>JAOTRA010000025.1:3186569-3199181 GCA_026260255.1 Pseudolaguvia tuberculata | reverse complement strand
ATGTCGGACTGGTTCAAGGTGAAGGTGGGATTGCATCAAGGATCGGCTCTGAGCCCTTTCTTGTTTGCAGTGGTAATGGGTAGGTTGACAGATGAGGTCAGACAGGAGTCTCCATGGACAATGATGTTTGCGGATGATGTTGTGATCTGTGGTCTGAATGAGTTTCAGCTTGCTAATCACTTCATCATTACACATCATTACAGATATCTGGAAAGATAACAAAGAGACGGGTATGAGGATGTGCAGGAAAGCATAAGGAGAAAGAGGTTGGCGAAACAGAATTTGGATCGGCAGAGCGTTGAGAAAAGTGGGCAGGAGTATAAGTAGACGAGGCAGCAGGTGAAGAGGGAGGTGGCAAAAGCTAAGGAAAAGGCGTATGAGAAGTTGGACACTAAGGAGGAAGAAAAGGATTTGTACCAGTTGACCAGGCAGAGAGACAGAGATGAAAAGGATGTACTACAAGTTAGAGCAGTATACAGATGGAAATGTGTTGACTAGTGAGGAGGGGAGAGAGTATTTTGAGCAGCTGATGATGTTGGATGATGTGGAGATGGTGGAGCAGGAAGTGGATAGGCTTAGTAAGGCAGAAGTGAGAG
Organism: Pseudolaguvia tuberculata; assembly: GCA_026260255.1. Lineage (NCBI taxonomy): Eukaryota > Metazoa > Chordata > Actinopteri > Siluriformes > Sisoridae > Pseudolaguvia > Pseudolaguvia tuberculata. The sequence continues at coordinate 3,198,585 of JAOTRA010000025.1, read as the reverse complement.
CAGCTATTAAGAAGATGAAGAGTGGAAAGGCGGTTGGAAAAGATGACATTCCAGTAGAAGCATGAAGATGTTTAGGAGAGATAGCAGTGGAGTTTCTGACTAAATTGTTAAACAGGATTTTGGAAGGTGAGAGGATGCCTGTTGAATGGAGGAGTGTTCTGCTACCGATTTTTAAGAATAAGATTTTTCTTATAAGAATTTATAAGAATAAGAATAAGGCTGAGGGAAGAGGTGCCCATCTGTGAGCAACAGTACGGTTTTATGCCAAGGAAGAGTTCTACAGACTTTACTTTGAGGATGTTGATGGAGAAGTATAGAAAAGACCAGAAGGAGTTGCATTGTGCGTTTGTGGATCTGGAGAAAGCGTACGACAGTTCCAAGAGAGAAGCTGTGATATTGTATGAGGAAGTCAGGTGTTGCAGAGAAGTATGAGAAGGTGGTGTAAGACTTGTATGAGGGCAGTGTGACAGCAGCGAGGTGTGCGGTAGGAATGTCAAACTGGTTCAAGGTTAAGGTGAGATTGCATCAAAAATTGGCTATGAGCCCTTTCTTGTTTGCAGTTGTGATGGACAGGTTGACAGATAAGGTAAGACAGGAGTCTCCATGGACGATGATGTTTACGAATGATATTGGGGTGAGAATAGGGATCAGTTTGAGAAGAATCTGGAAAGGTGGAGGTACTTGCTGGAGAAAAGGGGAATGAAAGTAATCAGGAGTAAGACTGAGTACATGTTTGTGAATGAGTGGGAAGGCAATAGAGTGGTGAGGGTGCAGGGAGAAATGGTAGTAAAGGTGGAAGAGTTTAAGTACCTGGGGTCAAAAGTGCAAAGTAATGGAGAGAAGTAAAGAAAAGAGTTCAGGCAGTGTGGAACAGGTGGAGAAGAGTGGCAGGAGTGATTTTTGACAGACGAGTTTCGGTAAGAGTGCTTTGTAGGACTGTAGTAAGACCTGCAATGTTGTATAGTTGAGAGACAGCGGTGTTGGCAAAAAGACAGGAGGATGAGCTAAAGGTGGCAGAGTTGAAGGTGTTGAGATTTCTATTGGGGGTGACAAGACAGAAGATGGACAGAATTAGAAATTCGTTTATTAGAGGGAAGGCGCATGTAGGATGTTTTTGTGTAATCTTCTTCTTCTCTTCCTTTTGGCTGCTCCTGTTATGGGTCCCTACAGTGGATCGCTCTTCTCCACACTACCCTGTGTGACTTTATTACTGCACATCTGCACATGTCCCTTATTCTTAAAAATCAGTATCATAACACACCTTATCCATTCCTCAGGCATCATTCCAAAATCCTGTTGAACAATGTAGTCAGAAAGTCCACTGCCATCTCTCCTAAACAGATACTTTCTTCTGGTCCAACCGTCTTTCCATTTTTCATCCTTTTAATAGCTGCTCTCACTTCCGCCTTACTAATCCTATCAATTTCCTGCTACACCATCTCCACATCATCCAACCTTCTCTCTTTCTTTCTCTCTTTCTCTCTCATTTTCCTCATTCATCAGCTGCTCCAAATACTATCTCAAACTTCTTAACACATTCACCTCACTAAACAAAACATTGCTCTATGCCGATACCAATTCTGCTTCGTCTACCTCTTTCTCCTTTTGCTTGTCTGCAGTTCCTCATTCCACCTCCATCTGTTTGTTTTCCTTTCCCTTTCCAGGTGTCACACCAAGTAGCTTTCTAGCTTATCACTTTTGCAGTTCATTCTCAATCATTCAACATGTCTTCACCACCACCAAGCCCTTTCTGACCATGAATCTCACACTACAGTATACACTACTCCTTGTTCAACTTCCACCATCTTATTCTATTTTCTGTCCTCTTCTATCCAATGTTCCTGACCTTACTTCCTTTCTACTTGGTCTCCTGAACTCACAACATATACCCCTTTCTTTGCTCCGTCATGTCAGCTAACTCTCTCCCTTCACCAGTTATAGTACCAACATTTTAAAGTACTCACTCTCCACTCTACTACACTTCTCCTTCCTCTGCTATCTCTGTAGATTACAAATACAATTACAGCATTTGGCAGACACCCTTATCCAGAGTTATTTACTGAGCGATTTGACTCAGGGGCCCACAGTGGTGGCTTGGTTGTGCTGGCAATCAAACCCTGGTCTATCTAGTAGTAGTACAGCGCCTGAACCACCAAGCCACCACTTTGTAGATGTCTTCTCCCTTTCCTTCTCCCACTTTGGCCAACAGTACAGTTACAGTTAGGCATTTGGCAGATGCTCTTATCCAGAGCGACTTACAGTTGGTCTCTTTTTTACAACTGAGCAATTGTGGGTTAAGTGCCTTGCTCAAGGGTCCACAGTGGTTGCTTGGTGGAGCTGACAATCGAAACCCTCTTTTTCTGGTATTAGTCCAACACCTTAGCCCACCGTTAGCCCAATTTCCACCAGTACTCTGTCATTGTTAACCAATCCAGTATGAAATTCTGAATTGTGATCCCCATATTTTGATTTGGTGTGTTGTGAAATGTTCTAGGTCAGGTGTCATTTATCCGGGCAATTAAAATACAATTGTTTAATGAATAGCTCAGCTTATGTTCGACATGAGTTAAGCAGCTAAACAACTAAACATTAGGAACTTGGTTACAGAATGGAGAAAACACCTTGGGAGAAACCAGGTGCATTTATGGCAAAAGTTATCCTCAGACCAGCCAGTAAGTAAAGACAGGCATGGCTTCGTCCGGATCGCCGTCTAGAAGAAAAGATAATCACAGGTCAAAAGCTGCCATATTGTCTACAAGTGCTAAGAAACTAAGTTATAAGGGTTGCACAAGCCAGTGCATCCTTAGTTCCAATAGCACAGGTCATAGTTTACATATATTGCTTTTAAATGCTAGAAATCTGGCTCACAAAAGAAACATTTTTTCAAAGAACAAAAAGTTCCTAATTAGCAATGAAGGGTTGACCGAGCAGCCATCAGTAATCTAGATCACATGCAGAGGCTTTTGATCTGATATTTACCACCTGTTTTACCAGGATTTAGCAGCAAGTCCTGCCAGGCTGCAAATAAGTATATAGATTTTTGTCATCAGCATAGCAGTGATGTAATAATATCTTCCATTAGTAGCATATAAAGTGCAACATGCTAAACTTTAGCCTTGTAGCATGTTACCGAGCCTTATCAGATAAGTAACTATAATAATAAATAAAATATAAAATGAAGCAAAACCTCCACCTGTATTTTTTTAGATACAACTCAGTTTTAAATAATAATTTTGCAGTGTTTATAATTAAAAATAAGGTAACAAAGTACACCCATATTATAACAAGTAATTATCACATTTACACAAAGTGTTTTTTACAGAAAGAGACCTTCTATTTAATAAAACAAACTATCATTTGTTTCTCTGAATGGCATTTTTTTTATTTGTCAAACACTGATTACATTTCTATTAAGCTATCTAGGACTTGTATTTTACAGTAAAAGAAACTGACACAGTCTCCATAGTTTCATATTTGTTGAGAAAGTCTATGTTCTTTGTATTAACTTAATTATGAGAGGCCAATAAGGTAAAACACTGTCCAACAGCTTATATTATAAAATACAATAAATATATTTTGACAATACTGAAAAGTCTATGTTGACATGATGTCATGGCATGCTTATGTAAAATGGGCCAAAACGTTTTACCCATATACAGTTACAGTTTGGTATTTGGCAGACGTTTTTACAACTGTCTAAAATAGCTATGTAACATATCAATATTGCCATGTAACATATCAAAATACTCAGTACATTAAGATCTTTTTATCTGTGACAGATATTATAGTTATGCCAAATGGAATTCAGTGACATCATGGCAATGCATACTTAAAAACATTTGCACAAACATACGCATTTGACATATAAAAATGCTTGCGACTTTTTTGGCACTAAAATATTTGTTTGGCACATGTGGTATGAATAGTATATATTAGAAAATGCAATAAAACAGCAGATTATTGCAGAATGCACATTTTTAATTTACAATGGATATTTAGTGCAGAGTTTAAAGCCAGACTTCACTGTTCAGCAGGAAATGGAAAATAAGGTGAGTGGAAAATACTGTTTTTGAATCTGTTAACGCAACAGAAAAAACACCTGTAACATCCATCAGATGGATGCTTGGCTGAAGTTGGCTTGTACAGTCTTCAATAAATTCTTAAGGGCTCTTCATTCTGAGGTAATGCAGTTGTCGTACCATACTGTCATGCAGATTGCAATTAAGTTTTCAAGAACTTTTTTCAACAAAATTTCAGCATGATGTGCAATAATCCACAAGGTTTGCCTACAAAACACCAGGTGGGTCACAAAATAGGCAATGATCCAAAAACAAAATAGCAGACAATAGAACAAAATGATTGGTATGTCACATAAATGAGCAAACAATACTTTGGCCAAAGGAGCTACAGGAACTCTGACCTGGAACTGAAAGGAGCATGCTAGAAGTCAGGGGCGAGTGACCTCTGGGGTACGTTGGAGGAATCGTTACAAGTTTTTTAATTAAACACTATTAAATCAGTGATTAACACATAGTAAAAAAAACAACCATTTTCAATTGCAGAAATTATGTTTACAACAATTCATACACTATATTCAACAGAAATTGTCTTTTTTACATTCACAATATTTAATTAAACTGAACTATATCTCCCCTCCTTTTTGGTTTCCCATCTTTTTAAACTTAGCTTTGTTTTTCCTTCCCTACAGTTTTTTACCTAGTTTTCCTCTTTATTAGAGAAAGCAGTACAATTCTTATAAAAATAAAATGTAATGACTGAAACAATTAATTTTATTAATTGAAAAATTAATAAGAAATCACTTATAAACTCTGATATAAAGTGAAGATTTAGTCTATTTTTTGGATTGTGTCACTTCAAATGGCCATTCATTTGTAGCACTATGCTATAGACTTTGATATTCAAATGAACCAAGTTAGATTTTAAACGTACCCACAGCTACGTATGGCTGTATGCATGCACGATTTGATGCTTGAATTGTACATATAATTAATATAATTATTAGTAGTAAAAGTTAAAAAAATAAATAGTAAAAATTAGAAAGGACAGATAAACTCCCTCTCTCAATAAGTAAGATACAGAAAACTCAGCATGATGGAATGGCAGGCTTGAAGGGGAGAGAAAGGTGAAAGACAGATGAAAGTGAACAAAGATAAAAGCCAGCGTGAGGAGGGTGTAGGATAAAGCAGGAGGAAGGGAGTCTGAGATGAAAGAAAAATGAGAAAAGATAAGAACGGAGTGAGGGAGACAGAAAGGGAAAAGGGATAAAGAGATAGTGTACAGTGCAGCAATATGAGTAACCATGGAAACAAGACAAGTACAAAAGGAGAAGGAGTGAGGAGGGTTGGTTTATAAGAATTAAATTCAAAGGAAGACAAAAAGTATTTTGGTGTGTGAGGTATAAATACAAATAATGGAACTGTTACATGAAATGAAATTGTGGGCTCATGTGCCCCTTCTGTCAATAGGGATTCAACAGCCAAGCACTATAGAGACATCTAGTGTTACCAGGCATCACAACTGCGGCATAGAACTTCGGAATTAAATGGGCGGAGCAACTCTCATTAAACCAATTTAAATCTGTAGCCTTACAGTGACTTCATCTCAAATGTTACTGGAAAATTGAACTAATATTTTGACCCTAATCACTCATGTAGCCTTAATGAAAACCAGTCTACTCTCTAATAGAAGACACAATTGCCATTTTAAACAGTCACCTTAATTTATAATAGCACTTAATAACAATTGAGGGCAGCTTTACAGAATCACATAAAAAGACAATATTAAACATGCAATAAAAATACTTCATTCAATCAATATTTGTAAATTAACCCAGAGGCAACAACTGCAAGCAATGAAAACTCCACTAGTAAAAGAAGAAAACAAAGCAGTACAATACCCATGTGAGGGAAATTCCATGGATTTATGCTGGGTACTATGATTTTGTCCGGCATTCAAAACGAGAGAGAAGTTAATTATTTAATTAATTAAGTTATTAATTGATTAATATTGCATTAAATTAATACAATTAACAGATATTAAAGTTTAAGTAAATGTAGGTCAGCTTCTGATAGTGTTTAGACCAGCACATACATACATACAGTGGGTAGTTGTTTTTCTCCTCATTAATGTACACACAAAAATGTAAACAATTCTGTGTTATTTCACACAGAATTGTTGACATTTTTGCTGAGTTATCAAAAAAGAAAAACTGAAATATCACATGGTCCTAAATATTCAGACCCTCTGCTGTGACACTTATATTTAACTACGGTGCTGTCCACTTCTTCTGAATATCCTTGAGATGGTTCTACACCTTCAGTTGAGTCAAGCTGTGTTTGATTATACTGACTGGACTTGAAAGCCACACACCTGTCAAATGAGAATCATGAGGTGAAAGGTACTGCCTAAAGAGTTCAGAGACAGAATTGTGGCAAGGCAAAGAGGTTCCTTAAGGTTCCTAAGAGCACAGTCGCATAATCCTTAAATGGGAGACATTTGCGATGATTAGAACCCTTCCTAGAGCTGTTGGAGGAGAAAAGCTTTGGTGAGAGAGGTAAAGAAGAACCCAAAGATCACTGTGGCTGAGCTCCAGAGAGGCAGTCAGAAGATGGGAGAAAGTTTGTAGAAAATCAACCATTTATTGTAGCCTTCTACCAATTTTACATGAGTAAACACAGAACACAGGTTTTAGGGAAAACAAAATCCAAAACTATATGGCCCTGTGTGAGAAAGTGTTTGCCCCCTTAACCTAATAACTGGTTGGGCCACACTTAGCAGCAACTACTGTAATCAAGTTTTTGGGATAACTTGCAACGACTATGTTACAGCGCTGTGGAAGAATTTTTGGTCCACTCATCTTTGCAGAATTGTCGTAATTCAGCCACATTGGAGGGTTTTTGAGCATGAACCGGCTTTTTAAGGTCATGCCTCAATAGGATTCAGGTCAGGACTTTGTGACTAGGCCACTGCAAAGTCTTCATTTTGTTTTACTTCAGCCATTCAGAGGTGGACTTGCTGGTGTGTTTTAGATCTTTGTCCTGCTGCAGAACCCAAATTTGCTTTAGCTTGAGGTCATGAATAGATGGCCGGACATTCTCTTTCAGGATTTTTTGGTTTACAGCAGAATTCAGGGTTAAATTTATCACAGCAAGTCTTTCAGGTCCTGAATCAGCCCCAGACTATCACACTACCACCACCATATTTTACTGTTGGTATGATGTTCTTTTTCTGAAATGCGGAATTATGCCAGATGTAATGCAACACACACCTTCCAAAAAGGTCAGATTTTGTCTTGTCAGTCCATAGAGTATTTTCCAAAAGTCTTGGGGATCATCAAGATGTTTTCTGGTTAAACTGAGACGAGCCTTTATGTTATTTTTGCTCAGCAGCAGTTTTCGTCTTGGAACTCTACCATGCAGACAATTTTCCAGTCTCTTTCTTATGGTGGAGTCATGAACATTGACTTTAACTGAGGCAAGTGAGGCCTGCAATTCTTTGGATGTTATTGTGGGATCTTTTGTGACCTCTTGTATGAGTCTATGCTGCGCTCTTGGGGTAATTTTGGTCAACCGGCCACTCCTCGGAAGTTTCTCCACTTTTTCATGTTTTCGCTATTTGTGGATAATGGCTCTCACTGTGGTTTGCTGGAGTCCCAAAGCTTTAGAAATGGCTTTACAACCTTTTAGAGACTGATAGATCTCAATTACTTTCTTTCTCATTTGTTTCTGAATTTCTTTGGCTCTCGGCATGGTGTCTAGCTTTTGAGGATCTTTTGGTCTACTTCACTTTGTCAGGCAGGTCCTATTTAAGTGATTTCTGACTGAGGTGTGATAAACCAGTTTTGTTTTAATAAGGGTCAAACACTTTCTCACACAGGGCCATGTAGTTTTGGGTTTTGTTTTCCCTTAATAATAAAAACCTTCATTAAAAACTGTTTTGTGTTTACTAATGTTATCTTTGACTAGTATTTAAATTTGTTTGATGATCTGAGACATTAACGTGTGACAAACATTCAAAAATATTGGAAATCAGGGGCCAACAGTTTTTCACACCACTGTACATACATACATACATACATGTTATATAAAGTATGTAAGTTTATCTATATAAACATGTCTGTACAGTTGAAGTAAATTTTTTACACCCACAAAGGCTAAAGAAAAAGTTAGATATTGCAAACAGAGTCACTTCCAGATCAGTTTTTTCCTCCCACAGTCCAAAAACATGTACCGTATCTTCCGGACTACGAGGCCCACATAAAATCCTTTAATTTTTTCAAATATCGCCAGTGCGCCTTATACATTAATTCTGGTTGTGCTTACTGACCTCGAATTGATTTTATGTAATATAAGGTGCTCAAAACGCTAAACGCAGCTGTCGCTCGATCACGCTTTGTGGTCACCTTGCACTGCAGTCCTAAGGTTCTTTCTCTCTCTCGGTTGACCTGGTTCATTCCACCTGGTGCAAAAGTGTATGTGGTGCAAAAGTCCAGCAGCTCGATCAATGTTTCTTCTCGATCAAATGTTTCTTTCTATTGCCTATAGGATTGAGTGTGATTGTCTGTGGATGTTTGTCTGTATGGCCCTGCAAGAGATTGGTGACCTGTTCACTGTTTACACCATCTTTCAACCCCACGTGAGCTGGGATAGGCTCCAGCAGATCCTCCGTAATTTGTAATTCAGACATTTTCACTTTGCAGAAAAGCACCTGCTGTGTATGATGTTTACACCTCCATGCTTCACAGTTGGGATGGTGTTCTTGAGATTGTACTTTTTCTTGATCATTAGCACCTGTTTGGTCAACTTCATGATCATCTTCATCATACACCTGATAATAATTGATTCAAGTGACCAGTTTTAAAGACCAGTTTTAAAATGGACAACTTGGAATTAACAAAGAAACTAAGTATTACTCTAATACTCTTATTTTTTCATACTAAACAATCACCAGGTATATGTACAATCACCAACACTATAACTAAAAAAGTTTTAATAAATCTATTTTTTGCTTTTCATCCCATTAATTCTATTCTCGTTTATCCTCTTATCTCTTCCTCACTTTGGCCCCACTGCATTTCCTTCTTTTCAGGATGATTTGTTTTATTTTCACCCTCCTTCCTATTATTTTTTATACCTTCACTGCATTCCCTTTCACCCTTCCATTTCTTCTCTTCTGCAATCCCCACCCTCACTAGTGTTCCCCTCCCTACTCTCTTTCTTTCAGTCTTATTTCTTTGACCTCATCCTTTCTTATGTTCTCGCTATCCCTCCCCCAGTTTCTTTTCCTCCTTTTTTGCTGCATTCTCTCTCTCACCCTCCCCCACACCTCTCCCTTTCTATTTATCTATCATCCCCCATACCTCTCTCCCCCCTCCCGCTTCCTTTCATTCTATCTTCCTTGTCTGTCTCCCTCTCCAGCTCTTTCCCAACACTCTTTTCTTTAGGCACTGTTTTCACAATAGCTTTCAGATTATAGTAATATGCCCTGCAGTTTATAAATAGGTCATTTGAATTTGGGAAACAAACGTAACTTTGAGATACTCTAGGAAGTATATTTTTCTCATATTAAACATTTGTGAACATTTTGTGCATGTATTTGTAGCTTGAAATAGTTTTCCCTTCAAATATTTTTTCAAAACATATCTATTCATATGTGTTTTAAAAAAATAGCAAGAGCTTTTGTCTGTGTAGCCTATTTAGTGGTGAATGTTTGTCGAAGGGTGAGGTACTCTGTGTGTGTCTAGGAGAGAAATAAAAGTGTGTTTGTGCGCATACCACCATGTATGAATGAAAGGGGGAAAAAGCATAGAAAGAGGAAGACAGAAAAAGAGAATGTGTGTGTTGGAGAAAGAGAGGCCGTCACATTCAGTTCTGATATCAGCAACAGTGGTAGGAGGAGGATGAGCAATGGAACCACCCCTTTCTCTCCCTTAACTATAAATAGGAGGTGGGTTTTTTTGCTCTACATTTCACTTGAAGGATGAGAGCTTTAAAACACCTTAAACATCATTCTGAAAGCGATGTGGTAAGTACAGTTTCAACACAAACATCAACAATATAGTAAAAAAAATTTGCAGCTGAAATTTAAAGTTTACAAATGAAGTTTAAAAAAAAAAAAACTGCTGTATTACTATAATGCTGTAGAACTAGGCATTCCAGAATGACGAGAATATATAATTTCCTGATAACTGATATGTCTTTCAAATAGACTCTTGTCATGTATGACTATAGAGTCTCATCTCTTGGTCAGGTTCTACACATTCTGTTAATTTTACATTAACATCCACCTCATGTCTGCTTTTATTGAAAATGGTCTTATCTTGTCTGAATTGCACTTCTCATTTTGCCAGTTATTTTCTCTGCTCTTTCATTCTTACTCCCCTTCTTCCTGTTCACCCCCCCCCCACTATCTTTATTCTTTCTGTTTCAGTCTCTCACTCTTCTGGCCCCTCCCACTCTCCCTATCTTTCCCTTGTACTTGGTTTCCCAGTCTGTCTTCCCCCACCATCCCCATGCGTTTTCCTCTCACTCTTTTTCTATTTACATCTTTCATTATCTTTCTTCCCTTCCTCCGCTCTCCTATTCAGTCTTCATTTTCCTTGATTCCTTCACCCTACTTCTGTTTTGATTTGAATTCTCTACCATAATCATCATTCTTTTATTAGCATCAACATTATTAAATGAATGACCATGTTTGTAGTTGTATGGTTCATTATTTACGTATTTTTTACCTATTTATACAGATTTATTAAAATTATTCATGCTGATTATGATTACCAAGGTGTTGCTATGTCGCTTCTGATTTGTGGTCTTGTTTACAGGTTGGTTTATGCTCTTCGATTGTAAGCTTAATGTTGGTCAAACTTAATTGCAATTACTGATATTTTATTTAGCTAAATTGTATAGTAAAGTGTTTTGTAACCACAGTTGCTCTAGATTTAGTGATTCAATTTCCTCCAACCCTAAAATAGCACTAGAATCAAGCTGCCTTTTCTAGATATGTAGAGCTATTGGCTTTTCAGTTTGGCTGTGTGCACATTGAAACCATTAGTGAAGGAATAATGACAGTTTTCAAACATTCTTACCTCCTGTATCTACCACTACCTCAATTGTTATAGATCAGCAATGCTTCTTTTGCTAATTATTCCTGGAAAACAATAGGTTTAAAAACTTGAGGTGGAAAGAAAAGGCTAATAATGTTTATTGAAAATTGTTTTGTGCTTGTGTTCTTTTCTCCCTTCTTTATAAATATTTGGCATTTGTAATCAACCGCCCTGCATCAATACTGCATTACCGCCACCTTTCACTGCAGTTCTGCTATTTTGCAAAGAAAGTCTCCAGATCAGCCATATCGTATGGGGAGCATTGTGAATAGCAAATTTCTTACAACAGATGCTCAATCAGATTTAGGACTGGACAGGGGCCAGGCCATTTTAACATGAATATTCTTAGATCAAATCATTCCATTGTAGCTCTGGCTTTATGTTTAGAGTCACTGTCAGTTTGAAGGTGAATCTCTTTCCTAGTCTCAAGTCTTTTGCAGCCTGCAACAGGTTTTTCCTCCAGGTTTGATCTGTCTTTTGTTCTATCTACTTTCGCATCAACTCTAACTAGCTTTTGTGCCTCTACTGATAAAAATCATTCGTATAGCATGATCCGTACCACCATGTTTCACAGTGGGGATGGTGTATTAAGCAGTGTTACTTTTCCACCAAATATAGCAGAAAATTTAAGTTTGGTCTTATCTAACCACAGCACCTTCACAGAAAAGGGTATTTTTACTGACTAAACACATATGAACTCAATTAAGTGACTTCTGGAGGCAATTGAATGCACTAAATGTTAAAACTTTTATTGACATCATTTTTATGTCCATCACATAAAATCTCAAAATACATTACTTCAAAATTACAAACTTATAAGGTATGTAATTTCTCACTTTAGTAAGGAATGTTTTCATTATAGTAATGCTCCAATAATTGCTGTTTACAGCTGGG
>JAOTRA010000025.1:3162197-3178784 GCA_026260255.1 Pseudolaguvia tuberculata | reverse complement strand
GAAGTATAGAGAAGGCCAGAAGGAGTTGCATTGTGTGTTTGTGGATCTGGAGAAAGCGTACGACAGGGTTCCGAGAGGAGTTGTGGTATTGTATGAGGAAGTCAGGTGTAGCAAAGGAGTATGTGAGGTATGAGGACAGTGTGATAGCAGTGATATGTGCTGTAGGAATGTCAGACTGGTTCAAGGTGAAGGTGGAATTGCATCAAGGATCGGATATGAGCCCTTTTTGTTTGCAGTGGTGATTGATAGGTTGAAATGAAGTCAGACAATGGTCCATGGACAACGACGTTTGCGGATGATATTGTAATTTGTGGTGAAAATAGAGAGCAGTTTGAGAAGAATTTGGTAAGTTGGAGGTATGCACTGGAGAGAAGGGGAATGAAAGTCAGTAGGAGTAAGACTGAGTACATGTGTGTGAATGAGAAGGAAGGCAATGGAGTGGCGAGGTTGCAGGGAGAAGTGGTAGTGAAGTTGGAAGAGTAAGTACCTGGGATTAACAGTGCAAAGTAATGGAGAGTGCGTTAGAGTAGTTAAGAAAAGGGTTCAGGCAGGTTGGAGCGGGTGGAGAAGAGTGGCAGGAGTGATTTGTGATAGACGAGTTTCTGCAAGAGTGAAAGTTCATAGGACTGTAGTGAGTCCTGCAATGTTGTACAGTTTAGAGACAGTGGCGTTGTCAAAAAGACAGGAGGCAGAGCTGGAGGTGGCAGAGTTGAAGATGCTGAGATTTACATTGGGGGTGACGAGGATGGACAGGATTAGAAATGGGTTCATTAGCGTGACTGCGCATCTAGGATGTTTTGGAGACAAGGTGAGACAGGCTAGGTTGAGATGGTTTGGACATGTGCAGAGGAGGGACGTGCAGTATACTGGTAGGAGAATGCTGAGGATGGAGGTGGTGGACAGGAGGACAAGAGGAAGACCAAAGAGGAGGTTTATGGATGTGGTGAAGGAATATATGCAGGTAGTTGGGGTGAAAGAGTTAGATTTAGTGGACAGGGTAGTGTGGAGAAAAGCGATCCGCTGTGGCGACCCCTAATGGGAGCAGCCGAAAGGAGAAGACATTCATAGCATTCATCCATACCCAGTTGCTACACAACAGCCATGTTAATGCCTAGACTGTTTTTCATTATAATTCACATGAAGTTTTGATTTTGTTTGCGTCGTCGTTTAAGTTGGAGTCAGAGCGCAGGATCAGCTATTGTACAGCACCCCTGGAGCAGAAAGGGTTAAGGGTCTTGCTCAAGGAGCAAAAATGGCTTGAGCCACGGTCTTCCTTGGCGGTGGTGGGGTTTGAACCCAGGTCTTCCTGATCAACCGATCAAGAACTCAATCTCAACCATTGAGCCACCACTGTCAAACATTTACAATGACATGCGTAGTCAAATAGAGTCCAATATTGCATTTTAAAATCAGGGTTGTTTGTTATTTCCAAAATATGCCATGTTCTATAAAAGGTTTTATAGACTTGACAAAATAATTTCAGATGTTTGTAGGTACAGTTTTTTTACTAAATCATTAATTTTGAAATTCTATTGTATCAACCAAAAATAGGAACTATATAGTGATATAAAATTTGGCCATATTGATCAGCTCTACCCTGTAGTCATCTTTGCTTATTTATAAGTTGCTTAAAGCTTCTGGATACAACTCACTTGAGATAGATATGCATATCTATAAATGACAAATTGCTGTCAGTCAGATGAGAAGGAATTTACTTTTTGGTTTGTTTTATTCATAATCTGTTTTCTTTCCATTGTTGACATAGGTCTGCTTATTGGGGCTAAATATCAACAATGTTTACACTTGAAACATTTTGTAATTTTTTGGCAAAATCTGCAAGATCATAATCGCGAGTTTTGGTACAGCAAATGCACATCCACAAAACATAAAAGGCCCTCCAAAGAAAGGTGAAGTCTGCTTAGACTATGTCACATATCAAGCATCAATGATGGAACAAGCACACATCTTAAATAAAATTTCTGCTCAGCTTTCATACAGTAGGCACCATTTGAAGTGCTTAAAAACCTGTTATTTTCTAAATACAATTGTCTTCCTTTTTTGAACCACTTTAAACTTTCAATACTGTATTTGAAGTATGAGTGATTTGGTGGCTTTTGAAAATCAACAGAGTTTTTATCCAAAGTATACATAATTACTATATTGAAAAGATCTTGAAATAAAATACCACATGTATTTTTTTGACTTCTGAAAAACAGAGCAGCAAAAGCCCATACCAAGCCAATTTTCTAATTAAAAAAAAAAACTTGACCCTTTCTAACCCCAGAAAAAATACTTCAATAAGATGCAGGACATCTATCCATCCATCTCATGCTGCAAAGATGACCTCTTGAGAACTTTTTGAGCACCCTCAAGAAAAAGATTATGGGTTGGAGGCAGTTATCATCAAAACAGCAGCTTTGGAAGGCTATTCTGCAATCTTGCAAAGATTAAGCACAAGACTAACTTGATCCTTTGGAAATACAAAGAAAATTTTTGATCAACCTGATAATGTTTTGTTTACTGCAATGAATTTGAATCATGTGTTGCACTTTCAAGGGACAAAACTAATTGAATCATTAAAAGGCATCTTATTTTTAAAGAACAATTTGATAAATGATTTTCCCTAATATTATAATTGCCTCTATAGCAATTGTTTATTGTAAAAGTTGTAAAATTATACTTGATCAAATCTGGGTTGCCATCAAGTTTGCCTCTGTGTTCCAGTCCTCTGGTCCAGGCAAAGATGCTAGCAATAGGATTAGTGCTGGTTGGTCTTCCCTAAAGACAAATGAATACCAAAGAGATTCTGTAAAATATGCATTAAACTCAATCTTAAAATATATGCATTTAAATCTGTTCGATGCATTGCAAATCAGATGAAGAATGAATTCTATATCCTGAAACAATAACCATGGACAACTATGAACATTAGAAGAAAAATTAAGTTATGTAGCTGATTGTGCAGGCTGAACTGACCTTCTGATGCTCACGGTAATGCCTAGTGACTGTGCCATGAGCAGCTTCAGCCTCAATGGTTTTTCCATCAGGACACACCAGAACAGAGGTCATCAGTCCAAGGGACCCAAAACCTAAGGGCAATACTCTATGCAAAATCACATGAAGATACTAGCAAAACATTTAAAATAGCATTAAACATCTATTGCCCCCAAAGTACTTAGGGTTAAAATCTATAAACACGCTTTGCTACTTAAATCACCTTCACCCACCTAAACAAGGTCATTATATTTGGAAACTGCTGTTTTAACAAAGTTTTTTTTTTTTTCTTTTTTTTTTTTAAAGAAATGCCATTTACTGCTTTAAATTAATCACACGTGTACAGATCCCAGTACCAGCAGCACTCATGCAGCACCTGACCAAACACCCTTACTATTATAGTAATTCTGGGGTCACGTGTGTGTATTTTTCAATTAAAGTCATGGATGGTATTGTGCATCGGTGCTCTTGGGTATCTGAAATTGATCTCAGTGTTTGCTTGCCAAATGAGCATAATTAAATATAAAAACTACTAAAAAAAAAAAGGCCTTCCACATTATTAAGCAGGCCACAGGTTTAAACAGTATGGGAAAGAAAAAGGATCTCTCTCTGCTGCCACAAAGCATCGAATAGTGCAATGCTTTGGATAAGATACGAAAACCAGATTTTTCCCGAAGACCTAAGCATGATCGTTGTACTGTGGAGAGATTTGTGGCCGATTCACAGTACAGACAGGTTTGTGCACATGACAAAAATGAAGGTTTTGCCAGAATTAAGTGAATTAAGAGAGCAGCTGCTAAAGATCTTGCAAACCTCAAGATGTAGGATCCTCTAAAAAGGTTTGCAGTTGTGCATAACCGTACTATTCAGCCACTCCTTACAAATGCTCACAAGCAGAAACTGTAAAAGTAAATTTTGCATTTCCTGGGTAATCAGCGTCCCAGAGTCTGGAGGAAGAGAGAAGCACAGAATCCACATTGCTTGAGGTCCACTGTAAAGTTTTCAGTCAATGATTGTTTGAAGTGCCTAGTCATCTGCTGGTGTTGGTCCACTGTGTTTTCTGAGGTCAACTCAGCTATATACCAGGACGTTTTAGAGCACTTCATGCTTCCTGCTGCTAACCAACAGATGGAGATGTAGATTTAATTTTCCAACAGGACTTGGCACCTACCAAATACGCCTGACACTAACCCCAAAGAAAATCTATGGGGTATTGCAAAGAGGAAGATACGTTATGCTGGACTAAATGCAGAAGAGCCGGAGCCCACCATCAAAGTAACCTGGGCTCTCATAATACCTGAGCAGTGCCGCAGATTGATGGACTCCATGCCACAATTAATTCAGGCAAAATGAGCCCCAACTAACTGGTCTTGAGTAATATTCAAATTTTTAGACAATTTTGGATTTATCTAAATTGTTCCATTGATAGAATCCTCAAAATAAAAAAAAATAAAACTTGAAGGGTTGCTCTTATAGTTTCCTGAGGTACAAGCTTGAGTCGCTGCTGCTAGATGACAATGAGCCAATGTGTGTTTTCCACAAGCACAAAAAGTCAGTTTTTGAAAATTGAGTTAAAAGCTCAGCTACAGAACGATTTAAATTTGCTGGTTGAGGACGCACACGTTCATTTAGATAGCAATGCATGTCGTACTAGGGGTTTTGAGCGACTATTAAGTAAACATGTCAATGAAAGTCTTTATTCAGAATTGCTTCCAAAAACAAAAATTACATACTCTTTTTGGAGAGATGAAAGAATGCGGAGACTGCAAATTGCTCATCCCTAGTCTTAGCACTGCCCTCCCACTGCCTAAACCTCTGAAGCAGTACTGGGAGCACTTCTTTAAAGCCATCATCTGCATCTGACAGCAGAAGCACTCAACGTCTTTGACCCTTGTAAGGCCTGTTCAGAATGGAACTAATTTTCAGGGTGTTACCGATGCTCGTCGCTCAATCTGTCTTTGCCAGAGACACTTTTCTCAAATCCTTTGCCACGAGGAGTAATGTTTACCATACAGTAGTTATATAAATATAGAAAAAAATATTTATTTTAATAGAACTTATTTTAGTTTTAATGAAAATTAGATTTTAAGTAGCCATAAACATAAGACAATCAGATAAATGCTTGATTACAAGGGAGGGAAAAAAAAAGAAAGCTTACCTTGTGCCAAAATATCTGATTGGACATCTCCATCATAGTTCTTGCAAGCCCAAACAAAAGCACCCGATGACTTCAATACTTGTGCCACCATGTCATCAATAAGCCTGTGCTCATACCAGATCTTCAGTTTCTCAAACTCCGGCTTATATTTCCTGTTGACAGGTTAACAAATGACTAAGGAAAATTATGACCCATGCTTATTTTAACACAAGAAATTGAGCAAGTTGTTAAACTTTATTACATATCAGGTTTTAACACATATGCTGTTTTGTCGCCTTCAAGTTCACAATCAGTGTAGTGTAATGGATGAAGCATGCTCACTGTGTCCATTTTACTTTTACCAGTTTGCAGCACACCTTATGATTTGACATTTGATTTCGTCCCACAGCCCAAAAACATGTACTTTATGTTGTGTGGTTATTAGTGATTGAGTGGTTGTTCATGTATGTACGGCCATGCGATGGGCTGGCAACATGTACATGGTGTACTATGTAGAGGCTCCAGCAGACTTCAGTGACAAATTAGCGAATACATGAGCTACAAGATGAATAAATGATTATGTAATATACTTTCAAATACTGGAATTCTTCTGCATTGCACTTCATGTGACAGTTTTCACACTGCTGAGAGTAATTTCGAAAACTACCAATTTCATGTGTACCTGCCCAAAGAGCTACTTGGATTACGATGGATTATAAAACAATTAAGCTGCAATTATCTGATTCGAAATAAAACATCCTATTCCATATTTTTTATTCTATTGCTTCTTAATGAAGCCCACACCACCTAGTTTTGCTGACATGCATGGTCAAACAAGGTAATAAGTTAAATTATGCATTAAGTTTTCCAATAATTTTGTCATCACTTGAACAATTTATATATTCCATACTACAGCTATTTGAAATTACACTGGAAAATTCCTATAACTTGTTCCGGCAATACCCACCTTCCCCAAGAACATTCAAAGAAAATGTTGCAATTTTTTTTTTACACAATAATGTAATGTACATAAATATTCTAGTACATTCAAATAGTAATTTTTGTGGTTTATGGACTAAAACTAAATTACAGTCACATGTAGTTCTATCTAATCCTGTTACCAAATCTATCTAAAATCTCTTTGCATTTCTAAAACATAAACCTAACCATCTTCCGTCAATGTACACATGCACAATCGCATCTTAAATCATAGGGCATTTGCTAGCACCTCAGCAATGTTCATATGCACAAATCCCAACATTCATTCTTTGAATTCTAGTGGAAAACCTACTCAGCATGTGATTCTTTCCAAAAAAAAATAAAAAAATTTGAAAGGTAGCCACATCATTTTGCCCAGATATTTCCCCAACTTAACTCACTTGTCAAAGATGTCCTGAAAGATGTCTTTAAATCGGCCATCATATGCCTTCAAAATTGTATTCTTAGTGCTCATGTACAGTGGCCATTTCTTCTGGATAGCATACTGGAAGCAGCTGTGAGCAAAGCCAGTAATGGACTAGCAAAAAGAAATACGAAACATTTCAAAAAGTGACTTTCGGGGAGCAAAATAAAATTTGTTAGAACAGCCTTCTTAACACAAAATTTAACACTATGCAGTGCTAAATTTACTATACTAATACTAAAAAGGTGGGGGAAAAAAAAAAAAAAAAAAAAAAAAAAAAAAAAAGTATTAACTTCAGCGTGTGGATGCTGCCCCATTTGGCCAAACATTTCTACAGTGATAACAGCAAACAAGCCAAATTGTTTTCCTTATTTTTCACTTTACTAGTACAAACTTAAAAAGCCAAGATTTTCTTGATGTTTGTATTCAAGACACAAACCAGTGTGGAGTCACTACACAGATTATCCACTTGAGACTGAAGATAATGAACAAAATGGGAATTTAAGCCAGAACAAACAAATACTATAAAAATACATATCCAATTTAAAATAGTAAAATTATTTAATTAAATTAGAAAAGAAAAGTTTCCAATTACCTTATCAGTATTGTACATGCCCATTCCACATCCACCTTCTGGAAAATCGAATACTTCCCACTCCTGGCCTTTGCTTCCATCAGCTGGAATGAAGCTAATCATAAACTTGCCCGGTGCATTCACAACAAAGTCTGTGGCTCTGTACTGTAAACAGTCATATGTAGTTGCAGAATTATACTTAAGGTTAAATGACAATTTTGTAATATACTGCTGAAAAGAATGTCCCAAGAGTAAAAGACCTGGTCACCAAAAGCATGTCTGCCAATAGTTATTGGCTGTGTCCAACCAGGAACGAGTCGGGGAATGTTCTTGCAGATGATTGGTTCCCTAAAAACTGTGCCACCCAGGATGTTTCTGATTGTTCCATTGGGACTTTTCCACATTTTCTTCAACTTGAATTCTAAGTAAGCACATTAGTCTTTAGTCTGGTTACTTGATTAATCACGGTAATGACATAACAGAAAAGCTATAATTTTACCTTCAACCCTCGCCTCATCAGGAGTAATTGTTGCACACTTGACTGCAACATTGTACTTTTTGGTTGCTAAGGCGGAGTCAATGGTAACCTGGTCATTAGTCTGGTCACGATATGGGAGGCCCAGATCAAAGTACCTTAGCTCTACATCAACATTGGAAAGGATGAGCTAGAGAGAAAGATAAGTGTGTGTAAAGGAGTCATTTAAATTAGGCATCAACAGCATTTATGCTCCTATATCAGGGATTTTACTTGACTCATTTGGTTTAAAATTAAGCATAGTCATGTAGTAAAATGCTTATGACTGACAGTACTTTAACTTAAAAAGAAACATTTGATCCCAAAGATTTAGTTCAGGGGTCAGCAACCTGCCCAAGCAGCATTAGAAAAGAATAAATCAGAATAACTAGTATTTAATTTGTGTACTCCACCATAGTCTTTAAATTCAAAACTATCAAAAAAATGGAATGATTTTGTAACATTGAAAAAAATGTGGCCGCATGGTGGCATAGTAGTTAGCACAGTCGCCTCACAAGGTTTAATTAACGGGCCTAGGGTTTTTCTGTGCAGTTTGCATGTTCGAGTGTTTGTGGGCGTTTTCTCCAGGTACTCTGGTTTTCTCCCACGATCAAAAAACATTTCTTTGATTGGAGACTCTAAATTGGAGTGAGTCTGAAAGTGTGTGGTTGTTTGACTATGTGCGGCCCTGAGATGGACTGGTCTTGTCCTCTCACAATATGTACGCTGGGATCGGCCCACTGTGACCCAATTGAAAAATTCATTTTTATATTCAGTCTCACATTGAACGGTTTCAAAACCTTGGTGCTTTGACTATTTAACCATAAATGAGCTCATGTGATTTGAAAGTCTTAGTTTTCATTATATTCAAATTTTATTAAATTGGAAGGTGAATCTCCACCCCAGTCTCAAGTGTTTTGCAGACTCAAACAGGTTTTCTTCCAAGATTGCCCTGTATTTGGCTCTATCCATCTTCACATCAAGTCTTACCAGCTTCCCTGTCCCTGCTGAAGAGAAGCAGCCCCAGAGCATGATGCTACCACCACAGTGTTTGACAGTGGGTATGGTGCGTTCAGAGTGATGTGCATTGTTAGGTTTACGCCACACAGCGTTTTGCATTTAGACCAAAAAGATATATTTTGGTTTCATCTGACCAGCGCGCCTTCTTCTACACATTTGCTGGAGTTGGATGAACTCAGAAAAGCGGGCTAAATACTTTTGCACATTGCACTTTTCCATTGTTTGAAAAAAAAAAATTATTATTTTTTCCACCTCACAATTGTATGCCACTGTGTTGGTCTTTCACATAAAATTCCAAAAAAGTGTGTGTGTGGTCATATGAGAAAATATGCAAAAGTTCAAAGGGTAAGAATACTTTTGCAAGCCACTGTATATAAAATCAGAGGGACTAGAAACAAAACGACTATTTATACATAAGACAGTAGAGATTGATCAAAAATGCATCTAGTTATATGATTTAAGTGAAATCATTTAATTCACCCCTTTGTTGTACCAGCCGGTATGTAGCCACAAGTCACAAGATAGTAAACAAGTTACTAATACGTGTTCACTACCATCGTCAAAAGAACAGTTACATATTTCTCACCTTTTCTTTAATGAATTCCCATATTATCCTAGTCATCTCATCTCCGTCCATCTCCACAACTGGTTGGGCCACCTTTATGCGCTTATCAGCATCTATTAAAAATATATCAACCATTTTAGATATACACAGAAAACCTCATTTAGTTTGTTTCAACCCATTTAAAAGTAGCTCATATACATTAGAAACTGGAAGAGTTGGTGGTAGAAGAATGACCATAAAGAATATGTTTATAAAGCAGTGATCCAAAAAAATTGGTCTTTCAGACACGTTTGGCAATATTATTAGCAAACAGTGAAAATTCAAACTAATATGAAAAAGGTCCCTAGTCTTTTGCAGGGTCACACAAGGACAAACCACCGCAGACACTCATTCCCATGGGCAATTTAGAATCATGTTTTGGACTGTGGGAGGAAACTGCAAAACCTTTACTTTTCTGGTGTCATTTTAGGTTTTGTAAGTAATAAACAGGGCAACGTTAGAGGTACTGGTAGTCAACAGATCCAGCGCATTATAAATATTCTTACAAATCAGTGTTGCAGCTCTATATACAGACATTGATCGTAACTTCCTGATAGCTGAGAACTAGTCAACCTAATTACCCAACTTGAAATTACTTCTTTTTTTTTAATAAAAGAATGCATTTTTTGCTGTCAGGAGGACAACAACACTAAGACACCAGACTAGACTTGACCAGACTCATACAAGCGTCACATAATTTAGACAGTAAATATGGAATGTTATTTTTGATAGACGAGTTTCAGCAAGAGTGAAAGGGAAAGTTTATAGGACTGTAGTGAGACCAGCAATGTTGTACGGTTTAGAGACGGTGGTGTCAAAAAGACAGGAGGTGGAGCTTGAGGTGGCAGAGTTGAGGATGCTGAGATTTTCATTGGGGGTGACAAGGATATACAGGATTAGAAATGAGTTTATTAGAAGGACAGCACATGCAAGATGTTTTGGAGACAAGGTGAGAGAGGCTAGGTTGAGATGGTTTGGACACGTGCAGAGGAGGGACATGCAGTATATTGGTAGAAGAATGTTGAGGATGGAGGTCCTGGGCAGGAAGAGGAGGACCAAAGAGGAGGTTTATGGATGTAGTGAAGGAAGATATGCAGGTAGTTGGGGTGTAAGAGGCAGATGTAGCAGACAGGGTAGTGTGGAGAAGAATGATCCGCTGTGGCGACCCCTAACGAGAGCAGCCAAAAGGAGAAGACAGTAAATATGGAATGCAAAAGATATGATTGATAATTTATTCTGCTGCCATTTTCAAAACATTTCATCTTATCTTTAAATGCATGGCATGCACCATCAACTTTGAGATAGTTCAACCAATCATGCAACTGACCCCATTATTAACTCATTTAAAGCATTTGGCAGATGCCTCTAACCAGAGCAACTTGCACTATCTCTGAGCAAAAGGTTCATGCTCAAGGGTCATCATTGGCCGAATCAGTCTTTCGGGTATCAGTCCAACAACTTAGCCACTAAGCCATCACTTCCCATACAAACTCAAATTCAAGGCCTCAAAACTGTAATGTGTTTATTACAATTAGAGATTTTCCAACGGAGTAAATTAACTCAAATTGTACTGCCTAATTTGCACCATCCTAGAGTGTGCCAACTGCCGTTCGTTTGACCTTATTGGCTATGGACTCCAACTTCAAAGTCAAAAATGGCTTCTCAATAACGCAGAGCACATATTGCAATATTGCAATGACCAAGCCTTCAAACGCTTTATATATCATATAAATTGTATTTAATATCTCCAATAACATTTCTAAAAAAAATGTCCAAGACAGAACACCAAGGACACCAGAAAATTACCAGTGTACTTTTTATAATTGATCGCCTATAAAGCAGCCATATGAGTTAATACACAGAATTTCACAGTATTTAAAAAAAACCAAACGTAAATCAACTAGGCAATTTAAAATGATAAAATTACAAAGAAAAGTGGCTGCAAATCAAGAGTGCCATGAGGCCATGAAGCACCGGCTAATCTGACTGACCTTGACATTGCAAGGCCTTACAATACCGCAGAACTAACGTAAATCATTTCAATTGTTGAGGCAACAATATTTTATTTAAAAAAAAAAAAAAAGAATATAATTGCGTTGAATTGGTGGTGGGGGGATGCGATTAGCTAGCAGTTGGCTCGATGAAAAAAAATTGTACGCCATTAAATAAGATCGAATTAGAACAACTACTCGTACATAACTTTATATATGTAAAATATTCACGCCCTTATAGGAACATCCGTATATTTAGGTGTCAATCCGATTAATTATAAGCAACAAAAACAAGTTTAGAAGGCGTCCCAATCACACAAAGAGTTAGCCGGGCTCTACTGGTTGCCGGTTTCAGGGTCGAACAGAGGCAGCCAGCTCAGCAGTCCTGCTAAGTGTATACACAGGAGAAAATAGCAAAAATAATATATATTAAACGCAACGATAAGATTTAATAAGCAAAAAAAAATTAATTTGTCGGCCACGTCAAAGGAAACGTTACAAAATATTTTACTCGTTTAACGATTATTGCTTTAAACTTACAATTTCTTTGCTGCAGATTCTGGCAAGTTGGCGCAGTAAAAACCACATGGGTCTTAGTTAACGAAGTAGCAGACCTGGTAAGAGAACCAAGGAACTTCAAGTAACCTGCCATATTGGGCTGAGAAACTAAGACAAAACGTCCAGCCAGAACCAAGTGAAAAACAGAATGAATTACACTGCACAGAAATATGTCGTGTGCGACCCCATACGTCACTCCTAAAGGAAAAGGAGGAGCTACAAGCTAGCGCTTGTCTGTGTCGACGTCATCGTTTACGCAGACAGACTATTTACTTAATAACTGTTCTAAAACTAATCTAAGATGTATACAGAGAATGCAGTTTAATTGTTCGGACAACGCCCCCTTAATAAATAAAAACAGTGGATTGATTATGGAGGCTATAGCGTCTTTAATAATAAATGCTGATTTTTCTATACATGTAGACTGATTGAAAGAATATTTTTTTATAATGTGCAATATACTGATTTAATTAATACTAAAGTTTTTTATTTTATAACCATACAAAAAAAATCCATAATAATCTACATAAGAATTGTTATTCAGTGGGACAAGGGTTAAAATATAAGTGACAGGAATAACATTCATTTGCTGTGCTGCCAAGAACTAAGCTAATTATAGGACTAAGCTATCTATTAATAGCTGTGACTAAGTAACCATACAGGGAAAGGTAATAAAAGGAAAGCAATCACGTGACAGAAAAACCTTGGACAGACAGCAATATGAAAATTCAATTAACAATTGAATTTTCAAATTTATATTTACCACGTATAAAGTAGGATTTATGGTTGCATTTGAAATGTAAACTTATTTACTTTAAATTAATAGTTGACAGAGGGACTTGGACATTGGTGTACTCCTGGCATCCCCCCAACATACTATCTGACATCAAATTTACAGAGATGGTAAAATTAAATAGAGTAAAAATAGAGCCTGTCTAGCGTTCAGTTTCTTGGAATCATGGAGACACTTTATATTGCATTGGTCTGTGAGGGCAGATGGTGGGCTCCTTTCAATGTCAGAACTCAGAGCACACCTCTGAGCAGACACATGAGTGGAGGTGACTGAAGCTAGGCCAATGTCCAAATTCAATTACCAAACAAAATAATAAACTTCAAATAATAAAAAATTTGAGTCTAAGGTGAGAAGTGCAAAAAACTCAGAAGTCAGAAAACATTCACAGGATCCACAGAAGGCAAACTTTCCAACAGTAATTGGCACAAGCAGTCAGACCAAACTCTCTATGCCAGGGGTCGGGAACCTATGGCTTGCGAGCAAAGTGTGGCTCTTTTGATGATTGCATCTGGCTCGCAGATTTCTGGTTTTCTGATAAAATATAAAATATTATCACTTGTTTTAATCCATCCATTGATTTTCCACTGCTCAGTGCTGCAAGAGCAATTGTGCTGTGAGGAATCAGACATAGCCCCTCCTCCTTGTTTAGCGTTGTCGTCCTGGATTTGGTTTCCAGGGCGTTGACGCATTATTTAAGGCGACGCGCCGGTGTGCAATCACTAAGCGCTGTTGATAATGAACGATCACGAAGCGCTGTTGATAATGTTTGTTCTTGCTTGCTACTTGTCTCTTTGCTCCTGAGTAACTTCGTGGTGAACCCATGTGAGGAAATGACTTTGCCAATTGAGTGAGTGTAGATAAAGAAAAGGAGAGGACCAAGAACTGAGCCTTGTGGAACACCAGTGGTGCGTCTGCATGGAGCAGATGTAGTTCCTCTCCATTTCACCTGATATGAACAGTCTTCTAAGTAGGAAGTAAATCTTGTCGTTGCAGCTAGAGGTCTAGAAGGATGAGGACAGATGTCAGTTTGGATGTTCTGGCAGTATGCAGATTTTCAGTGACTGTCAAGAGGGCAGTCTCTGTAGAGTGAGCTGATTTAAAGCTGATTTGTGGTCTTGGAGGCTGTCCTGTGTGAAGAAGAGAGACAGTTAGAGACAGACCATAAACAGTACGTTCAAGTAGGAAAGGAAAGACAGACGTGATACCGGTCTGTAGTTACTGATATCAGAAGGGTCCAGTGTTTACTTCCTCAAGGATAGGGTAACCAGTGCCCTCTTGAAAGCTGTTGGTACTTGACCTGAAGTTGAGGAGCTATTGATTATTGCAGAAAAAAAAGACAGAAAATCAGGAAATATGGCCTGGAGTAGTGATGATAAGTTTGATAGGTTGATGGGTGGTAGGTTTGCAGGATAGTATGATTTGTTAAAATTCATCTGATGCTAGGGTGAAAAAAGTTTGACGGTGAAGACAGATTATGAATGCGTAAATGATGTACCTGTAGAATTGGTGAAAGTCTTACAGATTTGCTTGATCTTTTAACCATAGAAAGAAGCAGTTTTCTGCAGACAGGGAGGGTGGTGTCGGTGGAGCTGGAGGAATGAGAAATGATGAAAAGATCTTGTGAGGTTTGAAAGTGTCTTTTGCTTAAATTTTCTCTTTGTAGTAATTACATCTAAGGAGAACTTAGAGAGGAGAGTGTAGTAGGTGGTAAGATCTGTTCCAAGATTAGATTTCTTCCATTTTCTCTTTGCTGATCTCAGTTTCCTACGGCTGTTCCGCAACATCTCCGACAGTCAAGGAGCAGCACAAGAAGTCTTCCTAGGTTTAAGAGACAGTAGTCAGAGTAAGTCGATGGTTGAAGAGAGAGAGGACAAGAATGTGTCAGTGGATGCAGGAGGAGTGGAGCTTATCTGATGGAAGATTGAAATCACAGAGGACCATTACTGGTATACCATCAGTTAGGAAGACACTGAGAAGTGTATCCATCTAATCTAGGAAGTCTCCCAGAGGGCGATGTGTTATACCCTTGAAGTTTTAGTCTGACCCTTTTCTAAACCAATGAATCAAGTTCCACCTATTTAAATGCACGCACGATTTTTTTCAGGCTTTTGAATTGTTTTCAAATGACTTGCAATTTATTTTGTGATGCCAGTTATATTATTAGGCAGCTTTATCTTGTATTGTGATGGTTGCATTGTGATGTAATTATGTTTTGTGAGGTAAATTTCCAATAGAACCAAAGGAAAACTGCAATAATTTTTTAAAAATTATAGCGTCCTTATAAAACAACATTTCGCTGCAAGTTTTTTAATTTTGCACTGAACATTTGCCCATCAGTTGCCAAAATGCATAAGTTTTAACTTTATTAACTCTCCTCTTTTAGATACGTTTTATGTATTTTTTTGTTGCTCAAATGACTATTTTGTGAGATTACCTATTCAGATTAATTCTTTAATGATTTTTGTCAGAGGCATTGACTTCTTTAACAACTAATCAGTCGGGATTTTGGTAAAGGCTGTTTGGGATTCTTTCATCACAGTGGTTGATTTGGTTGGCCATGGCAGGGTCTTATGGTTGCCTTCAAGCTAGTTGAATAGAGGCACTATAATGAAACTATTGTTAGGAATAAAGCACCTGTAGAAATTGGTGAACCTTTGAAGTTCTTTTGGTGTAAATTCTGTATGTGATGAATTCCTGTATGTGATGCAGTATCCCGAAGATAACAGACATCCATTATGGTCTTCCAGCCTTCACCCTTACACACAGAGATTGTTCCAGATTCTTTGAATGTTTGGATATTATGCACTGTATATGACTATAACTTCAAATTCTTTGCAATTTCTCTTGCAAAAATTCTTTCTGATATTGTAGCATTGGGCATCATTTTGCACATCTTGACTTCTGAGAAACACTGCCACTCTGAGAGTTTCTTTTAATACA
Source organism: Pseudolaguvia tuberculata (assembly GCA_026260255.1). Lineage (NCBI taxonomy): Eukaryota > Metazoa > Chordata > Actinopteri > Siluriformes > Sisoridae > Pseudolaguvia > Pseudolaguvia tuberculata. Next base: position 3,163,257 of record JAOTRA010000025.1, on the reverse strand, counting down.
CAATCACATTGTCAAATGACCTAATAAGTTGCAAATTGGTCCTCCAGCTGATTCTTAGATGTACATTTAACCTTTTCCAGCCTTTTATTGTTACCTGTCCCAAACTTTTTGGAATGTGTAGATCTCATAAAATCCCAAAAATATTTGGCATGACATTTTAAAATCTCACACTTTCAACATCTGACATCTGTTATCTATATTTATATTTTATTCTGAATATAATGCAACAAATGCCGAGCATTCAACAACTCTTCACCACCACCAAGGCCCTAACTGACCTCCTCCCTGAATCTCACACTACAGTTTTCCTCCTTCAGTTTCCACCATCTTATTCTCTTTTGTTTCCACTCTCTTCCTCTTCTTCCTAACCTCCAAAGTCATCCTACAGACAACCATCCAATGCTGTTTAGCTACACTATCCCCTACCACCACCGTACAGTCTCCAATCTCTTTCAGGTTATCTCTCCTGCACAAAATATAGTCTACCTGTGTGAAACTTCTTCCACCCTATGCTTTTCCTTATTCTTAAAATATGTGTTAACCACTGCCATCTCCATCCTTTTAACAAAATCTACCACAGTCTGCCCCTCAACATTCCTCTCTTTAAAGCCATACCTACCCATCACATCCTCATCATCTTTGTTCCCTTCACCAACATGACCATTGAAGTCTGCTCCTATCACCATTTGTTCATGCCTAGCTTCACTCTCTCCCACTCCATCTAACTTTCTCGAGAATCTTTCTTTTCCTCGACCTCACAACCTACTTGTGGTGCATGAGCACTGATGATATTTACCATCATCAACTTCCAGCCTCACTTTCATCACTCCATCATAAACTCTCTTCTCATACACTCAATATACTCTTTATTCAGGATTACACCTACATCATTTCTCTTTTCATCTACAGCATAATAAAAGTTTAAATCCACCTTCAAGGTTCCTGGTCTTACTCCCTTTCCACCTGGTCTCTTGAACACACAACATATCCACCTTTCTATGCTCCATCATGTCAGCTAACTCTCTCCCTTTACCAGTCATAGTACCAACATTTAAAGTAC
>JAOTRA010000025.1:3079542-3108115 GCA_026260255.1 Pseudolaguvia tuberculata | reverse complement strand
TGTGTGTGTGTGTGTGTGTGTGTGTGTGTGTGTGTGTGTGTGTGTGTGTGTGTGTGTGTGTGTGTGTGTGGTCATTGCCTATTATCTCTTTAGAAAGTCACTATGGAAACCAGTTTCAGGTCTTTCCTTCATGGAGCTGAGCTGATCATAAAAAATAAATCGCGTTTACATATATTACTGATTTAAATAGAGAAACAACAAAGAAGGGTAAACCACATGTCCTCCCAATAAAACCAACCATAAATGCATTTGCTAGTCGAAATGGAGTGTACGCTAGTACAATTCTAACCAAATTGATAACTGATCAATTAAATATTAGCTTGCAAACTAAAATGAACAGCTAAAATTATTTTTTTTAAAAGAATAACGTTAGTAAGTAACGTTAGTAGTTACACTCTATTCTTTTGACAAATTATAAAACAAGTAATCAAAGTTGGACAGTTAAAAATTTAACGTAACACCACTTGCCATGACATTTAAGCCAGCAAAATATGTGCTTATTTGACACTAAAATGTTTGGTTGTTGGTCAGACACATGACCTACAGGAAATTAAAAGGTACAACATGCCTATATAGGTTATATTAGCCAAATAACATAACTGACAAACGAACAGGGGTTTAATTTATAAAGTTTAGTATTAACACATGCTTTAACATAAAATAATTTCAGATGGAATTAATTTAATCTCTACAATATTAGATTTGGGACTTTTAATCAAAAACTTTAGAGTTCATCAAAATCTTTCAATTAACTTATACAAGAATAAGTAAAGTAACATAGTATGGATGTATTTTTAAATGTGATACTGAATAATAAACCAAAAGTCATCAGTTCAGTCCGATCATCAGCGAATGTTTCTTGAAATCCCAGAATAAAACTTTAATGAAACTCTGGCAAATTTACTTAGTATAATAATAATAATAATAATAATAATAATAATAATAATAATAATAGTCATAAATAATAATTCAATTAAAAATAGTCATTACACTTGTAATTTATTTATTTGCCTTTTTTATTTTAATCATTGAATTCACACGTATCAATGTTTAAGTGTGAAAGTCAAAGTTTGAGAGGATTTTGTTTTCGGAAATGTGAGACATTTTTTCTGTTTTGCTCACAAAACGACAATGGCAGTATTTAGTTTTTATTATGTTAAGCGCAAATAACTTTGAGAAAAATACAATGGGCGCAAAAACGGTTAAAAATAGACAATTTTTTTTTAATGAGAGACGAATTTAAAGCACGAATAAAACTATTACAGGATTTGGTATTTTCCAATCTTTCTTGGCAAGTTAATTGCTTGTTTTAAGTAGAATTGCAATTGTTTAGGTGCCAATTATTTTCCAAGATTTGTCTTCAGACAGCACACAAAGACTCAAAAATAATTTAACAAAATGTAAGTATTATATGAGATATAACACAACAATTGCTGAATGGCCAGCAAAGCAGAAAAGACAAAACATTGCAAGGTTTTTGATTTTCAGTTCATAAATTATAATTTAATACGAAGAACAAATATACAGCAGAATGCTCGTTTACAATAAGCTAACACAAACAAGATAATTTGAACTATAAACTTCCACACAGACTCACGTACATCACTTGCAATTAATAATAATAATAATAATAATAATAATAATAATAATAATAATAATAATATAAAAAGTATCTATACGTCATCAATACCCTGCAGTAGTATATTCTTATATATATGTAGAAAAGGTGGGTCAGATTAAACTGTTCATAACATGTACAAACATGTAGCATTCTCTGGTCCATTGTGGCATGAAATAGCCTAGGAAAGCTGTTCATACTACACTATGAATGTACTATTATCCATACTCAACATACTGTCTTATCTGTTGAAGTAAAGCCTTGAGACAAGGACAAAATTGCAATCTGTTACAAACCGAAATGGAGCAAAACACTGAAGTCAAAGTAGCCACCCCTTTGCAAACCAGTTCGTCATTCTATTATTAAACGTTTTGTTTATTATTTTTTTTTGTAATACAAGGGCTAGTGTACCGAATGCACAGAGTATATCTATACAGTCAAAAAACATTTACATTTATATATATCAAATAGGTTAGCGACTTGTGGCCATGCATTCACAGTCTAATTACATTAAAAAATCGTAATATTTATGTACATTACAAAAAAATCAGTGCTACTAGCTAGCTCTGCCACTCAAGTTTGAAGACATTTGTTCAAAAAATGGCAAACACCTATTTTTTTTTTCATCACATAAATTTTTTTTAAGAAAACAGTCCATGAATTGACCTATATATTTACAATAATACTGCCATTGTCGCCTTACTTATTTTTTCAATCGTAAGCTCGAACTGTAAAAATTGTTCTTCATGCCCACCAAACATAAAATAACGTTTAAACAACTCAGTTTGATTTTACAGGCACTTAAAACTTTAAGTGTGCTGGGGATGTTTTCGGATCGTCATTTGTAATTCTGCGTAGCTTCTTAAAATACAATGTAATGGGCTTAAAGTTTAGCGTACAGACAATATCGCAAATATTACGGACTTAAAATTGAATTAAAGAAATCGTTGAACAGATGAGTGTTAATAGTCAAACTAAGAATTTTGATCAACATATTACCGTTTCAAACAAATAGAACAGATTGAACGTGAGACCATTAAAACACTTTAATGACACGCAGAATCTAAAATATTGCCAGCATATTTCTCTCCGTCTTTCCCCCTCTCTCCCTCCATCTCGCGCTCTCAGCCTCTCTCTCTATCTCTCTTTACTCTAGCAATGTTTAATGTCCTATAGTGAATTAGCTTTCGCGTGTACAAATAGAGTGGCAGCATAACATACACCTTGGTGCATGAAAATTTAAACCAGGGTTGCGGACTGTTTTCCTTATTTGAGTAAAAAAGCGCGCATTCAGCGTTCATGAGTAGTTTTATATTGCTGCTTTACTTCCAATTTTAAATAAAAATCTTTACAGTGTTACAAGTAGTGATTATTAAAAAAAAACAATACAAACATCAGATTCATATGACATTATCACACAGGCTGGTTTTGAACCAGAAAAGAGGTTTTAAAAATCTTAACAAAATAGCGACTTACATGGACATAAGATGTATTTGTAAAGAAAACGGTATTTTTAATTTCTAATTGTCTTCAATATATTCCATTGTCTGCGTTGCCCCAGGTAGTTTATATTAAATGTCTTAGAGATGAAGATTTACAGTCACTTGTGAAAAACATTTCTCTAATAAAAAAGTAAACACGTGTAACAGCCAATTTTTGCAAAAAACGTAACCGCTAACTAGTGTACTTGATTTCTGATCCTTCCTTTTGCTTACTGAATGGACATATATGGCCAGTTAAAACTGCTCCCTGATAGCAACATATCCCGGATGAGCGTTTCAATTGGGGTTTTACCTACCAATCGGACGAAAAATAATTGTTCTATGACCGAAGAGGACACTGTGCGTAGAGATGGCAGACGTAGTAATAACTTTCCAAATCTCGTAGGCTGATTCGGGTACTGGCTTCGCACGTACTCCTCCAGTGCACACTGAGACTTCTCCTGCAAACTTTCGATGTGGGCCACGTCTGACAGACCGCATGCATCTACAAAAAAATAAAGAAAGAAATAACGAAATAAACAAATTTGAAAGGCGCAAGCTAACAGGCATAAACCAATGCTCGGATTTTGTCCTTATGCCAAAGTAATTATCGTTTACATTCGACGTAACTTTGATATACTGAGTGTGCATAAAATGTATCACTGCAGGGGAGAGTCATAAACGTTTACAGGTTATCAAACGACGTCTTGTGTCAAATTTAGATGCGCAGTAATGGTTAGCATATTGCCTAGAGGGGAAAAACCGTGTGGCCTATTGAAAATATGCTGTTAGATTAAATGTAATAAACAGATGATTACATGTCCAAAATCGAAAGCCTAAATCCCCCTAAATTTAAATGATAAGCTCTTTTACAGCTAGGAATATATTTTGACTCTTTACAATATTTCAATATTAGAGCTGTGCTTAAATTAGTGTTAACCGAACATTAGGAATTTCGTCCTTTTTCTAATAAGCTAATTATTTTCCCGTCTGTTCGGTAAACAATATTAACTGTCATCACAAAAAAATACCAACAATACACAAAACCTACATGTAAAATATTTTATCATTTTTTCGTATGTATCAGTCCGAACATCATATGATCAAACAACACACAATTAATTAAGAGCCAATGTATGATCTATAGACTACGCCTAATGTACATATTCTAAAGACAATTGCTTTTCTGAGGTTAGTACGACAGTTGTAACTTCACAAACACAAATAGTTTAAGTGAATAATTATAAATAAATATTTTTGTAAAATATTTTAGTAGCAAACAAAAACGATATAATAATATAAACACTATCACTGATAATCAACACATTCTATTATAGTTTTATCACTATTATTGTAAATTATTTCTTCCTTATTCTTTCTTTACTATTATTTTTAATTTTATGATCATTCTTGAATATATCCAGGGTTTCTTGTTAAAGTATTAACTTACCCGTAGTAAATAACACGATGGCTTTTAAGCAGCTGTATTCGGCAGAGTCGACATGTAATGCTTTGAGCTTTTCAACTTGCTCCTGGAAGATTCTTATGTGGTCCATAAAAGCGACTACTCTGTCCGCGGACATAGGGGAGGCATGAAGCCCTGCGGCGGCTAGCAGAGGCGCTACATGTAGTGGCATAGAGCACTGAGCCGCATTGAGGACGAACAACTCGCTCCAGGTCAGCCTTAGCAAAGCCACCTGGTCTGTTATCTGAAGGTCGGGGAAGAAAGGAATATTCCTGGCCCACTCCACAGCGCTGAACAGCATGCGTGCCGCGAGTTCACAAATGTTTTCAATGCCCATGATGTTGTTTGGCTGCATACATTGACTGCCATAGCGCGACGTGGGGTATGGCTCTGCACGCAGAAGCAGAGAGATATATCCCGATAAGTAGGAATGGCAGTGGAGCGGGTCCCCGTTCGTCAGAGCGAACTGTCCGTGGTGTGGCTGCGTGGGTGGCATCCTGCCCCTTTGGACCGCTGCAAAAAGAGAAACTACAGATATTGATGTTTGCAATTCAACACATCAGTCATCAATGCCTGACTTGTATAATCGCGTTTCTGTACTTGTTTGCATGTGCGTGCAAGAACTTAAGATTCCCAAATGCGTGTAATGTGTACCATAATACGCCATAATTACGGCATTAACAAATCTCCTTTTAAAACATAATTACTCTGTTTTGAAATAAACATATATTTTAGTGCCTGTATATTAGGCAAGGTGATGCCTAAAGTTTACTTAAATAAAAACAGCACTTGTTTCCCGTTTATGTCATTATATGACAAATCAATGTTGAAAATCCGTCTTTGATATTACAGAAAATTGAACAAAGAAAGACACAAATGCTAATCCATAACCTATTATGCTAGGTTTAGTCAGCCACAATAGCAACGCTGAACGGTAAATGGAACTCAAGTATCATCGAACACGTTATAAACATAGCAGACTGGATAGTAGCGTTGCGTTAAATGTTTTGCTCATGTAGGCGTGTTGCTGTCGATCGTGACCGTAGCCTAACGCGCTCGTCTACGTGTAACGTGTGTGCTTAATCAGAAGCGTGCAGTATGTAGTGCAGGCGTGTTATTTGAATCCGTGTTGCATTTTTTTCGCAACTTGAATTGCATAACCTACAGCCTAAAGCACAGTTGATTGTCGTTGTTTACAATATTTATAGCGCCAACGAAATTCGGGGCGTAAATTGACCCAAGAATCACAACCAACCAACATAATCGAGAACATGACAAACGAGAAAGAAAATCTTAATACCTTCCCGTCTCATGCCAACTTTAAGGCATTTTTTGAGGCGGCAGTACTGGCACTGATTGCGATGGTGCTGGTCGATGGGACAATTCCGGTTGGCGCGGCACGTGTATGTGAGGTTGCGGCGTACACTACGCTTGAAGAAGCTTTTGCAGCCTTCGCATGTAAACTGGCCGTAATGTTTACCGCTCGACTTGTCACCGCACACCACGCACTCTATGTGCTGCTGTTGCTGTTTATCCGATTGACTTTGCGACGTCTGGTTCGTTGGCGTAGACTGTGCGTTATTATTTGGCGCTCCTTGAACAGGAGTCTGTGGGGTCGAAGGCGCGACCTGCGAGGCCGTAAGGTTCAGTTGGCCCGTCTGAGAGGTCGTAAGGGTTAGTCCGCCTTGAGCTTGCGATGAGAGGGAGCCCTGTGTCTCGGCCACGTCGTCCTGGGAGCCTCTCCACACTACCATTGCCATATCTAATCTGTCTGCAACTTAGTGTTGTCTTTGTTTGTCCTTGTGCTTTGTTTATTTTTTATTGACGTATCTTAGTGCCTCTGGTTATGAAGCAAGATGATACAGAACGTCGATGTTTGTTGATGAACGAATAATTCACACTTTTTATCCTACTGAAACTCGCTTGCGGACGATAGCCCGTTTTATGACTTGGCTCTGGTTAGAACTGACACGAAGCCAAGCCGAATCGCAGTCCTGCTTTCAGAGGCCACGTCCAGAGGCTACTGCTGTCATCCATTCAGGAAAGCCGTAAAAGAAATAATATATATATGTGGAAAATAAATACAGCGATAAAGAAAATCCAGAGTTAGGGAGAGGGGCCCAATATAACTTAGCAACGTTCAGTCTCGCAAGAAATATCACTCGTTCAGTTTAGAAAAATTGTAAAGCGATTTAAGGTCTAGATGATTTCCAGTCTTGAAGTGTTGAAGAGTAACCAGAAATTGGACCCAAAATATCGCAGTCTTTCTTTTCCCCTTCCAGATGAGGTAGAGCTAGCCGCCGACAACAAAACCAAGTATGCTTGCTGGAGTCAAATATGAAGTCAACTGTCCTCGCCAGCGATAACGATGAGAAACCAAAAAGAGAGCAGAACCAACCAAGCTTTGCCTGTAGCAAAAAAAAGTATTAAATAGACAAGATAATTAAAGTGACCAAATATTTTGAAAGGGGAAGGATAAAAAATGAGTGCGATTAGGAGGCGTTTGGCTGGCAGAATGCTTTCTCTCTGATCAGCTCACCGAGCTCTCTATATAGTGAACTTTGACACGACTGCTGCAACTTACCACACGTTACCATGGAGATGGTTTGCCATATATGGAAAGTGACTGTATTTGACTGGTCAGAGCTCAGAGACCGCCTTCCTTGATGCCGATTGGCTTGTCGGCACTTGCGCTACTTTCTGCTTCGCCAAATGCTAAGATAAAGGGACGAGGAACGACACGGTCCTAAAGAGAGTCAAATCCTAACCAACATAATAAAGCACGCAGTTCTTTATCATTACTGTAGATGTAATTCAAATATTAGGATAGCGATAATGATCCAAGCTTGTTCTCTCAGAGGGATTGTACGATTTACCGTTTTTAATTTAATATGCAAATAAGTGCTATAACATATAAAGCCAGCTAACAACTATCTAGACACATAGAACGCCAAAAAGTTTTAGATGGCAATGCTAAACCAGTAGCCACTGCAAAATTGACGCATATCAGGCCTCTTTTCTCGTATATAATTTAAATCAAATTTATTACGCCTTGGTGATATTTACTAATAACGCAGCTATACAACAATGTTCACGTGTATGCTGTTGCAACAGTAACAGTGCGTCTCCATTTGACAATTAAATTCAATCATTCATCTTCTTATCCGCTTATTCCCTGATTCGGTCTGCTGGAGCCCATCCCTGCGCATATAGACCCTGGACAGGTCACCAATTTATCACAGGGCCACACAGACGTACAACCACTCACACACACGTTCACTCTTATGGGCAAATTGGGCACATGTTTTTGGACTGTTGGAGGAAACCGGAGTGCGTGGAAGGAACCCATGCAAGCGCTGGGAGAACATGCAAACTTCGCAAAGAAAGATGTCCGGGTCGGGAATCGAACCCGGGACCTTTGACAATTACATGATTTATTTAAAAATAAAATATCCGTTTGCATGACGCAGGTGTAAAACGATTGCACGTACAGCTTCAAACAAGAATTCCGTTTTAAGTGTGATTGTCCTGGCCGCTTTCTTACACCGATAACCATTTATTATAATGCCGACACTACTACCACTACTATTACTACTACTTCAAATACGATACTCATTCGTTCGTCTTCTAACTCGCGTATTCCTACTTCTGAGTCACGGGCGTCTGCTGGAGCCTCACAGGACGAGGGGCAAGGGGTACGCACTGGACAGGGCATAATCCATCGCAGGGCCACACTTAAGCTGAGCAACCACACAAACTTATTGCTCCGATAGGCTATTCAGTATCAATTAATTATGTAACTAATTCTCAACTAATAGTACCTGGAGAAAACCCACGCGGGGAGAATATTCAAATTCCGCACAGAAAGACCCCTTGCCCAAGAATCCAACCCAGGTCATTCCTGTTGTGAGGCTAATCACCATGTCAGCGTCCGCAATATGCACAGTCGATAATATATCAAACTCAACTTTAAATATTCTTCCAAAAACTGACCAGCGATCAAATTATAAAATAAAATCGTCATAGAAAAACAATAAAACAGTGGTTGCTTCAGGTATGGATTCACAAAAGCATCTTATTTTATCAAGATTAGATAACATGCACTGATCTAGAGCTGCAAAACGTGGATCATTAAATCAAAGCGTAACGCTGTAAACTAGTGTTTGACAGTACCTGGGTGCCCCCTAGCGTATGAATTTATTTCTGCATCAAAATACTCTCTGAAACTGCAATAGCCATCTTAAATAGAATAAGCGTCACCGGCTGTTCGTTCTTTTTAAACGGATAGGGTACATGTTACAACTTTTTAAATCGTATTTGTTTCAGAAAACAGACGGAATGTTCTATGCTTATTATGGGCTTTAATAGCTGTGAACTCTCTGAAACAAACTTTAAAGCGTACTCGATAAAAAAGACTCCAGTGGTGGTTTTGGAATTTAACTAAAGTAATTTGGGTGAGTGTGGATATTGATCAAAGCCAAATGCAAATTTACCTTGATTGATTTTGTACTGTAACGTTGCTTACCCAGAAAACAGTTAAATACAACTTATGTTAAATGCGGTGTAAACTCATAATTGTTTTTAAACATTCGCTGTGAACTTGCCTTCTTTTGATTTAAAGTAAAGTAAACATGACGGTGAGTCACCTAATTCGGGGTCACAGGGCCTTTCTGGAGCCTATTGACAGTGTTAATTTGATGATGTTCCTTCGGCCCAGCGATGGACTAGCGACCTGTCCAGGGTGCACCCTTGCCTCTTGCCCTAAGTGAGCTGGGATAGGCACTAGTGGCCCCGGATTAAAGTATAAGCGGGTAAGAAGATGAATGAATGAATGTTGCTGCTCCCGTTTGGGGACGCCACAGCGGATCCGACCATTCTACTTAGGAGAGTTTGACCCTTCCTAACGGCACTTATCCTGGCTTGGGACCGGCACTAAGGCTTCACTGGCTTGTGCAACCCGAATGGCTGGAATTTCGCCTAATGTACATGTTTTTTGGACAGTGGGAGGAGAACATGAAAACTCCGCAGAAAAAGATCCCCGATCCGGGAATCGAACCCGGGACCTTCTTTTTGTTGTGAGGCTATCCGTGCTATCCACTGCTCCACAGCACCGCTATTAATAGTATTAATATATTAACATTTAAACATATTCAATTAATTCGTATTAATTTTATCTGCAATTACAAATAAGGTAAGCAAATAATAAAAAAACCTTGTAAAACCAACCCGTATACTTAGTAGTACTATTGCCTAAATAAATAAACAAACAAAATAATGACATGTAATACTCTATCTATCTATCTATCTATCTATCTATCTATCTATCTATCTATCTATCTATCTATCTATCTATCTGGCTGGCTGGCTGGCTGGCTGTCTGGCTGGCTGTCTGTTTGTCTGTCTGGCTGTCTGGCTGTCTGTCTGTCTGTGTCACGAGGGCAGGGCACAGGTGACTGTTTGATTTTCTACTATAATCTGCAAAGATGCATCTTTATGTCATCTCCATTTAAAACCGATATAAACTGCTACCATTCTGGTAGAAAGCATTGTTATGTAAAACCTCACAAACCTACCCTAAGCACTTTGCATTTTGTTTGGCCTGTCCTATACTCTCTCTGTCAGCTTCACATGCGATAAATGTAGAGAATAGTCAGGCTGACAGAGAAGGTTTCAAAATTAGCAACACAACTGAACTGAACAAGAATATGAGGGCTGTAGATTCAGTTTTGGATATGACAAACACAGGGAAATCTGTACATGATTTAGTTTTCAGCTCCAGAGCACGTTCAGCAGGGCAACTGGGTGACGAGGCGGCATAGCTCTTGAGTTCCGACCAAAACATCCAACATGTTCTCCCCACTCTGTGACGCCCCCACTGAGAAGCCTGATGGAAGAGCTCTAGTCATTGGCAATTCTGCTGGAATGTGAAAATAAAGACTCCAGCTACCATTGTTACAGTTTTTACTAGAATGCTTGACATCTTGGCAAATTTAAAAGTGCTGGCTAAGTTTAACTGTAAATTTGCTCATTTTTATTCATGCAGTCACTAATGATGCCTGACTTTGCTAGTCAGAGATAAATGAAAATAATTTTATAGAAGTGTCATCACAAGAATAATGTCAAACATCTGCTAGAGAAAGGTCTACCTGACCAGGGAAACAATGTTAGTTGGTACCCATCAATGTCATAGAATACACACAGAACTCCCTCATCCACTCTTCCACAGGAGTTCCTCCATTTCACTGCATCCTCGGGTACCAACCAACATTGTTTCCCTGGTCAGGTTTACAGTTAAACTTAGCCATCACTTTTAAATTTGCCAAGATGTCAAGCATTCTATTAAAAATTGTAATAATAGTAGCTGGAGTCTTTATTTTCACATTCCAACAGAATTGCCAACGACTAGAGCTTTTTGCAGAATTTAGTCCAAACTTACAAGGTGAATCGTGACCTCTGTCTGACACTATATCCTCAGGTAACCCATACACCCTAAATATCATGAGGAAGAGACGTGTTACCGTTTCCATGTTTATGGGTAGCCCTTTCAATGGCACAAACCAGCAGGCCTTCGACATCCGAACAATAATTGTAAGAATTATGGTATGCCATGGGAAGGGCGCAGATTAGTGGGACCAAGGCGTTTGGGGAACCCTCCGGGAGGTGTCGGAGTCTTTCATCTGCATCCTTTAACACTCTAACTTGCAGTACATCCTTCCTAGCTCTGTCTCTCTTCCTGGCCAACCGGTACAAATCCTTTTCTCAATCCTTAGTGGCAAACTTCTCATACAGCTCCTCATACGCCTTTTATTTAGCTTTTGCTACCTCAATCTTTACCTGCTGCCTTTTCTCCTTATACTCCTGCCTACTTTTCTCATTTCTTTGCTGATCCCAATTCTTTTTGCCAAGTCTTGTTTCTCCTTAGTGCTTTGGTGCACTTCCTCATTCCACCACCACGTCTCCTTGTGTTCCTTTCCCTTTCCAGATGTCACACCAAGTACCTTCCTAGCCCCCTTTACCACTTCTGCAGTTATTGCTTAATCATTCAACATCTCTTCACCACCACCGAGCCCCTTTCTGACCTCCTCCCTGAATCTCATGCAGCTTCCATCATCTTATTCTCTTTTCTGTCCTGTTCGTCCTAACCTCCAAATCCATCCTACAGACTGTTTAACTACATTATCCCCTGCCACCACCTTACAGCAACCCATCTCTTTCAGGTAACATCTCCTGCACATCTTCTACTCTTATACGTCACCCTATGCTCTTCCTTCTTCTTAAAATGTGTTCACCATTGCCATCTCCATCTTTTTAGCAAAACCTACCACCATCTGACCTTCCACATTCCTCTCTTTAAAGCCATACCTACCCATCACATCCTTCACCAACATGACCAAAGAAGTCTGCTCCTATCACCAATCTTTCATGCCTAGCTACACTCTCCATTACTCCATCTAGCTCACTCCAGAATCTTTCCATTTCCTCCATCTCACAACCTACTTGTGGATCATAAGCACTAATGATATTTATCATTATGCCCACAACTTCTAGCCTCACGTTCATCACGTTGTCAGAAACTCTCTTCCACTCCACCACTCTCTCAGTGTACTCCTTCTTGAGAATTACACATACACCATTTCTCTTTCCATCTACACCATGATAAATCCACCTCTAATGTTCCTGACCTTACTCCATTTCCACCTGGGCTCCTGAACACACAAGATATCCACCTTTCTTTGCTCCATCATGCTGGCTAACTCTTTCCCTTTACCAATCATAGCACCCACAGCACTCAGGGTTGAGGAGCTGCTAGCATGTTATAATTAACAGCAACACCCCCTTTTTCAGACAACAAATGTTCCCCCCACATCAATTATTTCCTTCACTACTTTTCTTACCGGCTAACACCACTCTTGAGGATGACATTATTGTACTATGTACAATATATCTGGATGTATATCTGTACTAATTAGTTTTATTTTCACATGGCTAAGTTTTTTTTGTTGTATTATAAAATTTTCAAAGCACACTATGCACTCTTGTTTTTTCATCCCTTATTACATCATGTTTATCTCCATTTCATTTTTCCATTTTAGTTCTATGCTTAATGTGGATATATTATAATCTGAAGAAAACACCTGGTTAAATATTTATGTATGGTCACAGCAGTCTTGCAGTAATCTGGTATAGGTGTACCATTTTTCTTCATAAGTGAATGTAAACAGTCTCGGGTTCATTGTGACTCAGGGTGCAGTAAGATGCTGAAAAATAGTGAGCATAAATCTATCACTGTGTGTCATTTGTTCCATCTGGAATATTAGACAACAATGTATGTGGATCTGGTACTGCCACTTTTACTGACATTTATTTGATTTGTCTTGTACAAATAATAAAATAGAATAAAATATAGATAACATGTCAAATGTTAAAAGTGAGACATTTTGAAATTTCCTGAGAGTTACACATTCCAAAAAAGTAATAAGAGGCCAGAAGAGTTAAATGTACATATCAGCTGGAAAACCAATTTGCAACTTATTAGGTCAAGTGGCAGTGTCTCTCAATAGTCAAGATGGGCAGAGGATCAACAATTCCCCCAACGCTGCAGCGAAACATATTGGCGCAATATCAGAAAAGAATTTCAAATTGAAAAGAGTTTGAAGTTATTATCATCTACAGTGTATAATATTATCCAAAGATTCAGAGAATGCAGAACAATTTCTATGCGGCACAAGGCTGTAAGACTGCACACAACTGCTCAATTATAAAAAAGAGACCAAATGTAAGTCGCTCTGGATAAGAGCGTCTGCCAAATGCCTAACGGTAACTGTAGTACAATTAATCCTGCTGATAGAATGAATGTTGCCTGTTGAAGAAACTCCCCATAAGTGTAATGAAGAGTTCAAGAAGACTTAAAAGAAAGAGCAGATCTAAGACCAGAATCACTTCTAAACATGTTTTCTTCATCGATGGTTTATGCTATCACACTAGCGAGGGCAATAAAGCTAAGTATGCAGTCACCTTAAAGAGACAGTACCACAACCACAATTGTCAGAAATAAAAGCCCTGTAAGATAGGTGCCGGACGAGAATGTACAATTTATGCTGATTCTGCATATGCATATGGAGTTTGTCATGCATTCGGAGCACAAAGAGGGTGTTTAAGGGCAGATCGATCAAACAGTTGAATTATTGACACCCACGATGCCACCTTGTTGGGAATTTTTAAGTGCCTGACACACAAAAAGTAACACTGCAGCAGATAAAATGGCTATAAAGGAAGGCGTAAGGAATGCTCATGTAATGGCACTAATGCAAGAAGAAGAGCAAACCACAGTACAACTGAATGTAGCAACAGATGACATCAGACAATATCAGAGGCAAAACAATTATGAAAGTATAGAATGGAGAAGCCGTTTCATTTTGAAAGTAATTAAAGTTAACACTTGGGGATGGGATGTTATACACTTTTCTTTAACCTGCCCAGGAGTCACCTCAAAAAGTAGTTGGAATTGAGTTGACAGAAAACTTTCACATTTATTAAGAATTACGACACAATGACACAGAAAGAGAAGGGAGACAGTGGCCAAGGAGAAAAAAAAATAAGACTGTTTGCTTTTGTTAAAAATCATCAGTCCATGAAAATGAATTAAATACAATATAAAAATGTGACATTTATAGAATTTTAAAGATTCTGGTCAACAATATGTCATTTTGATGTTTGATGAAATGTCTGTGTGCAACCCTGCCTTTTTGGGGTCGGGTGTTAAGATGCTGTGATTTTTATCTCTCTGGGGCAAGTTCTTTGCATAAGGTCTATTTGCCACCTGCTGGCCCTCTAGGACTATTAATTCAATTCTTGACCCAGTGTGAATACAGATCTCAAGGTTACACCTGGGTTTTTCAAGTGTAATCGGCACTTAGATCATAGATTAATCTTATTTGTTATCTATTGTGCTTGTTTTTTCTGTCCCTCATTCTCCTTGCTAAAGCCAGGATTATCGTGATAGTTTAAGATAATGAATTCTTAGAGAGAGGTCAAGAAAGCTTCTTGTTGCAGGAGATGCAGATAATATGATTAATCTAAAAGCTTCCTTTAAAGGAGGTGCCAACTTCAATTCTAAAAAGAGATGAAGGAGAGAGATTTAATGTGCAGCATTAGCTGCAATGTTGCTGAAATATGTAAAAAAAAAAAAATGTATTCAATTTACACAGATTGCTTTTTTACAAGGTTGCTGGTGGTGCAACCATGTATAAACAATACCTGATTATATACAAGACATATATCATATAAACAATACAGAATGACTTTTTAATCCTAGTAGATAATTTATAATAAAAAACTGATTTGAGGAATAGTGTGATACAAGTGTCGAACTTGGCAGTAAATGGTTTTCTAACTGCTTATTATTAATGCTAAGACAAAGGCCACAACTTTGCAAATAACAAGGTTGATTTTGACTGCTCAGAACTTCGCATTTCAGGGTCAGCACACTTTTCTTGTACAGCATCGTAATGCTAATGCTGTCCCTGATTCCCTTGTCAGGGTTCTTTCTGTGCAGAGTTTGCACGTTTTCCCCGTGCTTGCATGCGTATAGACAGAAGTGAGAAAAAATATAGAAATGCAGAGAGCGGCAAAACGAACCTCAGAACTCAAGGAACCAAGATAAATTCATGAACAGCAAATGCAGTGAGAAGAATGAAAGAGCTGGAAAAGTGAAGAACCTGGAAAAAGGGCCCAGAGACCAAAGACAGGTCATGGTGGAAGAAGTAAGTGTCCATTTGAGAGTCAATAAAACAATCTACCTTATAGGCCAAGCATTCAACATAAAGGTAACTGACATTATTTCATTAGCTCATGGGCAGGTTAAGGTTAAAAAATTACTGCAAGTGACTTGTTCCCCTAAGACTCAAGTTCGGTCTGCCTCAAGACTTTTCTCTGTTCTGGTACCAAGATGGTGGAATGAACTTCCGATGAATATCAGACCAATGGAGTTACTGGCCGTCTTCAAGAGACATTTGAAGACAAACCTCTTTCTTAAATAACTAGCACCTGACACAAATACATATCCATGCTGCTCTTCAAAAGTTATGAGGAGGTTGTTGCACTAGTTTATATTGTATCAGTATTGAACTGTCCAATGACTCTTAGTATGTAGTGCTGGACAAGAGAGATTGCTGTAAATGTAAATTTAACACATTGTTCACGTTGATGCTGAAAAGCGCACAAACCACTGAAGTGCAATGTAATTCAATATACAGATCTAAATTGAAAGAAAGAGGAAGAAGCAAGAAAAGCAGCAGAAAACTTATTATTGCAAACGAACTGTGAGAGTTGGCAAAAAAAGAAACATTCTTGATTCTTGAAAAAAAGTAGAACTGTAACAGAACATCGGTGTGTTGTTATGGAAAAAGAAAATGGAGATGGCACATTTGAAAGTAAAATGGCTAGAGTCATTACAGTTCCAGGACCTTGCTATCATGTTTGTTCTAGGTGAGAGTCTCATTAATGTTCCTCTTACTCCATGACCCCTACTTTGGTCCCACTACCTTTGTGGACATGGTCTTAACTTGATACCGTCTGGATGCCATTGAGATTTTATAAGCCAGTGTCTGGAACATAACTGGTTGCTGAGGTATCACTTGGTTCATGATTTGAGTTAGTGGCTGTGAGATTCTACCACCAAAGGGGCTGCTTGTTAATCAACTCTTTCTTTCTTATCCTTTTGTAGTTCTTATTTGTTTCATATCAACTCTCCTAATTGTGCATTGTGAGGTTGCAATAATACGTTTTCTGCTGCTTTTCGTGATATAATTCTGTGTAATGAATCACTTTGGCTTCAAAAGTAGACCAGGGCATTGAACTTAGCCCTGCTACTGTTTAAAGTTGATTATGTACTTCAGTGGGTAGTGCTCTTTTCAGCATCAACCTGAATAATGCTTTACTTGCAGTTGTTTTATTGCAGCGGGAACCCATCTCTTTTTCCCATGCGCTCTGTAGTTAAAGGATAAACTGAGCAAAGCCCTTGCTGTATTCTAGTTTAAGTGTTTCTATTGATCCTGGATTAGCATTTGTTGGGTATACATCTCTTTCGGAAGAACCCTTGTTCTTCCGCCACTCAGAGTTCCCTGTCTTCTCCCTGAATCTGCTGTTCCTGAAGTTCTTTCATGAGTCTGAAGTGTTTATTGCTCCTTTCTGTATTTCTAGGTTACTTTTTTTCAATGTGAGTCTTTTAATTCCTGCATTTTCTCTGTAGTAAGATGTATTCTATTAGTTCTACCATCCCCTGTGCTCTGTTAACCAGAGACTTGTTTTTTAATTTCACCTCTCTCATCCTGTGCATCTTTAGGTATCATTTATTTCCATGTATTTCCATTGATCTCCCAACATTCTTTATCGCACCCTCTGATTCTTTTGTTACTTCAGTTTTTACTCATGCATTTAGCCTTTATTTTGTTTTTGTGTCTGATTTTTTCAAGTTTCATCTTGCCGAGTAATACAGCGATCCCTCGTTTTTCGTGGTTAATTGGGACCAGAACCTTCCGCGAAAGCTGAAAAACCGTGAAGTAGTATTTGCCCCTAGGAATTTGTGTGTATGCGGTTACTGCACAAGAATGTTTTAAATATGTAATCCACTCGTACTCATATTGGTCGATGTCACACCGGAAACCAATCAGGCGTCTTTATGAAAGCTGAGTCAACTCATCTCTTTGGTTGGTTTGCAGAATCCTTTTCTCTCACGCATCAACGAGAAACAACACACAATGTACCTGGTGACCCGCAAAGCAATGAAGCCGCAAAACATGAAGCGCCAAGTGGCCAGGGAACACTGTAACCAAATTGGTTGTTTAGCTGTATTTTGTGTTGCTATCTGTTTATTAGCGGTATTATGACTCAATGGTTTCATAGTCTGTTTTACTTGGTTTTCTTTTCTCCACCATGCTTCATCACAGTAATCACTTTCTGTTTAGATTTTGACTGGACAATTGGTTTATCAGCTCTGGGCATGTCGCGCCTTGTCTCACTTTCTATTGCCCTCTGAGTTACTCTTCCAACAATGTTTCTTGACAGAATCTCCATACTTATTCATTCTTCTGTTTCTTGATTTATTTTGTTCAAAATAAGTATAATCCCACTGGCCTTATTGCATGCCTTTCATTATATACTGGTATCCGGCAATCTCAAAAATACAATTGAGTTCTAGCTTGCTCTAGTAGCATGGACCATTCAATACTTCCCTTTGTTTTGCTTTGCTTATTTCACACTCACTGAGATTTTCAACTCTTTTCACCAAGCCTTATATTAATACATTTTTTTTCACCCAATAAATTAATGTAGCCCGCTGCGAGCTGTTTTCATCCTCATCAGGGCCACATTTCTTTACAGGCCACAGATAAACTATACACAGACTTTATTTTTATTGTTTAAATGTGCCCAAGTGGGAGAGAGGTCCAAACTCGGGTTCACAGCGTTACGCTGACTGTCCCTTTGTAGTCGCCAAAAAAACAATAATTCCCTGTTTACAATTCTCCTCCACGTTCACTACCTCTTCTACTTCACAATTAAATGACAGTTAATTAATGTTAATAAATGTATTTAGTTATTCTATAAAGTGGTAAGAGTAGACTGGATTCGTTCCAAACTCCAGTTCAGTTGGTGGCAGTAACGCACGTAAAAGCTGTTTTGCAACCGCCATTAATGAGAAGCAGAAGAAGAAGACAACTTCCCGCGCGTTGAATCGGATTACCGCGTTTAATGTTTTGCAAAACAGGGTCTTTTTTTTTCCGGTATATTGATTTACATTTAATCATTTTTATATTTATTTCAGGAATTAAAGTTGTAACACTAGTCGTCTACGTTGCTAAGCACCACTGGAAATAGGTTTTGTATTAGTTAGCTATTCGGTGAAATGTGATTAACTTGATGCATCTGTTTTATTGTTATTCGCAGTTTCTGGTTTAGACTTACTGTGCAGCTCCATTGTTTTGATACACTTGTGTAATTGCTGCCCACGCTATGCCTACACTTCCTCAGAATAATTTGGGAGAACAGCTTGGGCGGTACAACAGCGCATCCGTACGGATTAGATCTGTGACCAAATCAACGTCGGGGTAAGTACTTTTCTATTGGTTTGGTTTTTATCCGGTTCAATTGTAAACTAGTTGTCATTATAACCTTTTGGTCTTTATGATATTTAATTTTTGATATGTGCCTGTATAATATTTGCATTGTGTACTTTTTATATTTTGCCACATCCCAAACTATTTGTAAGAATCGAACCGTAAACTCGTTCGATTCCCGGGCCAGGGATCTTTCTGTGCAGTTTGCATGTTCGCACTGCGCTTGCGTGGGTGTCCTCCGGGTACTCCGGTTTCCTCCTGCAGATTAGGTCGGTTGGTGATTCTAAATTGTGCATAGGAGTGGATGTGTGCGTGAGTGGGTGTTTGTCTATGGGTTGCCCGGAGAAGAACTGGCGACCCGTTCAAGTGGTGTACCTCCGCCTCTTGTGTGCCTATGTGTGTTGGGACACGCGCAGCAGACCCCCGTGACCCCGAATTAAGGAATAAGCGGATGAATGGATGAATGTGTAAAGACTGATTGTATCCAATTTGCTTCCTTCCTTTCTAGAGCCTTTTGCTTTAAAAAGAAGCTTATATCAGTCAAAGATGATGCTGAACTTCCTGCACAGGTAAAATGTATTTATAAACTAATAGTTAAAAAAACCTTTTATATTTTAAATGATAAATTAGTTATCTATAAAGTGATTTAGTTTTATCTTTTTAGCTTCTGGGCAAAGCAAAGTCATTTAAACAAAAAGCCAAGTGTGGTTCCACTTTTCCCGTTGCTGGCTGTTTTGATAATTTTGAAACTCCTGTCAAGAGGTATGGAGCAGGATCAGTTGAAGACTTCTTAACTAAAGGTGATTTGCCTTTAGATTTGCAATACTAAGCATAGAAATCTGACAATCGGTATATTTTGGCACCTCAAACAAATGTTTTTTTTTTCCAGAAATTCTTGAGGTTGAAAATGGTGGTGGCCAGTCAAGACAAAGGAATGGTGAATCCCTCATTAGTGTAAAGAATCATCTATTTTCACCTAAACACAAATCGCTGTTGAGTGACAGTGAAGACAATACATATGACCTTCCCATTCAGCCTGCTCAAAAAACTATAAGGAATTACATCTCTTCAACAGGTCAGTGTCTTTAGTTCTATTGGAATCAATTAAGAGTAATATTACTGAGGTTCTTGATATGCCTTTATGTAAATGTTCTAACACTGTAACAAAAGAGGCTGGTTTTTACTTATAAAAGTGTCAGTATGGTGGTCTGTCACAGCAAATTTGATCCATCTACTCGTGTGGTTTCAGGTTATGTGGTAGCAGCTTCACTTTTATAATGCCAATACTGATTTACTACCTTGAAAGATGCTAAAAATGAAATGTAATGACAATTATTTTAGGCACTTTTAAATCAATATAAAATTCTGTTAATCTACAGCCTTTTTTTGGTCTAATCATCTTTTGCTGTCCTGTTCAGGCGTTGCGGAGGCCCTTTTTCGTGTTATGGAATCAATTTGTTGTCTGGTGGACATAATCCCTGAACATGAAATTAGGTCCCTTACTAGTGGCACAGAATTGCTTTCACTAAGAGCTCAAAGGTAAAAATTCTTGATTTATTTGTCACATTATATTAATTATAACAACAAATTATGATTGTTTTTGATGAATGATTTTCTAGGAAAAGAATTGCTGCTCATTCCGCAAGTTTTGCTGTCAGAAGCAAGTCAGAAGTCAGCCATCCATCTGCGTGCTTGCACCTTAACAATTCAAATACTTCTGTTATGTTCCTGGATTCCAACAAAAGTACCTTTAATAGTTCAGACAGTATTGTCAATGATAATGTACAAGGAGAAACCTGCAGTCCCAATCCTTCTCTTATTCAGACTGGAAAACAATTTATAGAAAAGCTATCTGACCAGAACGATGGTAATGAGCACACTCAATCTGTAGACAGTTCCCGGTGTCTGTCCTTCAATCAAACAAACACTGGAAATCAAGAGAAAATTAAGAATTTCATCTCTTCTGCAAATACATTGGTGACAAACAAAAAACATGTGGACAACAAAGCATTAGTTGGTGAGGCTGGAAAAAATTGTCAATAATTCAATGACATTGTTGAGACCTGCATAGGTGATTTTAGCATTGATTTTGATTTCAAATATCTTATTTTTATTCCAGTTTGTGATTCTAAGATAGCGCAGAGTGCATCTGTAGTGATAACATCCAGAAATCCAGCTTATGACCGCTTTTCTGGCTTTAATTTTTCTCACTCTCCTGAGATGATGAAAATTTTCCACAAGAAATTTGGCCTGCATCAATTCAGATTTAATCAGCTAGAAGCAATCAACGCTACTCTACTGGGGAAGGACACATTTGTGCTCATGCCTACAGGTTTGAATTTCAGGATGAGGTACTAGTATAAAGAAATAAATACTTTTGTTAGGCAACTGTCCCTGGCAAATTTTTGAAATACTAGCAAATATTATAGACATTTTAACCTATATTGGTAGGTGGTGGTAAAAGCCTTTGCTATCAGCTGCCTGCCTGTGTTTCTGCTGGAGTGACTGTTGTGATTTCTCCACTTCGCTCGCTTATTGTGGATCAAATCCAGAAGCTTACAACTTTAGATGTAACTTCTCATTTAAGTGCATATTTAATGAAATTATTGTTTCATGTTTTTGTTCCTTTAATTATAACTGAGTAGGATCTTTTTGCATGTTTTAGGTCCCTGCTACTAGCTTGTCTGGAGAGAAAACTGACTATGATGCTGGACAAATATACATGCAGCTTTCTAAAAACAATCCAGTCATTAAACTGCTTTATGCCACTCCTGAAAAGGTTCATTATTTTTTAAATAAATCAAGCAAACAAATATTAGTTTTTATGTTTGTTTATTCTATGCTTCATTGTCTATTAATAGTTAATAATTTTTAAAAACGGACGTTTTCATATTTTACTCATTATTTTATGATATATGCAAATGTGCATACACCAACAAGATCTGTGCAAGTGGAAGAATGATAAGTGCTCTGCAGAATTTGTATGAGCGAGGGCTGCTTGCACGCTTTGTCATCGATGAGGCCCACTGTGTCAGCCAGGTAGTTTGGTTTTTTTGGATTTGTGTATGTTGTGCATATTTTGGTGGTAGTAGTAGTATTGCAGTACCATTTGCTAAAGGTGTCATGAGATGAATTAAGTATAATCAACCTCTTAGTCTTAAGCAAACCTTAAACAATACCTTAAACTGCCCAGAGGTTTAAAAAAAGCAATAAACGATACATTAAAATTGTCATAAAAAAGGTTATTTACCAAATACTGTACATTGAAATGATGTTAAAAATGGCTATATGTTTACATATTACCCTATGCTGTTGATAGTGGGGACACGACTTCAGGCCAGACTATAAGCGTATGCATGAACTGCGGCAAAAGTTTCCTAAAGTTCCTATTATGGCACTGACTGCCACAGCCACACCTCGAGTCCAGAAAGACATCCTTAACCAGTTAGCCATGACTCGACCGGAAATGTAAGTTTTGATATCCAGTTAGATTTTTTTTTTAACTTTGATCTGTTAGTATTAGTATTGTTACAGCAATGCATTAGCCACCGTTTAAAAAAATTACTATTTTTTTGACTAGTCACTAGTTCACTCAAATATTAAAGAATTATAATAAAATATGTTCTGTGCGAACGTTTTACTATGCAAGTTAGTTAGGATGTTTTGGAGGTTAGGCTATTTGGCCTATAATTTTTCAAAATATGGAGAATTTTAATTTATTGCATGTAAATATATTAAAAATATACATTTTAAAGGAAGTGTCTATTTTAAGCATCACATTTAAAAAAATTTAATCTTACATTTCTACAGTTAAAGTACATTTAGCAGATGTCAAAATTGACATCAGTAGCTGATTTGAAAGTGCATATCAGTGTTAACCCACTAGAGTAATAATACGTCAAATGTAGTATTCTATATCCTATCTGTTTAGAGAACGAGAGAGATTATTTTATTTGGTGTGAAAGGTCATGTCTGTTGATTTCACTTGGTTTTATTCCCCTCTAGATTCTCAATGAGTTTCAATAGGCACAATCTTAAATATTCTGTATTGCCTAAAAACCCCAAGAAAGTTGATGAGAACTGTATCAACTGGATAAAAAAGCACTATCCATGTGAGTATTATGCGTTGCAGAAAGTTAGTATTAAAGCAGTGTAAATGTTTTTCTATATGTTCACTAATACTAAGATAACTTGTTCAAATGCAGACGACTCAGGCATTGTGTACTGTCTGTCACGAAATGACTGTGATAACATGGCAAGTAGTCTTCAAAAAGCAGGTATCTTGGCACTAGCATACCATGCTGGTATAAATGACAGAGGCAGAGAGTATGTCCAAAACAAATGGATCAATCAGGATGGTTGCCAGGTAATAGGCTTTTAAGTTTATTTAATGGTTATTTACACACAGGTTTCAGCCACTGGCATTGCTAAACACACAATAAATAACCAAAGAAAATAATAAACATCTTAAAAAAAGAAAAAATTGAGTCCAAGGTGAAAATATCAAAAATTGCCAATTTATTGCAGACTTTTCAACAAAAAATGTTTAAATGTTATTAATTATTCAAATTCAATAAATTATATAACTTTAGTTTCATTCCGTTCTAATCCTTTGATTTGAACAAAAATCTTTTATTTTTGTATTAAACATGTTTTATTTTTCTTTGGGGGTGTAAAGTCCTCTATACTTGGTAAGTAGCCGTTTATTTTTTGAAATGTGAACCTAAATGAATATTGAATCTGAATTATTATTATTATTATTATTATTATACACCCTATTTAGGTTATTTGTGCCACCATTGCCTTTGGCATGGGTATCGACAAACCTGATGTACGTTATGTGATCCATGCCAGCCTTCCCAAGTCAGTGGAGGGCTACTACCAAGAATCCGGCAGAGCTGGCCGGGATGGAGAAATATCTCACTGCATTCTTTTCTATTCTTACACAGATGTCATTCGCATCAAGAGACTAATAGCCAGTATGTACATTTTAATATTTGGCTTAACTGTGTTTGTTTTAAAATGTATTCTTAACATTTTAAACAATTGTCTAAAGGATCGTATATGTGCTTATGTAACATACCTTTAGCATTTTCTGTGATACTTGGTTAACTGCACATTTATGGCAGCAGGTGTAAGGGGTTTAAATCTAAGATGAATTAATTTTTATATTTATAGTTAGTTACAGTTAGGCATTTGGCAGACGCGCTTATCCAGAGCGACTTACATTCTGTCTCTTTTTATTTTATTTTATTATTATTTTTTAAACAACTGAGCAATTGTGGGTTAAGGGCCCGCAGTGGTTGCTTGGTGGAGGTGGGAATTGAACCCCGGTCTGTCTGGTATTAGTCCAACACCTTAACCCCACTAGGCTACGACTTACCAAAGGGGAGACGCTTTATCCATCCTTTGAATATTTTTCTATGGTGACTTGATCTTGGAAGGTGTGTTTGGTGTCGTTATCGTGTTTGAATACTGCCCAGGGGGTGAAGAAGGATCGTTCAATTTCTCGCAGCATTAATGGTTCCGTCAATGAAGTGTAGCTTTCCAGTGCCAGCAACACTCATGTTGCTCCAGGCCGTGACTCTCCCACAACCATGCTTGACTGAAGGCATGACTTGAGTTTATCTTGTTCTCATCAGACCACCGGACATGGTCCCAAAATCCTTGTCCTTAGACTGCTTGTCTTCAGCAAACTGTTTGCGGGCTTTCTTGTGCATCGTCTTTAGAAGAGGCTTCATTCTGGGACAACAGCCTTGCAGACCAATTTGATGCAGTGTGCGGCGTATGGTTTTGTGCACTGACTGACTAAAACAAGTCTTCAATCTCCCCTGCGACCGCGTTTTCAAGGACATAAGGTTGAGGGTTTTTTTTTTTGAAGGAACAGTAAATTTACACTGCTACAATTTAAAGTAGTAAATTGTACAGCTTGTGTAACATGAGTTTCATTTCGTTAGCGTTTTCACAAAGATATAATATATTTTTTAAAAGAAATATAATGAGTGTATGTTTATTGGTACTAAACAATATTGTATTGTAAATATTTTTTTTAGGTTATTACTATCTGACCATATAATAGTAATTACATATTGCCCAGTGTATTATCATGTACCATTGTAATGTAATAATATTTGATATTCCATTATTTTACACTTTAGTGGACAAAGATGGCAACATGCAGTCTAAAACCACTCACATTAATAACCTGCACAGCATGGTACATTTCTGTGAAAATGTGACTGAGTGTAGAAGAATCCAACTTCTTGCATACTTTGGAGAGCACAAATTTAATAAGGACTTTTGCAAGCAGCATCCCAAGGTCATTTGTGACAACTGTGCCCAACCACAAGTAAACAATTATTTCAGTAATGTTTTCCACTTACTTGAAATATAGCAGAGTGGTACTTGGTTATTGTATCGTATGAGATGTATAGAAATGTTATTTGTATGTTTTTATGAAATATAAATATGATCAACAATGTATAGTTTAAACATTTATAAATGTATGTATTTTCTTTTAGCAATACCAGTCAAAAAATGTGACTGAGGATGTAAAGAAGATTGTAAAGTTTATACAGGAAAACTGTGAGGAAGTGGCTGGCAAATGTGGCAGATCTTTTCAGCAAAAGAGACTCACTTTGAACATGCTGGTTGAAATTTTTTTGGGTGAATATTTCTAAATTCATATATTTTTCATGTAAATATGGCAATGTTAAATAAAATTACATTTCTGCAGGCCTGAAAAGTGCCCGAATCAAGTCAGGCATGTATGGGATCGGTGCAGCGTACTCAAAACATAATGCAGAAAGGCTTTTTCGGAGACTGGTGCTAGAACATATTCTCAAAGAGGACCTGTTCATTACTAATAATGGACAAGCTGTAGCCTACATTTCAGCTGGCCTTAAAGCTAAAGACATCCTCAGTGGCATAACGCAGGTTGGAATTTGTTGTGCCTTTTTTTTTTTATTTTTTTTTTTTATCGATACTGATTTTATTATATAAATATCAATTAAAGTTAGAGTTTGGCATTCGGCAGTCGCTCTTATCCAGAGCGACTTACGTTTGGTCTCTTTTTTACAGTTGGGAAATTGTGGGTTTAGGGACTTGCTCAAGGGCCCACAGTTGTTGCTTGGTGGAGTTGGGATTTAAACCCTGGTCTTTCTGCTATTAGTCAAACACCTTAACTACTAGGTTCTTTCATTGCAGATCACTTTTTATGAGACGGAGAGTGCATCTAGCATTAGAAAGCACAAGGACACTTTGACCACTGGTGTCTCGAAGAGGGAGGAAATGGTAAAAAAATGTCTAAAAGAACTCAATGATCTGTGCAAAAGGCTTGGCAAAGTGTTTGGTCTTCATTACTACAACATATTTTCTACAACCACTTTAAAAAATATTGCTGGTAAGGTAATATTTGTATATGAAGAAATGTAAACTTTAAGGCAATAGAGTTAATTATTTTTTTTTAAACGTTAGTTCTCTGTAATTTCCATTCTTTTCCAGGATTGACATTAAAGGCTGCATAAAACCATGAAAACAAAATTTTCCTTATGCATTAAAAGTGCTAATCCCAACCCTATTTTCTTTTAACACTTTTTAGAAACTCTGTCAGATGATCCTGAGGTGCTGCTGCAGATTGATGGTGTGACTGAGGATAAACTAGAGAAATATGGAGCCGAGCTTATTCACTTACTGCAGAAATATTCAAAATGCCAGCTCTCAGGTGGGAACCTATGCACTAGTTAAAAAAAAAATCCTCATACCATATTTCCGGAAAGTGAGTAAATCCCTTGAATGTATACACATTTTATTATAACTTCTTAAAGTACCATACCATACAAATATCATTTGTATATTTCAGAGTACTCAATGCGCATCTTCATGTCAATTTAGCGTTTTCTGAAAATAACTACATACAGCCGTTGTTGTCAAAATAGCTGTCTACAAATTGAGTACACCCTAAATGAACGTCATGTCAGCACAGGCTTCATTCTGGGATGATGGCCATGCAAACCAATTTGTTCCAGTGTGGGACTTATGGTCTAAACACTAACAAATACTGGTTTCTACAATGCCAGTTTCTGCACATAAATACACATAATAAGAGGCATGTTCCGGATGGCACCTGTCTTGGAAAACCTCTGTTTGACCCTTGTATCCTAACTCCTCTTTCTGGAACTGTTAACTGTTACTTAAAAGTTCTTTACCAACAGTATTGGTCAGTATGAGTGAAGTGTACTGAAAACATCAATTTTAACTCGTGACCTTGTTTAATAGAACATGCGATTTGAATGGTTACACGATGTACAATAGTTTTGACAGTAATATGTGTTGAGTTTTTTTTAGTGGACAGTAAATCAATATACTGTTTTACAAGATGCACATTGGCTACTCTAAAATGTATCCAAGTTAAATTTTATAGTATTGTCCATTGAGTAGGTATACTACAGTAACGTTTGCTGAAATTAGAGGGGTGTGCACACATGTGAGAATGTTTTGTATGGGGCAATGTATTTACTATTTACAATCTAGATTTTAAAGGAATCTAACTTTGGCATTCGGGAGGTGCCCTTTTCTAGAGCAACTTGCATTACATGGACTTTTCTCAGGGTTCCAACAGCAGAGAATTGGTGGTGCTGTGAATCAAACTCTCAATTGCCTCCAACATTTTAACCACTGACTATGTTTTGAGATTAGTTCCTTCCAAATTGACTAGCTCTTTTTTTTGTTAAATTAGACTATTTTAGATTATCCAAGTTAGATTATCTTTTAAAAATTAGTGCAGCCATTCCAAGATAAATGTTTCTTTTCCCCCTTAAGTTAAGGAGCAAGTTGAGGACTATCATTCTATTAATGATGAAGCTGACAGCATGTCTGCTAATGACCGAAGCAGCAAAAGTCAGGGAAAAAAGAGAAAAAAAACACCTTTATCAAAGAACCCCAAAAGGCACAGGGGCTACAACCAGAACTCCACTAAATGGTGAGGGTTTTTTTTTTTTCAAGCACCCTAGATGAATCATCTAAACACATTGTCAAAGCAAAAACAATTATAAAAAACATAAAACAATAGAACTGTATAAATAATATTAAAACCTAATGCACCATTTCAATGTGAATTCATTTTGCAGTGAAAAAGTTCACTACACAGGCAAACGTCAATTCTCAAAGAATGCTTCTTTAGTTCCTGTAAGAAAGAAACCTGGCTTCATGGATCTTCCCATACCTAAAAGTGCTATGCGTCCATTCCTTAAACCTGCTTTTGCTCAACTGGGTTAGGGTTAGGGTTGGGGTTAGGGTTGGCGCTTTATCCCCACCAAATAAGACACTACCTCAGCCCCATTCTGTTTTATTTTAAGAATTTTTGCTTGTATGTTTTGTACATATTTAGCCAATATTCCAGAGCTACTCATTTAAATACAAATGGTTAACAACTTTTTAAAATGGATGTAATTTTATATTATATTTAATAATCAGTTATTAACAAAATAGATTTGAAAACAATTTTTTCAAAACCTTGAAATACGATGGGGCAGATTGGAATTTTATACAAAAGTTTCCATTAATATTGATGTTTGCAAGGAGGCTACCCCCCACATATATACAGTTGCAGTGTCAATGCGCTTTTCTGACATATGCCCTTTAATCAACAGCAATGTGTATCTATGCTTGTGGTTATATTATACACTTTTTAATAAAGGAATTTATTGTGCATTACCAAATGTTCAAGGTTTTAAATTTTGTTAACAGCCTTGATTTTTTTATTTATTTGGTTTAGGGTTAGGCAAAGGGTAAGAAACCAGTGCCCCAACCAGTTTTTCCTTTTTTTTTTTTAAAACACCTTTTTTCATAATTCTGTTGTCCTTGGATGAAATATAACCTCTTTTTAAGTTTGTTT
>JAOTRA010000025.1:3049356-3062993 GCA_026260255.1 Pseudolaguvia tuberculata | reverse complement strand
CCCGCCAAGTCTAATGTGCGGATCATGGATCCGCTGTGGCGACCCTGAACGGGAGCAGCCGAAGGACAAAGAAGAAGTTTAGTATGCCAAGCTGCCACTGCTAGGCTCCCCCTAAAAACCCCTAACCTGGCAGTTCGGTTGGACAATACATAGGATGAATGTAGGTTAATCTGGAAATTGGAAAGTAACTTCCTTTAACAGCTTTTGTGCATGCTTCCTCTAGATCTCTGGAAAAACTGAAATATTTCTGCTACTAAACAGATTCTTAAAGGAAAGACTCTCAAAAGACATTCTATAGCAAGAGAAAGCAAACATTCATGCATCCTTTACCCCAGTGAAAGTACCAAAGTACCACAGCTACGTGTGTATAAAATAAATCCAGTAACAGTTGAAGTACTGACTACACTTCTTAAACACTAGATTAAAGACATCTCTTAAACCTGGCATACACATAATACATTCATCTTCATACCCGCTTATTCCCTAATTTGGGGTCACAGGGGTCAGCTGGAGCCTATCCCAGCGCGCATAAGGTAAGAGGCAGGAGTACACCCTCTAAAGTTTGCCAGTCCATCACAGGGCACACAAATCACTCGCACGCACACACACACACATTCACTCCTTTAGAATCACCAATAATGTATGCTTTCAGACTGTGGGAGGAAACCGGAGTACCCAGAGGAAAATCACAAGCATAGGGAGAACATGATAACTCCACACAGAAAAATCCCTGGCCCAGGAATCAAACCCAGGACCTTCTTGTTGTGAGGCGAACGTGCTAACTACTAGACATTTTTTATTGTTCCAATGCCTTTAAGGATTGTTAGGCTGCAATAATTAGGTCAACCGAACCAGAAACATCAATAAAATACAATATATTTGTATATCTAAAGTTGAATGGCATCTACTTTCCAGGCCAGTTGGTGGATCAGTACTTAAGAGACCAGAAGACAGTGTTCCTGTGATGATCTCCTCACAGATCCCTGGCCAACCAGGATCTGTGCTGAAGCATGGATAATCTACTGTATATAGAACTGACCCTTAACTGAGGCTGGTGTTTTTCAAGGGTTCTTTCTCCATTCTGTCCCTCCGGCTTGCTGAGATGGGGTTATTAATCTAATGGAGTGTTTTACTGAGTGTTTAATAGTCTTTTTGATGTAGTTCTCGATTGGTAATAGCGATAGAGAAATAAAGGCGACTCGTGTCGAGGAAATTCGTAGTGCATTTGCCATGAGTGATCAGGAATGTCTGCCTCTCTCTCCATGGCCATGTTAGCCAGTCATGCTGTCTGTTAACTTCATAAACAGGTTAGTATGTTGGAGTTAGGAAAAAAAAAAAGCCTTTGGTTAAAAAGCAGTGCAATAATCTATGCCCCCATCCAATATATAAAAACTAATCGAACAACCAGGTTTTAAAATGATGTAATAAATCAGTAAAAGGTCAGAAAAATAAAAAAAGATACCAGAAAAATCTTACTACCAACAGCTGCCTAAATCACTGGACACTTATCATCCGGCTAGTTTGTTGAAAAATGCAGTGGTGTGACTCCAACTTGATCAATGCATCAACTTTTATAAAATATGAGAAACTATTAACTTTAGCTAATTCAGATCAAAAGGGTGGTTTAGGGTCTCATAAAAGACATAAGAGCAGTTGGCTGGTGGAATAGATTATATTGAGCTCATAAGGACAATTTAAAGAAGAAAAAAAAGCAGAAAATAATCTGATCTGTTTAGGAAACAAACAAACGGTAAAATAAAAACAAAACATAAAACTCACTCAGACTCAACCCCTCAAATCACTCTCACCATCACTGAAATCATTTAACCAACAAGAGAGACACGGGGAAATGGCAGAGAGACAAGGGGAGAGAGTGAACAAAGAGAGACAGGGAGGTTGGGGTGGGGCAGGAGAGACATTTCAAATTCTTATTTAATAAAAATCTCTTTACATCGAAGCCTGCAGTATTGTACAGCTGAGTGACCGGGTGTTTTACAGCAGGGGGTTGGTGGTCAGAGGTGGTGATGCAAAAACAGTGACCAGATCCACACTGTGCCGGGTTTAGTGATTCCCCTGCGACACCTGCCGGCCGACGACGCTGGTGTCTCTAAGCCATAAAACTAAGACTACCATCCTCCCAGTGCTTGTTGTGTAGAATTTGCAGCAGAACCCCTGGTTACACAGTGAGGACAGTTTTCCAGGTGCACAAACTGGACACTGCACTGGACACACTGCTGTTTTTCTCTTTCCCTTTATCTACTGTGTCTGCAGGCGTGTGTGTGTGTAATATAGAATCTCAGCAACCCACCCCCCTCTTCTCCAACCCCAAATTCATAATTCCTGTACAGAATCAATTTAACACATTCAAAACATACACCACCATTCTCTCATGCACGCACGCGCAC
Organism: Pseudolaguvia tuberculata; assembly: GCA_026260255.1. Classification (NCBI taxonomy): domain Eukaryota; kingdom Metazoa; phylum Chordata; class Actinopteri; order Siluriformes; family Sisoridae; genus Pseudolaguvia; species Pseudolaguvia tuberculata. The sequence goes on along the minus strand of JAOTRA010000025.1, from coordinate 3,060,588 downwards.
ACACACACACACACACACACGATCAGCAGTATGTGTTACTCAAACACTAAAGTAACAACTGTATGCATAAAAGGACACTTGCACTGCAGGATGATGCGTGTGTGCGACTCTCCGGTAGAAAAAAAGTAACAATCTGAAGTTCCATTTCTTTTCAAAACATGCATACAAGGGAGATTGTGTGTATACCAGATATGCTGTTTCTCATGTGTTTAACACGGTGAGTCTCTGACTCGCTTTAATAAAAAGGTGTGAACTGTGTGTGTGTAGTGGAACAGACAGCCTGGGGACTGATCTGAATCAGGCTCAGCTTAATGAGACCTTCATTAATCAACAGACTGCTGAGAAAAAGTTGTTCACTAATAATTGCTGGTGAGTCTGTGCGTGCGTGTGTGTGTGTGTGTGTGTGTGTGTGTGCGCACACAAACTGTTTCCAGTTTGCTAGTAACAATGTGTATATGAAAGGGTGTGAGAATAGGGTCCATGTTGATGTGAGTGTAAGTGTGTGTTGCAATGGTATCTTGTTGCTGGTGAGTGTGTGCGAGCGCGCGTGTGCGGAGTTTTCCCTCTATCACTCCCGTACACTGGCAGAATAAGAGAACTGTGGGAAGTGTGCACGGGCATCTGAGTCCTCTGCATCCAGACTATCATCTGTAGACAGAAACACAGACAATACAACAATTAAACCTCAGTATTTAAAAGACACACATACACGCGTCCCTTATCCCCAACATACTTATCCCATGCTATCCCAAACCATAACCCCATCCCTTATCCCTAAACTTATCACTATCCTATCCCTAACCCTATACCTGTATCTCTCAATCTCCACACCTCTCTATATATCTCCCACTGTCCACCAAGCAGCTGTCTTTTTTATCGGTGCCCGACCTCTTAAACTTACAATCTTTAAAAAACAACTACAATACAACTGACCCTGAGCACAAGGTTCCATTCTCATACGATGGGTTATTATTAGAGCTAACACCAGACATGTCATCTAGAGATGTGAAGTGTTTTCTTACTATACACAGGTCTGAATGTGTACAGACAGACACCGAGCAGCAAACTTTGCACCAAGACTCAAGGCACACAATTACAATACACTGTTATTATATACTCACACTGGTCAGGCGGTGTGACAGTGATTGTCTGCAAAGTGAATTCCTCGTCAAAATAACGAGTGTCAGTCTCCGACGTCACCTGTGGCTTAAAAGGCGGAGTGAGCTGAAAATGAGGGAGAAAAATAAGCACTTTAATATGGTGTGTTTGAGGCTTCAGCAGAGTAAAAAAAGAGAAACAAGTGTCTACGAACATGTATTACATCATTTCTATACGTTCTCCCTGTGATTAGGGGTTTTCTCTGGGTTCTCTGCCGACAGATTGACTGGCAAGTCTGTGCGAGACGTGTTTTTTTTTGGATACTCTGCCCACACACCATGACCTACAATCTATCCACTGCAAGCAGTGCTATATCAAGACAGTGAACCAGTGAAGGACCTCAGCCCACTGGACAAGACTTAAAAAGGTGGATGAGTTAAATTATTCATTTTTATTGTTGTTTACTGCCTTACCAGCACCCACAATATATTCATGGTGACGTTTTTTTCTCTTTCATTTACCTGACATGCGGGTTTTAGGACTGGAAGAAAACCGTAGTAGCCAGAGTAAAACCCCCGCAAGCAAAGGATGAAAATGCAAACAAAGGCCTCTGCCCAGGAATCGAATGCAGGACCTTCTATGCTTTGAGGCGACAGTGCTAACAACACTAAGCCACAGTGCTGCCCAAGATGTTATTAGTAATCAAGATACTGATACTGGTTTATGAAGCCAAAAGTCTCTCTCTTCAAGGTTACGTTGTTTACACTGTATATACAGGATAAAAATTTACTGTTGACACACGGACACATTCATTCATTTGTTCATTCAACCGCTTAGGCCCTAATTCGGGGTCACAGGGATTTGCTGGAGCCTGTCCCAGCGCAAACATTTTTATTTATAAACCTTTTATGTACAATAAGTCGTTTCTACACCAATAATGTGTGAAACTTAACGAAAAACTCATTTAAGCACAAATGTATAAAATATTGTCAGTCAAATATAGTGTTTAGTTTTTGTTAAAACCTTTTGATTTAGTTTCTTTGCCTGGATTCAGGAACTGGTTGTATATTTACTGTAGGTGGAAACAGGGTAGGTTGAACCAGTGCAGAGTGACTGACTTCACGTGTGTGTAATTAACAGCATCCCTTACTAATATTTCTTTTCATTCGCAATCCAGCACAATACACGTGATCTTGCGATTGAACTTGAACGTGGGAACGTGTTTGGTCTTTTGTTATTAGTTTAACACTTTGGAAAAAAAAACCTGTTCCTGGTAACTAGTTAAACCAGTTCCATAATCTGCTAAAATTAACCAGACGACTCTACAAACAGCTACGTGTGCTGTGTTATTGTTTCCTCAAACATCTTAGCAGCAACTCTTTGTACCCAATCATTCAATGATCATTCTTTTGCAAGAAACTAAAAGCCTATGCAGGTCTAACTGCTAAAAGATAAATGTTTTACATATTCCTATGAATCATTTATTAAGCCATTTATTGTTGTTCATTTCTCAGTTACACCTCACCTTTTTCAGCAGAACATCTTGCCAGTTAATGGACGCAAAAAACTTGTGAGCCATGACTTCTTTGGCATCTTCAGAACTTCCTCCCAACCTTCAGTAAACAATAAAAAATAGCAGTCAATAACACTACTAACTACTAATAACTACTTTTTTTTAACTGAGTTTTGTAGTGTTCTGTATGTGTTTCAGTAATCAAGTCGATTTCAGTCCTGGCAGGATTTATGAAAGTGGAGGTAAACATTGTCACACAATATTATTGTGGTGCTGCAATATTACTGCAACAAACAATCAGAAAATCAGTGCACAATGTAGCACATTCTTTTTAAAAGAAAATCATAAAGTCACTAATTCACAAAGAGTCGCTTAATTCTAGAAGCATTGAATAAGGAATTCATTGTTAAACAAACTGGCTGTTTGTGAGGTTTTGTGCCATCCATATAATGGATCAAATGTAGGGCTAAATGTTTTATATAATCGTGTGTGAATGCGATATAAGACCTAGAAGAAATGCATGACTGCCATATTTGAGTGAGTCATACCAGCCAATCAGCATTTCCCATGTGCGTGTAATGCCTACCATTAAAGAACTAAAGGGAAAGTGCAGCGAAGTGGCATTATAATTTTATTCAGGTAAGAGGAAACATTTGGTCAATTAACACCCAAAAAAAACAAATATTCATAATATGCAAATATGTAAGAAGTAACAGAATCAACAAAGCCAAAAAAATGCATGAGTATGTTTCATACTCATGTTTCATCAGCATGCGGCTGTTTGTTCCGTTTTGCCTAAAAGTTGTCTTGCAAGTGCTGCTAGTGACATTCCGTCTAATAGCAAACAACAAAGTAGTGTAACAATGTAAGATGTTGAGATTTTCATTGGGAGTGAGGAGGATGGACAGAATTAGAAATGCGTTATTAGAGATGGCGGCGCATGTAGGATGTTTCGAAGACAAGGTGAGGTAGGCTAGGTTGAGATGGTTTGGACATGTGCAGAGGAGGTACATGCAGTATACTGGTAGAAGAATGCTGAGAATGGAGGTGCCGGGGAGGAGGAAAAGAGGAAGACCAAGGAGGAGGTTTATGGATGTGGTGAGGGAAGCTATGCAGGTAGTTGGGGTGAAAGAGGCAGATGTAGAGGACAGGGTAGTGTGGAGAAGAGCGATCCGCCGTGGCGACCCCTAACGGGAGCAGCCGAAAGGAGAAGAACAAGAAAGAACTGTAACAATGTAAGAATTGTTTTTTTTTTGTTTTAATTGAAAGTGGTTTGCACAAGAAAAAAAATACTGTTTAATGCTTATTTTAAAAGAATGTACAGTTGTCCATAGTACAGCGTGTGTCTGACCTTTGTTTTGGGTCTTTCTTAAGCAGGCCAGCAAGCAGACTCTTGGCATCAGGTGACAGGTTCCGTGGGAATCTGATCTCCTCCATAAGGATAAGTTCGAACAGCCGCTCATGATCCTGATTATAGAATGGCAGTCGACCGCACATCATTTCATACATGACCACACCCAATCCCCACCAGTCCACTGCCCTTCCGTAATCATTATCTTCTAGTACCTGCAGATAAACAGGGACAGAAACAAAAGCTGTAGTCTGGAACGATTACTGTTTAGAACTGAATGCGCATGAACATCAGGTACACGTCACTGCGCATATGCGTTTGTGTACCTCAGGGGCAAGGTACTCTGGGGTTCCACAGAAGGTCTTCATGGTGGCTTCATTAGTAATACCCTCTTTACACAAACCAAAATCTGTGATTTTAATATGTCCATCTTTATCCAGCATCAGATTCTCCAGCTGCAAAACATCCAGGAAATAAGCTTATGAAAATGGCATCTGTTTTTAAACAGAACTTTAGGTAAATAAAAGAAACACATTTACTTTATTATAGTGAATATTAATATAAATAGTTTAAAAGGGCAACATATTTGTGATTTCTATTCTATTGTAACTAATGAAACAATGTAAACTGTAAAAAACAAAAAAAAAAAAAACCCAACACAACAATAGTGTGTGTGTGACACCTTTAAGTCTCGGTAAACAACATCTCGTGAGTGCAGATACTCGAGCGCAGAAACGATTTCAGCTCCATAAAATTGTGCTCGATCTTCCGTAAAAACACGTTCACGCGACAGGTGAAAAAACAGCTGGACACAAACAGGGGCAAAAAGAGTGTTGTGGGAGCCTTTGGTTAGACAGTGTGTGGCATTAAGCTGTGTGCATGATGTCAGTGTGTTCAGTATGTGGACGTTTAGTACCTCGCCTCCATTGGCATACTCCATGACGAAGCAAAGTCGGTCGTGTGTTTGAAAGGCGTACTTTAGTGTCTACACACACACAAAAAAACACATACACCAGATTATTGCACAGACACACACTACTGGTTTCTGTGATGGTTTGTGTGTATATACACAGACAGACTGCCTCACCGTAAGGAAAGGGTGTCTGGTGTTCTGCAGCACCCGGCTCTCTGTGACTGTGTGAGCCACCTCATCCTGAAACACACAGTATAATAGGACATGACTGATATGTGGAATGAAGAAATCACTGCTCCCCATTTACTATCCAACTTACTGAAAATATTAAAAAGACTAAAGCAAAAGTATCAACAACAATAGAATTCACTTCTTATCAGTAACATTTGATATGGTCGATCTAACCCTGTAAAGCACTGCCCTGTATCTGCATTAATGAGAAGGTATGTTAATGGCCTTAGTAGCTTTGGTGTGTGGAATAGTGTGCAGTTGTTTTTTTCCTGTCGTAAAGACCAATCATGAGTCCCAATAATGTTAATGCAATTGTCTAATTTGCAATCATAGGATTAAACTGCAAATTAAACTGGAGGACAGAAGTTACTGATTAATAAAAGTAAGGATTGGTCCATAACATTGGTGTGTTATGTTTTTGCCCAATTTGTCAGGTTCGATTTCTGGGCCGGGAATCTTTGTGTGCGGAGTTTGCATGTTCTCCCAGCGCTTGCGTGGGTTTTCTCTGGGTACTACGGTTTTTCCTCCACAGTCCAAAAACATGCAGATTAGGTCGACTGGTGATTCTAAATTGTCCATGGAAGTGAATGTGTGTGTGAATGGTTGCTTGTCTATGTGTTGCCTTGCGATGGACTGGAGGCCTGTACTCGTGCTCCTCGCCCTATGTACGCTGGGATAGGCACCAGCAGAGACCTGTGACCTCGAATTAGGGAATAAGTGGGTAAGAAGATGAATGAATGAACGAACATAACCTTAGTGGTCACACCCCACACCCACACAACACAACTGTAGATGCAGGGTTTCAAGCCCATTTCCTTGTTAATGTACCTCAGTTTCAAAAAGCCCAATTTGCGCGTTTATGAACAACATATGTGAGTGAGTCACAACATTTAAGTCTCTGCTAGCATGTACGGAAAAATCACTCAATCAAAAAGAAGTTTAAAACAACTTAATAGTACTTTGTGTAAGCAAATTAGATGACCCCCCCGTGACCCCGAATAAGGAATAAATTGGTTAGTGGACAAATGAACGAATGAATGTTTGACTAGGTTACATTTACTTGCTTTTATATGATGAACGAACAGCCGTGACATTTGAACAGTGGTACCTTGACTTACACAGTTTCAGATACCCCACCATCAGAAAATTCTCGGTTCTGATCACCTCACAACTTTACATTGTACTTTAACTACCACTCTGCTCACTTCACAACTATCAAGCAATCTTTTAAATAAAAATATACATCTGCACGGTACGGGGGGCAGGAGGTGTTACCTTAGCAATAATGACTTCTTTCCTCAAGATCTTCATGGCATAATGCACACCTGTTGCTTTCTCTCGGACCAGAATCACTTTGCCGAATGTGCCCTTACCCAGCAGCTTCAGGTAGTCAAAGTCACTCATCGTCTACAGCACATATCAATCATGTCATTTCAACATATCTTAAATAAATATCATTCAAAACCATACGTCATCCACATCCTCATCAACAGTACTCATGTCCCTGTACGACACTGACCACTTTGTTGCGGCATTTTGCCATAGCGGTCTCCATGCTGCTGTCTCCTGAAGAGCTGAAGTTAATGTCCATTGGCTCCTCCTCTTCCCTTGTCTTCAGTCCGTTTGCGACAGCCTGGATTGCCCGGATCCACTCCTCCCTGGCAAAACATAAACAAGCCAGGTTAGTTTATTACTAGTTAATCAAACTAAATCGATTCTTAACCTACACGGTTTTTACATTCTTCTGCTTTGTAAATACAGGTAAACACCCGTATCATTTAAAGTAGAATTGGAGTTTGTGCTTTCTGTTCAAAGTTGGAATTTATGTATGACAAAATCCATCCATCTTAGGATAATTTGCTTACATACAATGAAACATCAAATCATTCAGAATTATCAAGAACTTAATACCATAAGGATAGAAGTACCACAGACCAGGCACCTGCACCAGTGTGTAACAGACTAAACTGTTATGTTTAGACCTGGTAATTTTTCTGTGCGGATAAATGCATTTCCCCTCATTGCCATAGTTTAGTGAGCGCATGCACACAGGGATGTGAGACGGTAAATTAGACATCTCTACCTAACTAATCAGTACTTGAACTTCTTTCATTCTTTTTTATCCTATTTCTCAAACCAACAGGTTAGCAGTAAACAAGCCCTCACTATGGCCATCTTATTTCAATTTAGAATTGATTCTAAACTTTTGAGAATAGTTACAGCTTTGTGATAATAATGGCAGTTAATAAACATGTTATAACACACAAAAGCAGCATCTAAACTCTAGTGTGACCCATCCTAACCTAAGGCTTTAGTAAGGAGTAGTTTAGTTTTCTTCATTGTGTCTAGGGGATGAAACAGACCCTAAAAGGCATGACTAGGTCTATACTCAACCTTTACTCTTACCTTTCTGCATTACTGTCCACATGGAACGTTCTCTCTATAACCGTAGTCCACTGAAGGCAGCGAATAACAAAAGTATTAGGACGGGGACGCTCCGTCTTCATTAGCTGACATTCTGGCCGAGAACACACACAAGCGACACATTACAATACATCAAAACGCAAACACTACTATTTGGTGAGATTTAACACTGACATATGCCAGACATAGGCTTGCACACACTATGGCTGCACAAGATAGAATTTCAGCAGCAACATGGGCAATATGTGAATCTGCAACAGGCACATTACAGCACTTACAGCACTTTTTTCAACACTTATTTCTGTATTACTTGCAAATGTTACACAGACGATCTCTTACAAAATTCTAAAATACGTTGTAAAATAATGAATTTGTTACAGTAGTTATTCTAGTCATCTGGTGACATTTCTACCATATACTAAACTAAACTTGAGCAAAAACAGTTTACCCTTTTACCATCTGGTCATAAAGTCCTATAAGGACATACCCAGAGTAAATTCCATGCTGTTCTTGAACCATTTAGTTCACTGTAAGTCTTACTGGTATATTAATAGTAATGAAGTTCTTAGAGAATTCTGAAAAAATAAATCAGTCTATATGAGATGAATGCCTACAGACGCCCATAGCTGGGAGATGCAAGAAGGTGCGACCATCTTGTTTCTCATCATACACACTAACACACATACCTGCTACGGAAAAGTTGTTAAGAGGAGGCAGGGTTGGTTCGGACACATCAGGCTTCTCCTTATAACCGATAAATGACCCATCACTCTTCAGGATGAAATAGCGTGGCCTCCATGTTTTTATGTATTCTCCTAAGACACAAATAGTGAGAGAGACAGACACATTATACACACAGTAAAATACTTCTCCAATTTATACATCACTTAAAACTCCATTGAATGATGCCACGATTAATGTTATGCTAGTGGTGTGTCAGCGATTTCACTCACCTCTCTTGTGGAGCCAACCTTCTCTGACCACGCTAACCTCATTCATGCTGTGTTTATGCGCGTCTCAGTGTGTGTTTGTGTGTCAGTGTGCGTACAGCTCAGGGCGAATGCATCCGAGAATCAGCAAGCCAAAGTGAGATCAGTGAACGCAACCGGGAACATACATACACACAGATTGAGACACATACACTCACGCGCACAGACGTGCGCACACACTCACGCGCGCGCACACACACACACACAGACACAGCACCTGGAAACAAAAAGAAACAAGCTCATTAAATACAAAATAATTTTTAAAAAAAGTAATAATAAAGTCATCATTATAACACAATAATCCTGGATTCATAAAGCATCTGTAATTTGTTAATCACACGTTTCCAGTTTATATAAATACATTCTAAAATGTTTCTGTATATTAGTCAAAAGTCATTGATACACAAATAGAGTAACTGGTTTAAATGATCTCTTTTCTTGCGGCGTTCTGATGTCGGTATATAATCTGTTCTAGACACTCCTGAAATAATTGTTATCCTTTGGAAATGGGATTTAGTTGATCAGGCGTATGTTACTATCCAGCCTGTTTTGGTGGGTTTTTTTTTTTTTACATTGTCATGTATTTTCTTGGTTATCCTTCTGTACTTCTTCCAGTATTTATTTATTTTTATTTTTTTTAATTTTCTAATATAATTTTTCAAACATTTCCGTCCACCAATTTGATGGTTCGGATTTCAGACTGTAATTCAACATTCATTTCCTTTCCATTTATTTGAAAGATAAAGTTTTAAGGAAAGTAGAGATACCAATCTTAACTAAATTAAGATCAGACTGATCAGGGCAAGGAAATATGGCTATAATGTGTTTAACTGGATCGAGAAGAGACCTGCTGATGTAGTGTAAAGTGGCAGTAAAAATGATTTTGTAAGTATGAAAAATTGTTTTAAACGACATCCAATAGTTCTCTAAAGACGACTAAACATACAATCTGCTGCTTCTTTACTTTCTCATGACGTGTTGCATTTACACATCATTCATTCATTCATTCGTTCGTTCATCTTACCCGCTTATTCCCTAATTCAGGTTCATGGGAGTCTGCCTATTCCAATGCATATAGAGAGACAGGGGTACACCCTGGACAGGTCGCCAGTCAATCACAGCGAACACAGACAAACAACCACACACACAATTTAGAATTACCATTCAACCTAATGTACATGTTTTTGGACTGTGGGAGGAAACCAGAGAAACCGGAGAAAACCCATGCAAGCACGGGGAGAACATGCAAACTCTGCACAGAGAGATTCCTGGCTCGGGAATTGAACCCAAGACATTTCTTGTTGTGAGGCGACCGTGCTAACCACTATGCCCCAGCCTGCCCCATTTACACATCACAACATAATTTCAACACATAATGCAGTAGCTCCCTAACAATTATTTTACATAGTAAAAAACTCAACTTCCTGCAACACTTTACTACACTTTCTTAATGAACATCTATAAACTAGTGCTATTACAGCTTGCTTACGGTGGTAAACTGCTGATCAGAAGTTTGCTAGTTCACGGGTTTCAATCCTCAACTGCTCAGAATGAAGATAACGTCAGTCGCTCTGGATAAAGGCATCTGCTGCATACACTAGAATAAGTGACGTTTCTAGGTTTGGTTTTAGGCAATTCCCACTTGACTGCTATTGCTGTGCATGGTATGTACAGAGAAACGCTATACTCAAAATATGGCATGTTAAATATTGTCCAGACTGGTTTCCAAAGACAACTTGTATAATATTTATCAGTTTAATCAAATATTGATTCTGAACACACAGATTACAACAGAACGCCATCATCACATGCATCAAATACCTCAATCATTTTATACATCATTTAAGCTAACACTTTTTTAATTTTTGCTCACATTAATTTTTTCTATTATTGTATACAATTCAAATTATGAGTGAAGTCTTTTTTTAATTATTAGTTTTTGGCCATAAATTCCCAGCCATTAGGGTGAAGCCTTAGTGCCGGTCCCAAGCCCGGATAAATGGAAGGGTTGCGTTAGGAAGGGCATCCAGCGTAAAACCCCGCCAAGTCTAATGTGCGGATCATGGATCCGCTGTGGCAACCCCGAACTGGAGCAGCCGAAGGACAAAGAAGAAGAAGTTTTTATTTTTACTGTTTAGATGGGCCGGCTTACACGGATTTAGTTTTTTTTATTAAGGATGTTCACTTCCAACAAGAAGATCCCGGGTTCAATTCCTGGGCAAGGGGTCTTTCTGTGCGGAGTCTATGTACTCTGGTACATGGGTTTATTGGTGAACCTAAATTGCCCGTAGGAGTGAGCATATGTGGTTGCTCGCCTGTGTGTGGCCCTGCGATGAACTGGTGACCTGTCCAGGGTGTACTGGTATAGGCTCCAGCAGACCCCTAATTAAGGAATAAGCGGTTTAGAAAATGAATTAATGAATAAATATTGGCGAATAAATGCTGGATATTGTTTTTGAGGAATTTTGTAATTGCATGGAGCAGCCACCATTACATTGTGTATGACAGAAGTGACAGAAGCTCTCCTGGCCACTTGGTTTTCTAGTTTCTCCACTGCAACTCTAGTCTTTCCCAGGAGAACATAAACATCATCATAAGTTTAGGTCTGCTTTTAGGTATCAGGTTGTTTTTACACTTTAAACCCAGCCATTAGGGTTGCACAAGCCAGTGCATTCTTAGTGCCGGTCCCAAGCCCGGATAAATGGGGAGGGTT
>JAOTRA010000025.1:3034285-3049256 GCA_026260255.1 Pseudolaguvia tuberculata | reverse complement strand
CACACACACACACACACACACACACACACACACACACACACACACACACACACACACACACACACACACGTTAAATAGCAGAACAGTATTGATGAAATATATTGCAACAAGCTTCAACACATCATTTTAGTAATGCAATTGAGATACCAAACAAGGGATGAAAAACTACTTTAGGAATTGTCTAGCACATAAGCAGAGATTAGTCCCTCACGCCTCATTTCCCAATCATAGCTGGTTAAAATTCCAGATATCACGGAATCCCTCCAAAAGAGGGTTTTGTTGCAGTAACACTGCAGGAATATGCACTAAAGCAGTTTCCCCTCAGCGCTTTCGAGAAACAGAGACGAGCTTCAGGATCTACTATAGTCATTTCTGTTAGGAAGCATCACAATTAAGACAAGACAACTGACCCCGAATTAGGGAGTAAGAGAAGCTAAATGAATGAATGAATAAATTTCATCTGATCACCACAATTCTGTTTGCAATTTGTACACCAGCAGTGTACAATGGGGAAAATTGGATTAATTGAAGAAAAAAAAAAAAAGCAATTAATGGCTAAATATTCCAAATCTCACAGTTAACACCATGTTCTCTGGTTTCCACCCACAGTTACGTTACATGAACAAGTGTTTGATTAGCATGAAAAGACTTGATGCTCACATGTTAAAAAGTGAATAAATAAGTCTACATTACCCTAACCATGGTTTTTAATTAATTATTTCAATGATTCATTCATCTTCTTACCTGCGTATTCCCTAATTGTGGGTCATGGTGGTCTGCTGGAGCCTATCCCAGCTGCACATGGGGCGAGAGGCAGGGTTACACCCTGGCCAGTCCATCGCAAGCCATGCACGCACAGCACGCACGCACACACACACACACATATACGTACACCCCTACGTACGTACACCCCTGCATACATACACACACCCTGATGGGCAATTTAGAATCAACAGTCAACCTAATGTACATGTACATAGACTTTGGGAGGAAACTGGAGTACCCAGAGGTGACCCAGGGAGAACATACAAAATGTTGTTAGGTGACCGTGCTAACCACTATGCCAAGGCGCTGCCTGGCTTTTAAATGAACTTGTTAAATCTGTAAAGACCTTTCTAACCCCAGCTTACATACCACCAAACCTACAATGAAAGTTAACCCATAGGGAGCACATTGGGTAAACCAATGCAAGCACGGGGAGAACATGCAAACTCCACACAGAAAGACCCCTACAGGAGATCTGAACCTGAGACCTTCTTGCTATGAGGCAACAGTACTAAGCATTAAGCTATCATGTTGCCTGCTGTTCCTAATTTAACTCATTGCAGCTACCAACAGTTGGATCTGTTCCCTCAAGTATAAAGAAATAAATCTGTCCAAGGGTTGGGGCTTTGGTTTTTGTGATATTATAAAATATTTAGCTAGCAAATTAACTAATGATCCTCCACATTATCACCTCACAAGTGGTGTATCCTTTCATCTTTGTTACTCAGACATTAAAACACATTATACACAGTAGACACAGGAAACAGTCAGATGGTGTAGCCCATCCCAATCATCAGCTTTGCATTCTGACCTGTTTGACTCTCTCCAGTTCCGACTCATCACCACTCTCACCATCGTTCACTGAGCTGGCTGCTTTCAGCCTACTAGACAAAGAGAAGAAGTAGAAATGGCATTAACCAGGATAAGAATCCAGAAGGAAACACAATGAAGGTAAAGGAAAACATAGGCGAATAAATACTTGAAAAGAAACGAGAGTCTGTGCCTCAGATAAATCCATCTCAAAGTCTGATTGTGGAGAATTATAATGATAATAATAACAATGAAAAGTTGAACGTTCCACACATTTGGATTAACATAAAGCAGAAACTCACCATAGCAATGACATGTGATCTGTGCAATCAGCACGCATTGCTTTAACATATGGTTTATGCCTGGGAGTGGAATAGATTAACGTTACACGTGCCAGACACTTAAATACTAATCACCATGGCAACTAGCAGGATGAGCAGACTATTGCAACATCGCATTTGTGATTATAGCATAAATGATATTCTGCACTGGTGATTGACTTTCAGTCTTGTTTTGTGTCAGTAAATATATCATTTATGTTTGTTTATTAGTCTACAGACTCTGAAAATAGATTTTTCTGACGGCCCATCCAACAAACACTGCCGACCACCGCCGAACACTGTAACCCAGTGCAACCTGAGACCACAGAAAAGAGAAGAGAGTTATGAATATATATATATTACACAGGCAAAATGAGATCCCAAAGATCCTGTTAGTTGGGAAAAAGAAGCTTAAACAGCATCATTTAAACACCAGACTGAAGACACACTGGAGCGTAGGGTGGGGGTGGTAAGGGAGGGGGGTATCAGTGTACCTGGGAGTTAAAGCAGCAAAGGCAGGTGAATCCAAACATCGCGTAACAGAGTTATTCCTGTATAAAACACAAATTATGTATATACACACACAGATACACATGGCTCGACAAAACTAAAGGATAGGAGTTGCATGCCCTTGTGTGTATGAGTGACCAGAAGAGGGCGCAACTCCAAACAATCACACACTAAACACTGCAGAGCTTGCTAAATTGCTAAGCCCAACTTCTCAAGGCTATTGTTTCTTCCAGTTGGCTACCAAAATGTTTTCCCACCCTTTTTATTGGACTATCACATAGAAGAGACTAAAAACATCTCAAATCATTTGCATTGTATCAAAATCTGTAGTTTGCAGCTCATCAGGGAGACGCCATCAATAAATAGGTTATTCAAATATGCACACTTCAGTCACCATTAGGAGTGTGTGTGTGGTTGCTTGTCTATGTTGTCCTGTGACAGGCAACCTGTCCAGTTTGTACCTCTGCCTTTTGCACTATGGCCACTGGGATAGATTCCAGCAGACACCTGTGACTCGGAATTAGGGAATACGAGTTTTATCTCATCTTACTTTTATTAATTTGTCTCCCCGCTTATTCCCTAATTCAGGTTCACGGGGGTTTGCTGGTGCCTATCCCAGCACACATAAGGCGAGAGGCAGAGGAACACTCTGGACAAATCGCCAGCCCATCACAGACAAACAACCATTCGCACACACATTCACTCCTATGGACAATTTTGACTCACCAATCAACCTAATCCGCATGTTTTTGGACTGTGGAAAGAAACCGGAGTACCTGGAAGAAACCCACGCAAGCACAGGGAGAACATGCAAACTCCTTATAGAAAGAATCCCAGTCCGGGAATCAAATCTGAACCTTCCCACCATTTTCTTCTCACTATTTTATGTATAAAAAGTAAAAAAAGGAAGATACTTCTGTCTGGCAACATACCCAAACCATTAAATGAAATGGAAGCGCTTTTAAATGCTTCAATCAATAGCAAAAGGCTGTAGGGGTTCAAGGGAAAATGCATGACTTCTCTTTTTGTGTGACAGTCACACCAGTCAATTAGTGTGGAGTGGAATGATACCTTCTTCCAGTCAGAGGGGGCATCTCTCCATTACTACTCCAGAAGACAGCATCTTCAAAGTGACAGTGACCGAACATGAAAGGTCATTTGGAAGAGTAAAAACACCCCACAGACTGCTGTGCAGGAGGGCCCTGCTAAACGTTGTCTGCATTTATTGCCAGTAACACTTTGTCTATTAACACATAACCCTCTACCTCGCTAAAGACACAGTGCCTTTTAATGTAGTGATAAAAAAGGGATGTTATCGGAGCGCTGGATAGGAAATATTTGAAATGGAATAACACACTAACAGACCTGTGGGTTAACTGGACAACTGAACCTTATTGGTTTCACTGTGCAATAAATTAATAATAACTTAAAAATCATAATTAATCCAAAATGATATATTGCAATCCATCAGTAAAAAAAAAAAAATTCGCAATTAGATATTTTCCCTATTAGCACTAGTGTCTAGGCTAAAAATATGGAAATGTGTGCAATTGCATTTGGATTAAGTCTCAATTTTTGCATATACTCCTCTTCACCCGCTTATTCCCTAATTAGGGGTCACAGGGTTCTGCTGGAGCTTATCCCAGAGCACATAGGGCGAGGGGCAGAGTACGTTCTCGACAGGTCAATTTATGAATACTTCTTCTCCTTTCGGCTGCTCCCGTTAGGGATCGCCACAGCGGATCGCTCTTCTCCACACTACCCTGTCCTCTAAATCTGCCTCTTTCACCCCAATTATATCTTTCCTCACCACATCCATAATCCTCCTCTTTGGTCTTCCTCTTTTCCTCCTACCCGGCACCTCCATCCTCAGCATTTTCCTACCAATATACTGCATGTTCCTCCTCTGCACATGTCCTAACCATAGGTCAATTTATGCACACATACATAGAAAATTATTAGTATTATTATTATTATTTTGACCTCTCCTATCATTATTTGTGCTTTCAGTCTTAAATTATAGTGTCTCCATTATAACATTCTACAAAATAATGTTTTTAAAATACTTCCATTTCATTTCATTACATTTCAGACTGAATTGTTAACAGTACTGGGAGCCCTGCTGTGGTCTTTAACCTTTAATAAAACTCTGATCCGGTCAGCCACTGATCTTCCTCTGTGATCTGCTGACAGACTAAGGAGAGTGGAAATGCATGCTGGGAAATTGTGAAATTCTGCCTCACCTGGGCATGACGGCGGCAGTCGTGGTGGTGCTCTTCTCCCATGGTCTTCTTAACGTGTCTGATAAGACAAAACAGAGGAAAGGAATGAGGACAGACAGACAGACATACACATACAGACACAGAGACACACACACACACACAGACACAGAGACACAGACAGACAGACTGGTCTTACCACTTCCGTGAGACTCAGGCTCCTCCTGAAAAAGGGATAAAAACATTAAATTTTTTTGCAGAAAAAAAAAGATGTCACACAGCCACCTGTCAGCTGTGATCTAATCAACCACCATCAACCTCATGTCCCAGCAAGTGTTCCTTACAGTCAAACAACAACACACACAAACATTAACACACACTTACGTTACTGGGCTCTTCTGTCTTTGGGGCTGGAGGAGCTTTCTCTCCTTTATCTGCTGCTTTCCTCCTACAGACACACAGTATTGAAGATGAACGCAGTGCCGTTGCTGTAGTTCAGCCTGTTCCCCTGAATCTCCACACAGTATTACAGACTGTAGAAGAGGGTTTATTTAAAATGATCACAGTTTTACGCTCAGGAAGATTATTGTAAAACTGTTCGTCAGCTTGTAGACTTCACTGCTGGTAATGTTCTGCCAGTTTTCACTCCTGAGAGTCATTAATTCATCTTCTTCGCCTCTTATTCACTAATTTGGGGTCACTAGGGTCTGCTGGAGCCTGTCATGTACATGTTTATGGACTGTGAGAGGAAACCGGAATACCCGCTGGAAACCCACAAAAGCGCAGGAAGAAAATGCAAACTCCGCACAGAAAGACCCCCATTCCGCGAATCAAACCCGGGACCTTCTTGTATTGAGGCGACCGTGCTAACCACTGTGCCGCTGACTCAAAGTCTTAACTTTTTATATCCAAATAATGTTACTGTTACTGACTGGGGAATTATTAACGGAATTACTTGCTAAATACTTTCCCAGCGTGTTCTTCTTACTTTGACTTACTACAACCTTTTTTTTTTTTTTAAAACAAGTGGGAAGTGGTAGCTTAGTGCTTGAGGTGTTGGACTAATACACGAAACACCGATGTTCGATTCCCAGCACCACCAAGCAACCACTGTGGGCCCCTGACCAAAGCCCTTAACGCATAATTGCTCAGTTGTTGTAAGTCATCTGGATAAGAACATCTGCCAAATGCTGTAAATGTAAACATGTTGCTGCCATTCATTATGTTTCCTCATTTTTTTTCTTAAAATGTGTGTTCTGCCCTCTATATATCAAACGCCAAAATCTCTTACACAGCATCCTTACTTATTTGCACTTGTATCTGTCTATACCTGGAGAAGGAAATATTATTATTCCTTTTATAATAGTATTCTAATAGTTATTCAGATTGTTATGGATAAAAAGATATTTCTAATTGCCAATGATTGAATTTATTTGCCCATGGTTTTATATACCTTCGTGCCAGTATGGCACTCATTTCTCCCATTAGGTCTCCTCCTCCTCCTCCTCCTCCTCCTCCACCGCTAGGCCCAGATCCACTGTTGCGGCTCAGGTCAGGTTTAGCAGGAGCGGGGGCAGAAGCTGAAGGAGCTGCAGTACCACTTTCTTCCTGCTGAGGGCAACACACAGACTTCAGTCAAATGCAGCAAAATTGCTTTATGTACTAGAACAACAAATGTATGATATAGATTTTCTCTTTACATACTCTGGCTACTTTGCGTAGTTTTGCTCCAGCAAGAGCAGCAGCAAGTCCTCCTCCCTCTGCACCTCCTCCACCACTTAAGGAAGGAGGTAGGGGTGGTGGTGGAGGTGCACCACCACCAATGCCGGGTGGGGGTCCTGGTGGTGGTGGGGGTCCACCTCCAAGAGAGGGAGGGGGGCCAGGTGGAGGAGGTGGAGCAGGGGGAGCTGGCGGGCCTCCAGGGGCAAGAGGAGGTGCAGGGGGAACCATCACTGTAACAAATACAAGTTTCAACAACCACACAAATAAAAAACAGTCTCTGCGCTGGACTCATAGACATATGGTCTTAAGAAATTCATTTTTGCAATATTTAACCCCTCAAGGTGACTTTCAGAATAATAAGAATCTTCATGAGGACATTTTAAATAAGAAAAACATCTAACCTGCTTATTCCCTAGCAGGGATCTGCTGGAGCCCAACGCAGCGCACATAGGGCGAAAGGCAGGAGTACACACACACAGACGAATAACACATTCACCCCTATGTGCAATTTATTGGACTGTGGAAAGAAACCGGAGTACCCAGAAAACACAAGTTCAAGGAGAACATGCAAACTCCACACAGAAAGATCCCTTGCCCGGGAATCGATCAGGGGACCTTCTTGCTGTCCCACTATGTGCTTACCACTATGGTTCTGCAATTTTTAGCTGAACATCCCTGCCCATGTTAGGAATAAATATAGCAGCTTTTTTTCTCGGTACATTAATGGGGCATTTTGGTCATTTACAGTGGAGCACTTTTGTCTTAAGTTTGTGTTAATCAACCCCCCCTCCCCCCACTACAAACAGCCAAAAGTTTTACAGAGCTAAATGCCCTCATGATCAAATAGACCTGTCCTTTTTTATTATATTAATCTAACATTGTATTCCCATTGTACTGAAAGTTTGATCATCAATATTATCCCCTTTCCAGAATATGTAGACGGCAGAGGGAATTCCGATCCTCTAATAAAAGACACAGGAGCACTGAAACCTGACCAAACTGAAACAAAGAGAAATGATCAAATGATACGTACCAGAAGCAGCCTGCCGCTCTCTCTCCAGTCTTTCTCTCTCCAGTCTCTCTCTCTCCTGTCTTTCTCTCTCCTGTCTCTCTCTCTCCTGTCTCTCTCTCTCCTGTCTCTCTCTCTCTTGCTGCTCCAGTCTCTGTTGTTCTAATCTGCATAAGACAAACTGGTTCAATACTCTGAAATCTTTTAACTGCATTTACAGCTGAGAGTCTCTTCCCGGCATCTGTGTACAGATATTTTAACTCATTTCTTTTTCCCAATTAAATATTTAACTCAATATCATTCTGAATCTGTTCATGGATTCAGAGCCTGTCCTCCAATGGGAAGGTAATAAAAAAAAAATCAGATTCTTGCTTATACACAACTAAGAAAATCATCATCTATTGCAAACAAGTTCTAAAGTGTACCAAGTTGACCTGCCGTATCGAAGATACCTTCTTTGCTGTTCCAGCTCCTCTTGGGTTGGTCCATTTGACATCATACGGGGACCTGCTGGATAGCCTACAGAAACAAGCAGGTTTTCATTGTTAGCTAGGTCATAAAACAAACACTTCAAAATGATTCACGTGTGAAAATATGTTTTTGAATTGCATGAGAACATCACGACCTTTGTGGCAGATATATTTAACTGCCCCGAGCTATTTAAGAACTTGCATTACAATTGTGTCAGCTGTAGGTGAAGCCTAAACAATATTCTAAATAATAAATAGTAATTAGAATGCAATAAATCATGATGATGTTCAGTTATACATAATTATTGAACAGACTGAGTACATAAAACTTCTAACAACTAACTATGTATAATATAGAAGAGGACTGAAGACCCACCGGGCAGCGCAATGGCGTAGTGTTTCGCACGGGCGCCTCACAGCAAGATGGTCCCGGGTTCAATTCCCGGGCCAGGGATCTTTTTTGATTGGTGATTCTAAATTGTCCATAGAAGTGAATGTGTGTGTGAGTGGTTGTTTGTCTATGTGTTGCCCTGCGATGGACTGGCAATTTGTCCAGGGTGTACCCCTACCACTCGCCCCATGTGTGCCGAGATAAGCTCCAGCAGACCCACGTGACCGTGAATTCGGGACTAAGCGGGTAAGAAGATGAATGAATGAAGACCGAGCAATGTTTGTTCAATGTTACATTGTAACAATGTAACATTGAACAAAAAACCCCAGCAGCAATAAATCTATTAGATCTATACTCTGCTTTCAGCATATTGCAGAGGGTTGTTAAACTGTGATTTGGGATGTAAATGTACCAGTGTTGATGCATTCAATGATGTGACTCAAAGCACTTTGGTACAACGTTCTGGACAAGAATGTCTGCTAAACATTCTTTAATCATTCTTCTATACCCGCACATATCAAAACCAACTGTAATATATTTGTATTGCAGCTGCGTGCAAACTTCAGACATTATAAAAATAACATTTTTACTGGAATTGCAAATGAAGACATTAATAACAATCTCATTATCTGCTGCATTAAAAAGAAACAGGGTTCCCACTCCATTTCAGACTTCATTATCCAGGCCAGTTCTAATTTCATCACAATGGAAATAAAACCTAGTTTCACAGCCTAAAGTAATTGATTCATTCAGAAATTTACCAAACATTAGTGCTGGGCAATAAAGCATTCAGACCGAATACCAGTGGGTATTTTTGGATTGCAATACCGGTGTATGTTACCAACAATGTGAACAAACAAACTTTATTGAGAAGAAAATAAGTGTTATTTGTGGTCACGCAGCCTATCCCAGCACACATAGGGCAAAAGGCAGGCGTACACCTGAATTAGAGAATAAGCGGGTTAGAAGATCAATGCTGAATCCTGAAAATGTATTAGCTGTAAACATTTTTAAATGCCATATGCACATATGCCATATGAGTTGATTGGAAGACGAGGGTGACTTGGGTTCGATTTACAACTCCGCCAGTCAAAACACTGTTTGGTGTTTGAGCAAGACTCTTAACCGTTCCTGATCCGGGGGCGCTGTATCACGACCCATCTGCACTGACCCCAACTTTCTGGGATATATAAAGAAATAAATTTCACTGTGCTGTAAAGAACATGTGACACATACATTACATTACAGATATACATTATCATGAAGTTGTAGACAGATCGTGATGACACAGCATCCTGGAGTGGGAAAAAGTTTAAAAGAGTCCAACAATGAAAGCTTGGCAGTGCTAGGTATTGAGCCTTGATTTGATCAAAGACACAGAGCCTCAACCATGTGACATATTTTGGACGTGTGTGTGTGTGTGTGTGTGTGTGTGTGTGTGTGTGTGTGTCAAAAAGAGAGTTAGATGTTTACCTCCATCATTACTTAGAATGTCCAGTGCATGCATCATGCCATTGGCAAAGAGTGTGGCATCCTCTTTACTGCCAAAGTTGAGACCCCAAACTTGCCGTGCATCCCGCCACTGATGGAAATTGGGCGTGGCCTGATTGTATTTTAGCCCTTTCACTATTGGACAATTCATCACCACCTAAAAAGTACAGGAAAAATCGAAGTCACCAGAGGTAATCATGCACAAACCAAATCAGACTCACATTCAGTAGAGAATCTGCGGCTACCAGAGACAGCCAGCAGATGGCACTACCACAGCTAAGAGGCAAAGAAACGCCAGCAAAAAGAGACGAGAGAGCCACATCTGTAATATGCTGACTGTTCGTTTCTGTTTGTTCTGCCTTACAGCTCGACAATCCAGATAGAGAGACAGTTAGACAGCGTGACTGAGCAAGTGATGAGGGATTGAAGGGTTGTTGTTTATTAAATTCCAAACCCACAGCGGTGAAGCCCAGCTGAGCAGGAAAAATAACTCCTATGCAAGTTGAAACATGTTGGCCAGGGAGTGAAAGAGTCGACAGAGAGATAAAGATGGTTAGGAGGCTTTAGAGAATAAGAAGATGGAGGGAATTCCCCAACAGGCACAGGAAGTGGAGTGAGTGATTACAGGAAACCCACTTTAGGACAGATAGATGCTGAGCTCAGATGCTGGGGGAGTGAAAGGAATAAAAAGACAGATAAAAAGAGGGAAGGATAGAGGAAAGGAGAGAGAGAGAGAGAGTGGGGGGGGGAGAAGGATAAAGACAGAGAGGAGGGGATTATAGATTATTATGTACAGGGCAAAGATACAGAGCTGGGGGGAGATGAGAATTTTACTTCCTGATCTTCTTTATAGTAATCGTAGACCTGATACTGGATCTGAGCTGGTTATAGTTAACACACAAAGCTGAAGGTACAAGTGATACCCTTTTGTGTGTGTGTGTGTGTGTGTGTGTGTGTGTGTGTAGCAGGTTTAGGCAGTTATTGTTATAGAAATATATGTAGGTGTTTAACCTGTAATAACATATGACAGTTTATAGATTGTAAGGAAACTGGGCTCCGTCCACACAAAATACACGTTTATTTTACTCCGTGTGAAAATTATGCCTCATTTGTTTTGATCCTTACAATAACAGTAGTATTATTTAGATAAAATAAGTAACAGAATGCTAAACACAAGCTGGGTGTGTGTGTGGGGGGTGTGGATGATGTTCTGGCTATTTGGAACTCCATCATGACCGTTTTTGTACACACGCTTTTATACACCATGAGATTAAGACAATTGTTTATAATGAGACATTTTTGTGACATGTTGAACTGAGCGTCAGTTGGACAACACTGCAGAAAACACACAATGATTAGAGACTAAAATACTCACCAATAAAAATAAACCAAAAACGGTGTTTGTTTATCATTCAATAAAAAACCAAATGATAAAAACATTAGAAGAAACCATTCGACTACAGACAGCGTTTCCATCTAAACCTCCATTATCAGGATTACAAGATCTAATAGATGTTTTAGGAACACACATCTAAATTATTTACATTTACAGCATTTGGCAGACGCTCTTATCCAGAGGGACTTACATTTATTCATTCATTTTCTTACCTGCTTATTCCCTAATTCTGGGACACAGGGATCTGCTGGTGCCTATCCCAGCTCACATGAGGTGCGAGGCAAGGGTACACCCTGGACGGGATGCCAGTCCATCACCGGGCAAACAACCCCTCACACACTCCTATAGACAGCTTACCAATGCAACCTAATCTGCATGTTTTTGAACTGTGAGAGGAAACCGGGGTATCGGGAGGAAATCCACGCAAGCGCAGGGAAAACATGCAAACTCCACATTTATATATTTTTTGTACAACTGAGTAATTTAGGCTTAAGGGCCCTGCTCAAGGGCCCACGGTGGTTGCTTGATGAAGGTCAGAATTGAACCTTGGTCTTCCAGGTATCTGTACAACACCTTAACCATCTAGACCACCACTTCCCATAATTATCATCTGTGGTAGGTAGGAGGGTATAAAAAAAATACAGATAGAGCCAACAACCACAATATTTCTTTAAGCGATTTTAATCGTTATTATTAATACACATCACTTTAACAGTTAATGATTATATTTCAGTAAAAAAAAAAACTAGTCACTGAAATACAACAGTCAGTCTCAAAAACAAACATGGCGGAAGCAAAAGGATACCTGTGGATTTGGAGCACTTATTTGAAGTATTACAGTGCGGTGATGTGTGTGTGCGTGTTTTGCTGAGGCTCGTGTCGATACACAGAGATTTGTACAAAAGTATGCTGTAATTATCTGTTACAAGTAAAAGCCTGCCTTTAACTTTGAATTCATATCTGTACTGATGTTTCATTAAAGAAAACCCTCCTATCTGCTGAACCCAGGGGTGAAAGTGTGTGTAATCCAGATTAATTAAATCCACTGCCACTGCCTATAAGCATTTACTGGGATTTAGAGAAAAATAATCTATTGCTGCTGGAAGAATAAAGCTAGAGACAAGCCGTCTGTATCTAGGACTAATACTAATAATGAGAACAGTTCAAGTAGGTAATAGTATTAATACATATAGAAATTAAGTGTTTTTTCTATAGCATATACAAACAAATTGCATGTATCAAATTTTGTACATATTAGAATATAAATTACGCCGATAACTTACATTGTACCGCCACCACACTTTTACTTTACTGTGGGAAGCGGTAGCCTATTGGTTAAGATGTTGGACTAATACCAGAAAGACCAGGGTTCGAATCCCACCTCCACCAAGCAACCACGGTGGGCCCTTGAGCAAGGCGCTTAACCCACAATTGCTCAGTTGTAAAAAAAAAAAAAAAAAAAAGAGACTAAACATAAGTCGCTCTGGATAAGATTGTCTGCCAAATGCCAAACTGGAACTGTAACTTTATTTACACTTTATGTGATCATTCATTCATTCTTCTTAAACGCTTATTCCCTAATTTGGGGTTACAGGGGTCTGCTGGAGCCTATCCCAGCACACATAATGGGAGAGGCAGAGGTACACCCTGGACAGGTCACCAGTCCATCGTAGGGACAAACAACCACTCACACATTCATTCCTATGGGCAATTTAGAAATCACCAATCAACCTAATGTACATGCTTTTGGGAGGAAATCGGAGAACCTGGAGGAAACCCAAGCAAGCACGGGGAGAACATGCAAATGCCGCACAGAAAGATCCCTGACGCAGGAATCGAACCTGGGACCTTCTTGTTGTGAATTTCCTTATAACTACACAAAGTGAACCCAAAAGTGATAGACTGCCGCTGGGATAGGCTCCAGGGGATCCTTGTGTACTCGAATTTGGGAATAAGCGGATTAGAAGATAAGAAATGAATAAATAAACGAGTGAATGATTTGTCACTACTTCATATAGTTTCTATCCAGCTCACTCCATTGAGGAGGAAAAATATTTACTTTCTCTTGTTATTTTCAGCTTATTTTATTCTAATACAATAAAAGAAAAAATAGACTGTGGTTATTACCTGCTGGTCAGGTTGCATCTTCCTCCCCACGACCCGGAAGCTGTTGGTGCTGGGGTTGTGGTAGATCTGGACGCGACTGAAGGACTGAGCACCGGTGCCAGCCGCCACCCAGCGCTTCCCAACGTCATCATACACCATCACAGTGGCCCTCGCGTTACATACACTCAGCTCACTGAGAGAGAGAGAGAGAGAGAGAGAGAGAGAGAGCGAGGGAAGGAAAGGGAAATGGAAAAGGAAAGGAAGGAAGAGATGATAAACAGTATTAACAATATTTGCTATAAAGCTCTAAGAGTGAGGGATTTGGCAACTTGCAGTCATTGGTTTTAACCTTACTTCCTTCAGGGCCGATACGCACTCCGGAGGACGATGCTCTCTCTGACTTCAGCTTTCTAATAAACGGGTATTTGGTAGACTTGTTATTAAACACTATTTGAAACGTTACAGCACGTTATGGCCTTAATTTACTACACAGACTGCAGCGTTAGAATTTCACTGATTGTTCTGTACACAGGAGAGCAGAAGATCGGAATCTTCTGTGTACATGTGATTCTAAATTGCCCATAGGAGTTAGTGTGAGTGCGTTTTATTGTTTGTCTATATGTGACCTTGCGATGGACTGGTAACCTGTCCAGGGTGTACCCTGCCTTTCTCCCTATGTGAGCTGGGATAGAGCTTTATCAGACCCCCTGTGACCCCAAATTAGTGAATAATCAGGTAAGAAGATGAATGAATGAACAGCTATTCAGTGACTGTTGATTTATTATTCTATATAAATAAACTTTATACAACTTGTTAAAAAATGTAAGATCTGTTTTTAAGTTGATGGAACAGGAAGTGAAGTTGTGGTGAAGGTCCACCAGTCGGCGTGTATATACACACACACATCTCCTCGTGCTGTCTACTACATCTACAAGTGTTGGATTTATAATAGATGTTTGTTCGAAGTAGGGCTGTGGTTGCGCAAGTGGTTAATGGTTGTTGATTCAGGGTTCAAGCTCCAGCAATGTAATTTTAGGGACCGGAGCAAGACCCTGACCCTGTGCTCTGACCCCAACTTTTCTTATCTTAGATATGTGAGAAAGGAATTCCACTGTGATAGAACCAGAATGTGTGGCAATAATGATGTTCTGCTTCTTCTATTTTTATTTTACAGAAGCCATTAGACATTGCACAAATTGAATGTTCTGAAGGCTATACATTAAATTCCTGTATGTATATAGCGCACACATACTGCAATTACAGTAGGCTTAAACGTGAACATCCACAGTTACAGAGAACCTTCAGGAACTATGAACTCATGGTAGGACTATATCCTGGGATGCACCATAAACTCATCGAACCTGCTTTCTATTTTCAGATGGAAGCTCGTCCTTAATGACCTAATGGGATATTGCAGTTAAAGAAGTTGGACTAATGACTGTTCCATAATTTCCACACACATGGCTTGTTGAGCATCTTGGCATCCGATCAGTTTCCTTTGCAGTTCAAGTTATCAGTGACATCTACAAGAAGCATTACTTACTTCTTTATTAAAACAGACGCAAACCGGCACAGAATAAATTCCATTGTTATTGTGAATCCAATAAATGCACAAATTGAAAACCTAATTTAAAGAAAAGAATGAAGACCTTCCTAGCAGGAAGAGCAATGTGTACAGTCATTTCTACGCGCACACACACACACACACACACACACACACACACACACACACACACACACACACACACACACACACACACAC
>JAOTRA010000025.1:3012693-3027831 GCA_026260255.1 Pseudolaguvia tuberculata | reverse complement strand
CACACACACACACACACACACACACACACACACACACACACACACACACACACACACACACACACACACACCCCAACTTTCATACTTTTCCATTTCATTCCTGATCTGGTTGATATCAGTGTAAATATTAACATAACGTGAGCCCAATTGATTTAAACACACTGTGTGTGTGTGTGTGTGTGTGTGTGTGTGTGTGTGTGTGTGTGTGTGTTTACTCGTACCGCGCCCCTCTTGGTGACGATCACACACTTTTTATTAAAAAACAAAGATCTGCCTAAAGAATAAAGATAAAGGATTTCAAGCTTACAGATTTTCCCTCGCAGACTTTGTAAAATCCGGATTTTCGTCTCGTCTTCTTCCGCCATGGTCAAAGCTTTGTATATGTGAGTGTGTGTGTGTATGTATGAGTGAGTGAATGTGTGTGTGTATATGTGTGTGTGTGTGTGTGTGTGTGTGTGTGTGTGTGTGTGTGTGTGTGTATGTACAGTAGCTACATTCACCGAGTACTGAACGCAACTCTCAGGAGCGCCTGCTGTCACTACCCGAACCGCGCTGCGCATGCGTAAAATGCGACACGCATGCGTACAAAACAACGCATGTGACGTTACAGGATCGTGGTGCGCATGCGCGACGTTCCAGGCGGCTTTCGTGATTGATTTATTTTTTGGTCGTTGGAAATAAATGCACATCAATACATTAATGACACGGTAATGGTGTCATTTCTTCATTTCTATTACACAGAGTTTATGTTTCAGAAGTGCGGCGAACCGGCTAAGCGACTGTCTTTAAAAAACGACTGAAGACTCGTCTCTTCCAGCACTACTTACCTGACGGCTAACATAAAAAGAAAACCCAAGAACTCTCATTTCCAACTTAAGAATTTTTCAGGTTTGCTCACTTGCTTGTAATCCAAGGTACCATTATTAATGAATGTAAGTAGAGACTCAAAGCACTTTTGTACAAAGGGGTACAAATAAACCCATAAGATTATCAGTCTATGGGGGAGAATGATTGGTGTAGTAGTTGCCGATCAAGGCTTTCTTTCATTCATTCATTCATTCATTCATTCATTCATTCATTCATTCATTCATTCATCTTAACCGCTTATTCCATAATTCCGGGTCAAGGGGTTTGCTGGAGCCTTTATCAGCGCACATAGGGCGAGAGGCAGAGGTACACCTTGGACAGATCGCAAGTCCATCTCAGGGCCACACATAGACAAACAATCACTCACACACACATTCACTCCTATAAGCAATTTAGAATCACCAATCTACCTAATGTACATGTTCTTGGACTTGTGGGAGGAAACCGGAGTACCCAGAGGAAACCCATGCAAGCACAGGGAGAACATGCAAATTCTGCACAGAAGCCTGAGAATCGAACCTGGGACCTTTTTGTTGTGAGGCAACCGTGCTAACCACTACTCCACCACGCTGTCCCTCAGTGCTTTTACTGTTTATGCAAATGATCCCGGAATATATTTACCTAATTAATAAAAACAAGTCATTAAAAACACTTTATAGCAGATTTCGGGGGGAAAGGCTGCTTTTTTCCGCACCACATGATAAAAAAGGGTTATAATACAATAGTTACACGCTTTTCTGTCATAGATTTCCCTCTTTCTCATCCTGTCGTATTAATAATAAACAGTAATGTAAAATCCTCTCGATCGTTCATTCATTTTCCTTCCAAGCGACTCATTGCCATGTTTTAACTCTTATTTTATTGCATGAATCCCAATCCTTTCATTCATGTTATTAAATGTTAACTCTCTCTCACAGGGCGGCGTGGTGGTGTAATGGATAGTGCGGTCGCCTCACTATAAGAAGGTCCTGTGTTCTTTCTTTGCAGAGTTTGCATGCTCTCCTAGGTACTCCGGTTTCCTTCCACAGTCCAGAAACATGAACATTAGGTTGGTTAGTGATTCTAAATTGTCCAACGGAGTGAATGTTCGTGTGTGTGCCCTGCAATGGACTGGCAACCTGTACAGGGTGTACCCTTGCTGTTGCCCCCCATCACTGAATTAGGGAGTAAGCAGGTAAGAAGATGAATGAATCAATGAATAATTTTTTTCATTCATATTTTTATTTTAAATATTGCAAAATAAAAGGCAATTTTACTAGCGGATATTGTTTTGTAAGCAATTTTGGAACAATTTGAAGCAGTCCACTCACACACACATTCACTCCAATGGACAATTTAGAATCACCAATTGACCTAATCTGCATGTTTTTGGACGGTGGGAGGAAACCGGAGTACCCGGAGGAAACCCACGCAAACGCGGGGAGAGCATGCAAATTCAGGCCCTGGAATCAAACTAGGTTGTTTTACATTTTTTATAGCTGCATATGGAATATTTTATTAAAGTCATACGCTTGTCTTTACCATTTGTCATAGAGAGACTACCATAACAGATAAAAAAAGAGAAATATTGGCAATTGATAGCCGATGCACTGGTGAGCGTTGTTGCCAGATCTGCTGGGTTTCCTTCCATTTGGTCCTTGTTTGATCACATTAGACCAAAAAATACATCGGTTTGATTTGATTATGATTTAGTGATTTAGTGTTCTTGCGCTGTAATGCATGTGATGCATGTAAGCTAGCAAATCAATCATTACGTTCTCATTGACGAGTGTTTTCAGTAAATTGATTGATTTGTTTCTTGCTGAAGTCTTTATAGGATTGTATCTTTGAAGATAGTTTAGAAGATTTAATATGATGATTGCTTGGAAACCAACCGGTAGTCTGACATGTTTTGTACCCATGACATGCCAAGATTTTATCCAGTCTGACTCATACAATCTGACACTCGTAAATGGAAAAAAAAGTTTGCAGTCTGAATAGGGCTTTACTCTGCAAAAACAATTAGGTAAATTCCAAGATTAATTAGATAAATAATGACGAGGATGGACAGGATTAGAAATGCGTTTATTAGAGGAACGGCGCATGTAAGATGTTTTTGAGACAAGGTAGAGATGGTTTGGACATGTGCAGTGAAGATATGCAGGTAGTTGTGGTGAAAGAGGCAGATGTAGAAGACACGGTAGAGTGGAGAGGAGTGATCTGCTGTGGCGCCCCCTAACGGGAGCAGCCAAAAGGAGAGAAATTGAATAAATTGCTGGCACACAGCTGGATGATTGGACAGAAGTTTCTATGGCCATCATATCAACCCAAAGAGACACAGAAGGTACGAGCTGCAGTTCAAATATCTGATGTGTTTTCACTCATAGCTTTGTGTTCTTGACACTATTGAATACTGTTGCATTATATTTTAGATGTTAATATATGAGTAGTATTTTTAATTGTTGCAGATTCTTTTGCGTAAACTTTTGATTCTCCACAGGATGTTGCTTTGTAGAAGTTTGCACAGAAAGAAGTCCAAGAACTCCAAGAGGAATGTCTGGAATTCTTTAGAAAGTCCTTGTTGCCTTCTTGGCAACCTTTGTTACCTTTGCCTGTCTCAGTCTCTGTGTGCAATACTGATGAGCTGAAGAGTTTCTGACTTTCAGAATCTAATGAATCATGACAGACACATGTTGGTTGGTGGATCCTTTTAGTTATTAAACCCCTTTCTTTAAACATTTAACTGACTTTGCTGGCACCAGCTATGAGTTAAGCTGGGAAGATAAAATGTTAGAAAGCAGTTGAAGCTTAAAAGAGAGAAAGGGTATTTAAAGATTCTATATTGTATAGTATGTGTTCATTCATTCATTCATTCATTCATTTTCTTACCCTCTTATTCCCTAGATTAGGGTCACTGGGATCTGCTGGAGCCTTTCCCAGCGCACATACGGCAAGAGGCAAGGGTACACCCTGGACAGTTTTCCAGTCCATCAGAGGGCTATACATAGACGAACAACCACTTACACACATTCATTCCTATGGGCAATTTTGACTCACCATTCAACCTAATGTACATTTATTTGGACAGTGGGAGGAAACTGGAAGAAACCCATGCAAACTATGCACAGAAAGATTCCCAGCCCAGGAATCAAACCCGGGACCTCCTTATCGTGAGGCGGCTGTGCTATCTGTAGTAGATGTCTATATTTGTTAAATTATTACTATCACTAATTTGGATCTTTTGTTTCAGTTTTCCCAGAAATCTGTCTTTATCTATATCCAATATTTCCTTCTTCCTGTCCCTGTATATGGACTGGCGAACCGTCCAGGGTACCCCTGCCTCTCGCCCAAGTGCGCTGGGATAGGCGCAGTAGACCCCCATGACCCGGAATTAGGGAAAAGCGGGTAAGATGATTAATGTCCCTTTATTAAATCATACCGTTGATATCCTGCCATTAAACACTGCGGCATGAACACAACAAATAAATGGGTGACCTTTGACCTACTTTGAAAATTTGGATTTCTGCCTTTTGCATTTTTTTCAACATTGAATTTCATGACCTGTGGTGTAGTGGTTAGCACGGTCGTCTCACAATAAGAAGGTCGTTGGTTCGAGTTTGCATGTTCTCCCTGCGCTTGTATGGGTTTTTGCTCCCACAGTCCAAAAACATGCACGTTGATTGGTCAAAATTGAGTCAAAATTGCCCATAGGAGTGAATGTGTGTGTGAGAATGGTGGTCTATGTGTGGCCCTGTGATGGACTGGCAACCTTGGATAGGCTCCGGCAGACCCCTGTGACCCCAAATTAGGGAATAAGCGGATTAGAAAATGAATGAATGAACAAATAAATTTCATGACCTGCATTTCTTCATTTATAAAGCTAAAAATGAAAAATTTACTGTCTAAAAATTCAGAACTTTGTTTTTTTTTTGAAAATAGGCAATTGTGTTAAATTGTAAATGTTCAGTATTCAAAACTATTTTAAATGCCACATAATAGTTTTATCATAGCAAACAAAGCGCGCACACACTCACACACACACACACACACACACACACACACCTCTCTGTATGGAACAGTGTAGTCCGAGATCATTCAGAGAGATACTACTGACCCTGTCTGCAGCTGAAAGCATCTACAATGGGAATATTTGTGTCTGAAGTTCCAAGGGTGTCAAACTCTGTGGCGTAGTGGATAGCTGGGTCGCCTCACAACAAGAAGGTCCCGGGTTTGACCCCAGGGCCGAAGGCCTTTCTGTGCGGAGTTTGAATGTGCTCCCCGCGCTTGCGTGGGTTTCCTCCGGGTACTACGGTTTCCTCCCACAGTCCAAAAACATACAGATTAGGTGGATTGGTGATTGTAAATTGTCCATAGTAGTGAATGTGTGTCTGAATGGTTGTTTGTCTGTGTTGCCCTGAGATGGACTGGTGACCTGTCCAGGGTGTACCCCGGCCTCTTGCCCTATGTGAGCTGGGATGGATCAGCACCAGAGAAACAAGATGAATGAATGTTCCCCCAACAAGTGCTTAACACAATTGCTATAGCGCAATTCACTGGACACAATTGGAACAACAGTTAATTTATTGAAAAATATTTTTAATACTTAAAAATAAAATCATTGTTCGGGCCGGATTACGCACATTTGCTGGCCTGATCCGGCCTGCGCGATGATTTGAAAGTATAAAAAGGAGCTGCAATTTTTGAATAAAAAAAACTTATTCCGATTGTGTCCAGTGGATGGTGCAATAGCAATGTACGTTTAACAACCCTGGTCTGAACTAAACTATGGAGAATGACGTTGGTATAAAAAAGCCTATAAAAAAGAACTACTGCTTTGTTCTGATGGTAACAAATCCTTTAAACAATTATTTCAGAAGACCCAATTTTTATTTATTAAATGTCACAAGTTTAGTTGTCTATCTGTTTCCAGGTTGTTCATACATTCATCTACTTCTACCTGCTTATTCACTAATTCTGGGTCAGGCTGGACAAAATTAACTTATTTATTCGCAGGCTTTCTTATCTTTGCTAGATCTTATACTAATATTATTTTAATTACAAAATAACTGCATGCAGGTTTATTGTGATTCATCTTGTTTTATTGTGCATCCTTCATAAGAGCATTTGCGAGCAATTAGAACATTGGTTCTCTAAAGATCAGTGAGTTATTCACTTATTGAAAACCCATAGAAGCCAAAGTCATAGAAGCCAAATATGTTACACTGATAACTGTAAAGAAACTCCCCCCCCCCCATCTCAAGCTTAGACATGAGTTGCGATTACAAATTGTGTGGTACAAGATTTATTTGTTGACTTCATACGACCTTTAACGTGAATTTAATAAGTATCAAATGGTTGGATTTTCATAGAGCACTTCCAGTATAGCTCAAGTACCTTTCTAAAGTAATCTTCTCCTTCTGTCGCTTATCCGGGACCGGGTCGTGGGGGCAGCAGTCCAAGCAGGGATGCCCAGACACTTTCTCCAATAAATGAAATAATATTCAAGCTAAATCCATCATCTTGGATTTTAAAGAAATTAGCAGAATACTGGAGCAAAGAGAAGGAAACAATTTTAACCCAAATTCATATGAAAATGCAAAACAAAACAACCAAAACGGAAAAGTCCGACTCGAGCAGAGCAGCACACTTGCAGTTTGTCTCAGACTGTTCGGACTTAACTCATCACAAATAACCGCAAACAACCGTGTGAATGTTTTTAGCAATAAAGATTTTCAATAACAATAACCAACATTAAATTAAAGAAAATTAGACAAAGCTGAGCTCAATTAAGGTAACAATTGATTAGAATTCGGGACAGTACAAATATTTTCAAAACTTTAAACAAACAGTAATAATAAAACAGCAGACAGCAAAAATACATGTGTATGTATGTATGTATGTATATATATATATAATATAATATAATATTAGATAAAATGGCCTGCAGCTATAATAACAGGTCAGCCGTTATGCTTAGATAACATTTAGAACTGCAACAGGCAGGTTGCCCATTAAAACAAAAACACCCTTCTTTTAACGACCCGGTCTGTATTTGTAAGTCATTGGACATAGCTACTAAACATTTTACCAGGAAACAAACGGATTAAACCACTTTAATTAGGGAGGAGAAGGTATACGCCACTGGGTTACCTTTATAGAACACTTCATCAATAAAATCTTGTAAATAAGGAAAAGTGTGCTCATGGTACAGTTTGCTCACTATGATTAAATGCCTTAAAATATATTTTCATCAATAAAGAAAAATACTGGAAGTGATAGAAACATGAAGGGAAACACACCAGACTGTTGGGTTCATCTATTCAATAATAAGTAGAGTAATAAGTACAAATTAATCATTATAATATCAGCTGTCACAAAAAAATTCATATTGCATATAGTCAACAACAGAGACTCACTTGATTGCTTACTTTCCCTTTGTATTACACTTTTCTCATTGAAATTGATTTCATTGGCAACACAGTTGTCCAGAAATGGAGCAAAGAAACGTGAACATAATGGACAACATGGACAATCGAGTCCTCTGTTATGCATTTGATAAGCAATGATACATTGACCAGGGAGGCGAATGAAATCATACAAAAATAAACTTTCTGTCCTCTTTTTAAAAAAAACAAACTATCAACGTTCTTTAACAGGAAACAAAAATACTTTTTATTTCTTCCATCCTAAAGTGACTTTAATAACATTCATATCTGCCACACAGGTTTAAATGTGCAACTTTTATCCCTATTAACGGCTTACGGTAAAAACATTCTTTGCTGTGTTCTTCCACATCCTTTCTTCCGCATCCTTTCTTCCGCATCCTTTCTTCCGCATCCTTTCTTCCGCATCCTTTCTTCCGCATCCTTTCTAGATGTAAAATAAACAGTTTCTCTTCATACAAACTGCTGTACACTGATTTAGATGGATGTAGGAAAGCTTTAATTTTAGCAAACCGTTTTGTCAGACATTTTGTATAAAGATCTGATTTCTTGAGATGTTTGTTCATGCCGATGTCTGTTTTTGCGGTAAAATTCCAAAGCCCCCCCCCCCCTCGATTTTTTTTGTATCTCTTCATAAAGAGAAAGATACTGTATATCCCGACATATTTACAGGATAACAAAAGGCATGTCTTTTTTGTGAATTGGAGGGATTTTGGGATATATTCCCTTGGCATTCATGCTCAGTACCTCTTCACTTTTAGGGGTAAGTGGTAAGCTGATTTTTGGACTTGTCCAAGGTTCAATTTTTGGTAGTCCTTTGTTGTCGGTAGCAGGCAAGTATGATTTTGTTATGGTCTTTATTTCACATTTTTTATCCTTTACCATAGGAAAATGCTTGCTCTCATGTATGCTTAACAGCACTGCGGACTTACACACTTTAGTACAGTACCTACAGCTATGTTCCGTACTAAACCTCTCAAGATGTTTTGCTTCATGGCTCTTTTTAGTGGCCAGATAGAGGAACCTCTGTGGGCAGTACGAGCAGCGGTAGCGTTTTTCACTGTTCAGACTACGAGGCATTAACGTTGAGTTAAAGCATGAGCCATCCTCAGTGCAACTTTGGCAGACAAAATCTGTGACCTGAATGTCTGCACTGGAAATCTCCTCAAGAGGACACTGTTTACCACAAATCTTACAGATAGGCTGATGGCACTTGACAATATGCAAGCTCAGCATGGCTGAGGTCGAGAAGGAGCTGCTGCAGCAACGGCAGGAAAAATGTTCTTTTATATTCTGACTTTTCAGCTCCGCTTTAGACTCGGATCTTTCTGCTGCAATGCTTCTCTCTGGGTCACAACCCATTTCCATACACTCATCATCTAGTTCAGGTGACAGTGACTTTACATAGCACTGAGCAGCCTTTAACCTTTTCCTCTTGGACCTAAATTTTTTGCTCTTTTTGGGTTTGTATGAGTAATAAGGACGCCACAGTTTGTCACTTTCAGGATCATTCACGTCATCGAATGTCTCATCTTCTGTGACTAAACTTGAACCTTCTGTACGTAAGCGCAGGTTTGGGAATCCTGGACCTTCCTCTGATTTTGCATCTTTCTCCATATCTTGCTTCCAGTTTTTTCGCTTTTTTTTCTTGGGAAACAATTTGGAGCCTTTTATCTTGCGACGAATAATAGCCTCATTGCCAATTTTGACAGTTATCTGGCACAGTGGCAAGACTTGGTTGTTCACAGATGGACCAGGGCAAGCAGGCTTGGCAATGTACGTCTCTGTCTTTCCGTCTGGGCAAAGATCCTGTGTCTGGGTCTCTTGCTGTGGTTGGAGTAGCTGATTAGCCATTGCTTCAATAGTATGTGCCGCTGCAGATAATTCACTAAGCTTACTCAGTCCTTCAAAAGAGCACACGGGTGGTATGTTGAGGAACGGTAGACTATCTCTACTTGTAGTAGTAGAGGTTTGAGTATAAGATGTGTCTTTTCTGTGTGTTGACAAAGATGATTTTTTGGTTTCCTCGGTTGTCAAAGATTGGGTGTATCCACAACCAAAAACAGCTGGCACATTGGTCTGAAAGCCTGACAAACCAGGATTGGTATTCGTGGTGTTAAAGCCTTCCTCTTCAATATAAGACAAATCTTTCTCATTAGGCAAAGATTCTACATGTGGGGCACATGGCTGATCAAAGGTAATGCGAGGCATTTCTGAAGCCATCATCTTTGGAGTTGCCATAAAGGTCACAGGCATTGAGAACAATGATTGTCCACCACTGGCATTCTCTAAGTTACAACTAGGCGCTGTGCCATTCATTGGCGCCGTAAAAGTATGCTCAGGATTGCCCATGATTTCAGAGTAAGTTTGACTGTAAGTCTTGTATCGTTTCTTCTTGAATGTCATAGGTAAAAGTCTGTAGAGTTTTATGGGGTATACACTTCCCTTGAGTCCACCGTTAGCAGATTTTTTATTTACTGCCAGATGTGGATCAATACCATGGAATGACTTTTGGTGGTTTTTGAGAATGTAGTATGTCAAGAAGGTCTCCAGGCAGAAAATGCATTGATAGCGTCGCTCTCCTGTATGCCAGATCTCATGTTTGGTACGATATTCTGCTAAAGCAAAAACCTTATTGCAGTAGTGGCAAGGATAGGCTCTTTGCCATGAATGCACATTCTCGTGTCTTTTTAAGCTAGACAGAGTTACGTAGGCTCGTTTGCACACACTACATTTATAAGCTCGCTGACCGCTTGATTTGATGGCCTCTTCTTGAGATGCATCCAATGGATCTGATAATGCACTATCAA
This sequence comes from Pseudolaguvia tuberculata, assembly GCA_026260255.1. NCBI lineage: Eukaryota > Metazoa > Chordata > Actinopteri > Siluriformes > Sisoridae > Pseudolaguvia > Pseudolaguvia tuberculata. The sequence goes on along the minus strand of JAOTRA010000025.1, from coordinate 3,017,732 downwards.
GTTTAGGAGGATCTGTAAGTTCAGAACTTGATGTATCATCTAGGATGGATGTGTTACTTGAGTCTACACTAACTGAAACCTCTTTACCACTCATTTCCAGCTGTGGTAGACCTTTTACACATATCTGTTCATGATTTCGCAACCGTTTGAAGTGCATAAACTTTTTAGAGCAGTATTTGCAAAACAGATGACTAACAAATTTTCTCTTGTGGCTTTGCATGTGGAGAGCAAGAAGTTCTGAACTGCTAAAAGCTTCAGGACATTGCTGGCAGCGGTAAGTTGTAGATGTTGGTACATCTTCAGGAATTAAGGAAGGTGGATCCTCGTCATCCCGTGGGGGCAAGATCTCAGGTGGTGGCAACAAGTCTGGGGCAGAACACAATGCTGAATCTGGGCTAGAAGACTGCAGCATTGATGTGGAGTCAGGGGGGGCATTTTGTACAACAGAAATACTAACAGGACTTTGAAGGACTTCATTAGTTTCAGTGGATAAGGGTGGCGCACCTTTGCAAAGTCTATGGCGCTTTTTAATGGGACCAAGCCGTTGATTGATCAGAGTCTTGCAAGGGGCCACTACAGGCTTTATAGCCTCTTTTTCATATTGTTGCACTGTTTCATTTATCTCAGATGTTTGAGGGTCTTGATTTACAGCATATGAGTGTTCAAACATGGCATCAACGGAATCACTTTCAACTGATGGTATGGCTCCTGATAATGGTTGGGGAGCCTTTTCTGGTGATTGGTGGCCATGACTATGCAAATCCACCGATGTAAAATGGTTGTTACCTTCTTCCACGGTTGTTATGGAAAAAGCATTAGTAATTCGCGGACCTTTGGTGCACTCTTGCTCCTCAAGCCGTGGTGTCTCTTTCTTCAAAGTGCAACAAACAGGCAGTTTTGTCAGATTCTGTGAACTTTCTGATTTAGCAGAAGCTTTTCTTTGTGCTATTCCAGGATCGTGCCGTTCGATCTCAACAAGCTTCTCCAGAAAAGGGATCCCTAATTTTTTCCCCGCAGCTATTAAGGACTTGATGTCTCCTCTACTTGCTAGATCCACTTTAGAGGAATAAATGAAATTAAGGATACTAGCAAACACGTCTGACTTCAGGTCTGAAATTTCCAGCACCTGACTAGAACTGCAAGTCTCAGAGGCTGTAAAAGCACTGTGAAAATAGCCGCTGGTTGCAGCCAACACATTTCTGTGAGCACGGAATTTAATGTCCTCCACAACAATGGTAACGTCACAGAAAAGGCCAAGCGATCGCTGATCGCTGAGCTGAGAAAGAACATTGTGGGGATGAAAGTTGTCCATCATAACATTACAGCTGGAATGGACCACCATTGTCTACAAATGGGGATGAAAGAGAAAACATTTTCAGTAGGATTACTCCAGTATTATTTTATATGATATAAATCATACACATGTGTTTGAAAGGAAATCACACACTTTTGCAGTTTGTAGACATACAGGAAGCTGGCATGTGGACCATCACAATGCAACATGTTGAGCTTGCAGGAAAAATACATTTATATATACAGTAAGTCTACAATCAGAGGGTTCTCTCTCTCTCTCTCTCTCTCTCTCTCTCTGTCTCTCTCTCTCAGCAGCTAAAGGGTTCTTTCTTAGCTTAGTACCAAGTTGCTCATGCTGCCATACCAGACCCATCATCTACATTTTTACATGTAGCACAACCAATCTGGCATAGAGAAGCTGTGTAGATCCCAGTTATGTTTTACAACATTTCAGACAACCTAGCTGAACTGAATATTTAAGCCAATTACTTAAGTCCAGACGTGTTGAATATGCCATATGGAGCCATCTGGTACTGACATCTGTTAGACAAGGTGTGCTAGCACAGCAGCAGTTGATCTAAATGAACAGCTTAGTGTCTTAGTGTGTTCTATGGATCCAAAAGCCAAACCAAAAGTAATAGTATTTATTAAAAAGAACTACTCCCCTATACAGTCGCTGCTAGCACAGACCTCGAGCCCAATGATCTATGGTGAGGACTATCAAGGAGCAGCAATACTAATACTACAATCAAGAGCGCCAACAAAGCAAAAAGCATTAAATCCTGTAAAGACATCCATGTAGTTTTGGAGCATCCGTCTCCAGATTTAGTCTCCCTTTTATATATATATATTCACTTATATTACAACTTTAAAACAGAAAAGAAAGTCTTTCCATGAAATGTTGGAATAAGTCTTAGGGTAGTGAAACACTGGGTGAGAATGTTATGTGAGCAGGTCATTCTTAAGGTATTTCCATTGTTGAGGTAATGGATTTTGTGCAGCACCTTTGAGTTTCTCCACACTAATCTCCGAAGCTTTTTTAATGCTGTCAGAATGCTTTTTAAAAGATGTCCTACAGCATAATCCACTGATGGTCATACAAATTAATCAAATCAAAACAGACTTTTATTTTATACAGTGGTACCCTGACTTACAAGCATCTCCGAGGTAAATGCTGTATATTCTAACCAGTTTATTGTAGTACATTCTATTGTCTTGTTTCTTTAAAAATGTCTGGCTTTAGTTTCAATGGGGCAAATTGATCAAGTTGTAAAGTCAAGGTACCACTGTATATACTGTGTATGTTTAAATGTTATAACAAGGGCAGTTATACAAATCATTTACAATTGTGTATATACCCCTGCTTCTCGCCCTATGTGAGCTGGGATAGGCACCAGCAGACCCCATTGACCCCAAATTAGGGAATAAGCGGGTAAAAAGATGAATGAATAAATTAATAAAAAATAGGGTTTTGCTGATGAATAGTCTAATAATGCTGAACTAATGCCTAAAGTTTTGTTTTAATTTTAAAGTTTAAAGTTTAGGGAATAAGCGGGTAAGAAAATGAATGAATGAATGATTCCAGTACTGCTTTTGCCACACAATAGTAACTAATACTAATACATTAGCTTTTATGTGTTTTGCGGTTGCCACTAAATGCAAATCTTTTATACTATTAACATGTGCGGTATTTTATGAGTAAATGCCTTTTAATGATGTACACATACACGTGAGTATAAAACAAGTCTGGGCTTCTGTAAAGTTTGCACGCTTTGTATTTGTATTCATACAGTTGTTTTTTTATTTTATTTCCTTGAACACCGTATGTAAATTCGTACAGAAAGGTTCACTTTATGAACGGATTGATAAATGAGTTCTAATACGCTGTTATAACAGACAAACTGTGTCACGGAACTGAACATTTATTAAAGCTGAACGTGCAAAACACAAGATGGCAGCAAAACTCCAACAATACAAACCGTGTTTGATTTATAGGATTTTATACTAAGCAGAATTCTTGTGATGTTCAGACAGAAAACAAAATAGATGCGATTGTCTGTGTTTTATGCGGAATTGATCAATGATTCGTTATTGAATTGTACATCCCTTCTGAAAGGACCTGCTTGGAGCACTTTGGATTGTTATACGCTCTTAAACTCATACACTATACAATATAACAGATAGATAGTCCCCTTCCCGCTTCGGAAAACCTGGGTTCAAGCCCCACCACTGCCAAGTATGCCACTGTTGGGTTTTTGAGCCAGACCCTTACCCCTGACCCTGTGCTCTTGAAATTTTACTAATCATGTATGTGACAAATAAAATGTATAATGGAATTCACAATAAAAGAGAAGCTGCACATTGCAGCACATTGCACCGTTTTTATACTTAAACATTAGAGGTTAATATACTGCAATAACTTCCACTGGGTCTGTGTGCATGTGTGTGTGTTGATGCATAATGTTAATTAGTCTTAGTTCATTATTATCATTCATCTTCTTACCTGCTTATTCCCTAAGTCAGGGTCATGGGGATCTGCTGGCACCTATCTCAGCGCACATAGGACGAGAGGCAGGGGTACATCCTGGACAGGTCGCCAGTCCATCGCAGGGCCACACACAGACACACACTTCTATGGACAATTTAGAATCACCAATCAACCTAATGTACATGTTTTTGGACTTTGGGAGGAAACTGGAGTACCCAGAGGAAACCCACGCAAGCGCAGGGAAAACATGCAAACTCCCCATAGAAAGATCCCTGGCCCGAGAATCAAAACCAGAACCTAATTGTTGTGAGGCAACCGTGCTAAGCACTACGCCACCGCGCCACCCTTAGTTCATCATCATCATCATCATTATTATTATTATTATTATTCATAAGTCAGTGTTATTTGTATACCCTTTTAAAATAGATGTCTCAAAGCAGCTTTATAGATGAACTAAGTTTAAATCGCTGTGATGGACTGGCGACCCGTCCAGGGTCACCACCGCCTCTTGCCTTATGTGAGCTAGGAAAGGCACCAGCAGACCCCCGTGACCCTGAGTTAGGGAACAAGCACTAAGAAGATGAATGAATGAAATTCAGTATTGCTATTATCATTATTATTGCTCTTTTATTGTGTGTGTTTAGCAGGCACTTCATCATCGTGTTAATAACATAGTTATTATGTCGTTATTATGTTGTTATTAAGTTATTATGTCGTTATTATGTCGTTATTATGTTGTTATTAAGTTGTTATGGTATTTGAGCTTTCTTTTGTTTATTTTCTTGGGTCTGACTCTCTTGCCTCTCCATTTTCTGCTGCTTGGTTTAAGTTATGCGCTGTTTCTCATTGTCTTCCACTAAATTCCCTTTCCCCTCAGTTTCAGCGGTATCGTCTCTCATTCTATATCTCTCCATCACTGTATGACTGCATTCCAGTTTTCATTCTTATATCCCGCCCATGTTTTCCATTCTTTTTGCTGTTTTTTTCCGTCTGATTTGCTCTGCTGCCTATTCTCTAACTGCAGTGCGGCCATTTTACAAACACGGACCAGAGATTATTCAGCCTGAGTAAATACAAAATGGCTGCTTGGGTTAAAGCAAGGTTTTAGATGACTATCGTCTGTGAGCGACTGCTTCCGTTTCACTGTATACAAACTCACTCAACAGACTTTTATAAAATGATATTTATCTCTTGGCCAATTTGATTCCTTTACACTTCATCTAATCTGCCTGCCAGTTAGCATCGTATTAAAGATATA
>JAOTRA010000025.1:2983686-3002075 GCA_026260255.1 Pseudolaguvia tuberculata | reverse complement strand
TAAATAAATAAAAACAGAACGCATTTAAGTAGCATTCGGCTAGCATTCAGAAACGCTTGTTATTTGTTCAGACACTACTACGGCTCGTGTTTAACGTTATATGATAATACACTTTAAACTTGGTATTTTATTGTATAAATTATTAAAGCAAAATAAATAGAATTTGTACAATGTTTAGAATAATGACTCGGGGGAATTTTCTCTTCAGGCGCTAACACACTGCTGTAGCGCTTCGCTTTAACGCCTGTTAGTTTCCGTAGTTTGCTTCAGCCTTGTTCGTGCCAATCGGGGCTGCGCTCCAACTTGCGCAGACGTCTTCTAAATAGGATGTGTAATCAGTGGCGTGCTGCGCACTAGTTAGGCGCCGTCCGGAAGGTACACTTTCTTATATCAGAACACAGCACAGGGTTTACACGCATCCACGTCCACCAGTGTGTGTTTAAGATTAGGTTAGCCTGCTTCAAGCACATAGGCCAACCTCTTCAACAACGGTACGTACCGTCTCGCTTGCTTTACAACGCTGAAATAACACGCCGTTTTTTTTTTAAAAAGGTACAAAATAATGAAACGAACATTATACAACACTTTACATTAACCCTATTAGCGAGTTAATACTGGTTAACTCGCACGATTTAAAATTGGAGCTTGCTAACGACTAATGCTAGTTAAATAGACCTTTTTGACACCCTAAATGATCAGTAAAATAAAACCTAATTCTGTCCGTGTAATTAGAAAGCAGCCCGTCATTTATTGAGTTAATCTGTGTTGGGTGACAGCTTTAGATTCGTTCAGACATTTTCTAGGTTTGACGTTTTGGATTTTTATAAAGCGAATATTAGCTGAGAAGTTAGTAGCTAGCTTAGCTTAACTGTCTACGCATCAGTGACTGAACTTTGTAGACTTCAACATTATAACTTGAGTATTTTCTTTGTGTGCTAGTGCGCGTCTGGCGGATGAACAAATCTATTTATTTCTAATGACTGTTGACAAAGTCTTTTGTTGGTATGCTAACTAGCCAACTACGCCAGAGAGAGTGGGCCGGTGGGAGACTAAATCAAATAAACTATATTTATCCAAAGCAAACGAAATAAGGATTGCATAAGTATATACCGTGTTAATAACTCGAATCCCTAAAACCAATCAGTTGGGCGTTTCGACATGCCAAACAATTTACATGCGGCTAAAATAAACAAAAGGCGACTATAATCGTTCAGGCCTAAAATGGCCTTGATCATTATGTCGCATTTGGATAAGACGCAGTTACAAGCGACTCAGTTATTTATTGAAGTATGGAGTCAACGGCTAACAACACTCGATTAACCGTACAGCTTAATTTATTTGTTTAAAATTTAGTCCAAAACACACACCACCTCGAGTCCTAGTACTTTAAACTCTGGTGAAACTACAGGGACTGTGATCGGTTTGATCAGACACGAATCGGGTTTAATCAAATCTATCTAGCGGTGGCTGCACTTCCGGATTTCAACCCGGAAGTGAAGACGAAGAATTCAGATTTTTAAAAATGTAATAAAGACTTGAACTTGAGTTATACTTGTATCCGGTTTCTTTTCTGATGGGTTGATTCTCATAAGCTGTTATTGTTGCATGTCCTGACAGCTGATTTAACTTTGTTTTCTGTTCTACAATAACGCTACTAAATTGACACGGCGCTTTTGTTCAGTGTATGACGTCAGAGAAGCGCTGGTACGCGACGATTTTCTCACATTAATGGAGAGATGTTGTTTTAGGAGATAAATGTATGTGGTAAGTGTATATCGCTCGGTAGTCCTTCATAGTAGACTATCGAGCGATAGTTTGATGGTCGAACAATCACGTGATTCGAGTTAGCTGTAGCAGCTGATACATGCCTCAATTGCAAAACTGTTAGATGATCATGGGTTCAATTCCCAACACTAGCTGGTTGGAAATGGCCTTTGGAAAGCACTTAAAGGTCAACATTTCAGTTTGAATAAAAGAGATAAATGTCAATCACTCTGGATGAAGGCAGAAGTAAAATATATAGACATACATCCATATATACACGAGAGACAGTACATCATATAGCAGCACTTTAAGTACGCGAGAAAATAAACATTCTTCGTTATTGCTACACTTGTTTGTCCTCAAACAAGTAAACATGCTGCTGTCATGTGAGAATCTCAACAGTATGAATGTAGTATGTCAGAAGTACATTTATCATGCATCATATATGTAATCCTATTGGACCTATACAAGCGCTTCTCTTACACCTGTCCACTTACTATATAATATGCAAGTCTGTGATGGATAGCAAAAGTCCATATCATTCAATTCTAGCAGTGTGTAGCTGTGTAAAATTTAGCCTGGAGTCATTAAGACCTGATTTGATTCTGCTTCTCTAAAATTCTTTTGTTGATAAATGAGGTCTGTATATTATTTGTTAACTAGCTAAAAACCGCCTGAAATCTATTAGAATAAAGTTTTCATTATTAGTCCTGTTCCTTGGTAGCATGATTCAGTTGCTTCTTTGTACAGCAGCACTTGACTGTCTCGGCACTTGACCAAATATCACTGAAATTTTCTTCGCTTTTGTCTCCTTTCATTTCTGCTGTCTTCCACTAGTTGTCATTCTAGGCTGCCGGTTGGGGCATTTGCACACGGCTGGTAAGTGAACACCTTCTAGTTGCAGATGTTCTTTGTTGAACGCAGCTATTCGACTGCAGATGCTGCTTCTCTTTCTGATTCCCGTAGCAATAACGTTTAGCATTCTAGTTGATGACATTTTCTGCTGGCAGAGCATTTGTTTGCTTCTGAGACCGTTAGTTAACCAATGAATATTTGCGCACAACTTTACAAGTGTCTGTCGTTAGGACAAACAAGGGGTTTTCTAATTACATTTGTAAACATAAATGAGTCAAAAGTGTAATTTAAATATATGTTGATACTAGAGGTTAAAACGGAAAAAAACTTGTGAAAAAAAATTTGTGATACTCTGCTGCAATAATGTTTTTGCACAACTGTATGAGATATGAAGATAATTGTTTCCACAGATCAGTTTTGTTGTAAAGAGAACTTCAGCCCGTTAAATTCTTCAGATACAGAAACGGTTAGAAGACCAGTTCCATTTTATCTCCTTTAGAATTCCATATGGCAAGTCCATACCAAACTAATCCCCACCATTTAAAAAGTGTCCCGTTTACTGGAAAGTCGTGTGCAATGGGTAGCATAGCATTTGCTGTCTCAATGACGTGCGGATTCTTCTTTCCACTATCTGACCTCCTTATAATACCTAATAATTTGGTAAGACAATAATACCAAGGAAATTGTGTTAAGGCCGAAACGGATAGCCAGCAAAATAACAAAATTGTTGAATAGTTCTTCAGTTTCTCAGTAACGTGTAGTCAGTTTTGAAATTAGTCATTATTACCCCTAATTTAGCAAGGTATTTTGAGTAATAAAGATGATGTTACTGTGGAAAAATATCTGTTGATTACATTTAAACAAAAAGTGTCATGTCTAAAAGTATTCCTACCCTCCTCAGTAATCAATAGAATAGCCTTTACTGGCTATTGCAGCAAGGAAGCGCTTCCTATAATTGCTGACCAACTTTTTGCATGTCTTTCCTGGTATTTTTGCCCAGTTGCCTTTTACTCTTTTAGGTTGGAGGGTTTTGTTGCAGTCACCCTGATTTCAAATCAGGACTCGGACTGGGCCAATGCAAATTCTTAATTTTGTCCACTAACCATTTCTTCACCATTTTTGCTGTGTGTTTTGGGCTGTTGTCATGCTGAAATGTTCACTAATGCCCAAGGCCTAGTTTCTCTGCAGACTACCTTTATTTTGCCATTTACTGTGATTACGTTCCCTCATCCATTGGTTGAGAAACACCCCCAAAAGCCTTAATATTCCACCACATGTTTGACAGTAGGGATAGTGTTCTTAAAGTTGATGGGTTCTCCTTTTTTATGTCAAATAATGGATACTACATTGTGGACAAACAATTCAATTTTTGTTTCATCAGAGCATAAAGCAGAACAGTTGTCATTGTCCAGATGAATGTATGCAAAGACCAAATCAGCTTTTGTTTGCCTTATCTGGAGAAGTGGCGTCCTCCTTGGTTTGCGTCAGTGGAACACAGTGCTTTCTGTGTCTGAATTGAGCACCAGCAAAGCCCAGATCTACAAGGATGGCCATGTCGGTGATTCTTGAAGTTTTTTTTTTTTCTATCCTCCATGGCCAGCACAGGTGTCACTTTTGACAGACCACACCGAGATTTTCCACAGTGCAAAATGCTCTTTAATGATACTTAGCCACTGGAACTATAGCTCTTATCCGACAATACACAGCAGCAGATCTTCAGAGCCTGCTATAGTGTTGTTTAACTAGTGGGGTGCAATAGCACAAAACTTTTGTGGTTAAAAAAATAAGAATATTTAAGAATATATAAGATACTTGTTATCTGATGAAAATCATGTGGCTGTTAACAGCAGTTAAGGCTTTGCGGTTTAAGGAAAAAATGTTTTTTCTGACAGTGTGATTTTATTCTTTAGTGTTTAGCACACTATATCTAAATTTTGTATTTCCTTATAGTCCAGCAGTTTGCAGTGTACCTTTCTACCAAATAGATGGTTAGCTTCTTTTGCAGTCACTGCTGCCTAAATGCATTCTAAAAGCTGAACAGAACTGCATAAATGAATAATATTAATCTACCATATTTCATAAGCTGAAATGGTTGTGGAAAAATCTAATACATTAATAATAGTATTAAGATTATTAACTTCATGAAACAAATGGAGAGAACCGCAAAAACAAATACGTTAATATTAGAAAGCAAAAATGAAACCAAAGCACAGCCACCTCTATCTTTTTTTTTCTTTATTAACTCAATTTTAATATAAATGTGAATGACAGTTCCAGCATTTCTACACAAAAACAATTAAATAAAATAAACTCATTCATTCATTTATTTGTCTTCTTACCCGCTTATTCCTTAATTCTGGGTTACAGGGGTTTGCTGAAGCCTATCCCCAGCGCACATAGGGCGAGAGGCATCTAAAAGTCCATCGCAGGCCACACATAAACGAACACTCACACACATTCACTCCTACGGGCAATTAAGAATCACCAATCAACGTAATGTATATGTTTTTGGACTAGGGGAGGGAACCCACACAAGTGTGGGGTAAAATGCAAACTCTGCGCAGAAAGGAAGATGCCCCAGCCCGGGAATTGAAACCGGACCTTCTTGTTGTGATGCAACTGTGCTAACCACTACGCCGCACAACCAAACAAATGTGATGTATTATTGTTTATCATCCTCTAATTATAGGCAATTTGTAATCTCTTAACCAACACAAGAAGTGGGGGCCGTGGTGGCTTAGAGGTTAGCACGGGCACTTCACAACATGAAGTTCTCGGGTTTGTTTCGCGGGCCTGGGATATTTCTGTGCATGTTCTGCTCGCGCTTGCTTGGGTTTTCTCCTGGTACTCAGTTTTCTCCCACAGTCCAAAAACATGTACATTAGGTTAATTGGTGATTTTTAAATTACCCATAGGAGTGAATGTGTGTGTGTGGTCGTTTGTCTATCTGTGTCCCTGAGATTGACTGGAAATCTGCCCAGCGTGTACCCATTCCTCTTGCCCTATGTGGGCTGGGATAGGCTCCAGCAGACTCCCTTGACCCAGAATTGGGGAATAAGCAGCTAAGATGAATGAACGAACATAAGGAGTGTTAAATGTGACCTTATTCAGACTGTTATACGGTTTAACGCAGAAACAGTTAAACAATCTGCTCGCATCTGTTATAACAAACATTACACCTTCAGGGTGTGTAAAAAATAATAATAGCACTGTAAACAAGAAGAGAGACTGCTCCTATATAAGGCAATTGTGTGTGTGTTAATAGTGTCAAATATGCAACATATGCATTTTTTTATTTATAGTAAATAACAGTGATGGGAGTAATATTGAGCACAACACTTGGATAATGCTTTAGTTAGATGAACAGCTTTAATATTGACTGGTGAAATTCATGAGAGAAATGGATTTAAGAACTCCCTACTTAAGCAGCTTTTAATTTTCGCTGTGTTTTTATTCTAGAGATCGTCTAGTGGATTTCACTGATACTGTTAGCCAAGTTGATGGTGCTCTCTGAGCTAAAATAGATGCTGGATAAATAACAAAACATTTAATTCAAAAGTGATAAACTTGCTTACAAAAGTATTTGCATAGCTTAGACACTCAAACTGTTTATGCAGTTTTATCTTTATTATTATACTTGTACAGGTTATAAAATGTTGTCTCTTGGGCCCTGAGCAAGGCCCTTAATCCCTAATTGCTCAGTTGTATAAGACAAACAAATGTAATTCTCTTTGGATAAAGGAATCTGCCAAACGGTGCGAATAAATTAATGTGTAGGAACCAGCACTTGGTCCAATCAGAAAGGACCAATGACTTGGACTCTGCTTGAGCCCATCCCGGCGCACATAGGGCAAGAGGCAGGGGTACACCCTAAACAGATTGCCAGTCCATCGCAGGGCCACACATAGACGAACAACCATGAGTTGTATTATGAATGTGTAGTTTTATCCATACCATTAGGTGCCACTGTAGAGTGAAACTTGCCAAAGATGGTCATTGCTGAACATGGATCCAACTACAATGGCCACAATGTTAGCCTATTGGTAAATCTGTAATTAAAACATTAGTTATAGATGATAAAATAATCCTGGTTTGTCTGGATTTACACTGATCATGGATCACCCAGGGTTAAAAATTAGTCTTGAGTATTTATAGTTTAATTATTCAAGTTTTATATCTGTAAACCAGGGTTGCTGCTAACATGAGTGCTTTTAAAGCTGAATTAATATTAAATAGTCCTCTTAAGTGGGGGGGGGCATTTAATATATATATTTTTTCTAATGATTATTGAAAACCTCTTTACCTCTCTTGCTTTTTGTCCCTATGCAATTGTAATTCACTAGTAGATGTGTGATTCTGCAGGAGTGTGTTAGTTTTTTCTTTAGAAATGTTGATCATTACCTTTTGCATTGGATCGTCTGCTAGGATCTTAGTTAGTCTAGAAGTAGTAGTCCAGTTGTTTAGATGTTAGACTGATAATTGGCAGATTAAGGGTTCTATTCCCATCCAAGCTGCCGGATCTGGAAGCCCCGGAGCAAAGTCTGTAACCCGTAACTGCTCAGTGTCATCGAGTTTTTATTTATTATGGTTTAACGCCATACCAGCAAGCTATATTACTTGCTCTGGAGGAATGTCTGCTAAATACCACACACATCCTGGGGAAACGTCTGTCCCACTCACTGAACATCACTAATTGAAAGCACCATTGTAGTGTTTCCTTATTGTGTAACAGCTGGGAAAAGCTTTTAGACTTGGGAGTCAGTCACATTTGATGCAACGTAGAAGCTGTTAAATGCATCATTGAGTCAGTCAAAGGGAGGTGAAGACCGTTAGGAATCATGCTTTGTCACCAGAGATAGGAAACATTAGGTACTTTTTATGATTGGATAACAATTTGATTCCAAAATTGTCCAACTCTTTTGCTATGTAAATACAAGTTTACATCTTAAGTTTCTATGCTTTTTTATTTCTAGTTGGAATTTCTGTATGACACAATCCAAATTTTTATCAGGACATGCTGTACCTCGACCAAATTTAGAATCGTTTCTGGACTTCAGTACAATCAATGAATTCAGGAATCATTAGAGAATTAATTGCATTGACGAATAATATGAATTAGGTCAGGGGTCGTGAACCTATGGCTCGCGAGCCAGGTGTGGCTCTTTTGATGATTGCAAATGGTTCACAGATTTCAGCGTTTCTTTTAAAACAAAATATTATCCCTTGTTTTAATCCATCCATCGATTTTATTTATTTATTATTATTATTTTTTATTTTTATTTATTTTTTAATAAACTTCTCATGTCATGTTCAGGGCTGCAGGACCAATTGCCCTGTGACTTAGCCCCTCCCCCTTATTTAGCGTCGTCGTCCTGGATTTGGTTGCCAGGGCGATGACGCATTATTTAAGGCGACCCGCCGCTGTGTAGATAATGAACGATCACGAAGCGCTTCTGATAATGTATGTTCTTGCTTGCTATTTGTCTCTTCGAGCCAAAGTTACCCCGTGATTTGCCCCTTCGCGCCAAAGTAACCCCGTGTTTTGAGTTACAGTTACAGTTTGGCATTTGGTAGACGTTCTTATCCAGAGCGACTTACATTTTGTCTCTTTTTTACAACTGAGCAATTGTGGGTTAAGGGCCTTGCTCAAGGGCCCAGATTGGTTGCTTGGTGGAGGTGGGAATCAAACCCAGGTCTTTCTGGTATTACTCCAACACCTTAACCACTAGGCTACCACCAGTTGGTTTGAGTTCGGTTTAAGTTTTGGTTTCATTTTATGTTTATTCTGGGAGTCAATAAATGTTATCTGCAACATGGTTCCGATCTCCATTAATCCATTTCATGTCCATTATTTTAATTGGATGATAATAGCGTATGTTGGCTGTTGCTGGGTAAACAGGTAAACGCCACATTTTTAGACTGATTGAAAAGATATTTTATGGCTCTCTGAGTCAAAAAGGTTCCCGACCCCTGGTTTAGGTTGTTCAACACTGATCATGACTTGCATGTTGAAAGAGATGTTGGACTGACATGCCCTGGGTTTTTTTCCCAAGCCAATTGGCCTCCCTCGTGATCTAGTAAGGAAACACAGATTTGGTTAAGCAGTGCATTGTGGGATTTTTTTTTCAAGTAAACCTATTTAAGACTACAGACTCCTTGATAAGCCTGTTGAATGAGATGCAACTTGTTTGTTGACATGGATACACAAAGATGGTCAATGCAAAAACTAAAATGGCAACAATTAACCTCTGTAATTGTTGCCTCTGTAAATCTGTAATTAAAACATTAGGTATTCATGATTTAAAATAATCCTGGTTTGTCTGGATTTACACTGATCATAGATCACCCAGGGTTAAAAATGAGTCTTGAGTATTTGAGTTTATTCAATAATTGTTTCTTGGTTGCTCCTCATTTTTAATTAAGTACAGCATGCTTTTAATGCTAAATCACTATTTATTAGTCCTCTTAAGTTAAGGGGGGTATTTTCATAGTTAAGCGACTGATGGTCCCGTGAGTAGATCAGGTTTTATCTAATTTTATCGAGACTCCACGATAAACGTGTTGAACATTACTGCATGTTTCTTCCGTCACACTTTCCTAGGCTGCCTTTATATTAGCAGCATGTGCTATGACGTAATTTGTTTTTGGCAAAAAGATGAGAGGAAGCATCTCTAACAACTGAATATTGCATGTACACCATTTCTAACATTACCTCTTATCTTTGCCCCCTTCCTTCTATCTGTCTTGGCAGTGAATGGTAGTGTCTATAAAGGGTATGTCCCTTCAGGAGAGAGGTGCCAATGTCCATCAGGATTAATCACACTGCAGGGGGGTCACTGCGCCGATCACAGAGGAACACACTCGCCACCAGGTTTGTATGCTCACAACACACTTAATCTTCGCGAAGCTTAAAAATTTAGGCACTCTGCTGTTTAATTTGGGCTAAATTCCAAAATTTTGGGCTTCCAAAAGCTGAAATTATTTTAAATGTAGAATATATTTTAGAATATAATACAATCAAAAACTTTCATAACAGAAAATAATGGCAATCAATTAAAATACAGTGAAGGGGGGTGGCAGAATAAAACCATTCATATAAGTGAAATATGTATTTGACGCCTTGAGTTGAGTTGATGATAAGTTAGAGCGTTCTATTTTGGTCTCATCTGATCATAACACATTCACCCAAGGCTCCTCTGATGGCATAGATTGTTACTAGTTGTTTTCTTGGTAACTAGTCCCACCTGCCTTAAGATCATTGATTGAAGAAAGATCATCCTGTGTATGGCAGTGGTGGCTTAAATTGTTACGGCGCTGAGGGTATTACTTGGATTACCAGGAAGATGTGGGTTCGAGCCCCACCATTTGTAAGTCTGACACTGCCCTTCCTCCCAGCTCCAAGGTCACTGTGAACAAATTTTACTAATTCTAATTCTGGAATGAATTTTCTCTGTTCCCATGATCACTAAAAACCCCATAAGGCGCATGGAACCCTATACTGAGGGAAATTGGCAGATAATTTGTGTTTCTTCCAAATGAGAATAATTGCACCATTCCAGATGTGTTTAGTGATAGTCTTGCCCTGACATTCTTGGATATCTGTGGGCAGATATTTCACTGATATTAAACCTAGTATTAAAATTCTAGACTGATCTTTTTTTTTTGACAATGGGCAGACATACAGTATCGGGAGATCAAGAAATAATTTTCCAGCACTGTAAACAGGAGCTGTAGTGTATTATGTCTCTGTTCAGGCTGTATTTACACAATGGCTGTTTTGTTAAACTGCCTACAGTTGCAGTAGGTTTGTAATGGTGAGGAAATTTTCCCACCAATTACCTGACTGGTTATACAGGCATTAGCATCAGGCCCATGGGGGTGTTTGTTCATTGAAGTCTCCTCTTTTTTCCTTGCTTTCCATCCCTTTTAAATATCTTATAAATGCATTTTACTTTCACTTTCGAATTGGCTAAAATCGGTAGTTTGCATCAAAACAGAAAAAAGTCAAACTCACTTATATTCAGCACAGAACATTTATTAACTTAATGAATACCATGTTTTCAATGACATTTGACTTTTATGTGATGCTCCTTTTGCTGTCACTTATAGTTGACTATAAGGCGCACTTAAAATCCTTTATAGTCCCTAATAGTGCACCTTATGTTGTACAAGGTGCTCAAAAATCTGTTTTAGTATGACTTTTGTAAGCTATGGCGCTGTACCTCTTGATGGATTGTTGAGCAATTACAGCTACCATAATCAGGAGTCTCATGGAGTTATGCAGTACTGCTTAATGCGCCTTATAATCCGGTGCACTTTGTGTAGAAAATATACCCGTTCCTTTATATCGCTCCATATAATCTGGTGCGCTTTATAGTCTCAAAAATATGGTAGTTCAGAACGCATTTTCCAGTTTTGATTGCATTTTTTCATTTTTATAGGGTATATTATTATAAATACGTGGTTGTGGCTAACTTATGTACAGTGTGTGAGCCAGGGCCTGCAAAATCTGCCTGTCAGTTTATCGTGTCAAAAAGTAAAAAGTACTTTATGCTTCTGCAGTCTCACTAATATAATGTTAAATTTGTTGGGTACGTCAGGGAGCCACCATCAATGAGATCATGAATGCTTGTATTTTACTTTTTATCTGTAAGTGTGCATAAGGAGCAGAAAAACTGATTTTATGTAGATATTTTATTAAAAAAAAAAAAAAGTATATTTTTCCAGTAAAATAAAATTACTTTTGAAGTGCTAATCTCTGCTTGATGTTTTGGAGTAAAAGGATCTTAAGTATTTCTGCTTGCTGGATTAGATCTAGGTTTGCTTACCCCTCTTCTACAGTGAGCGAAGCCTCAATAACGTATTTCTTTGACAGTGTCACTTTGTCTGCTGTTGCTTCTTTTTCTTGGTCGTGTGTAGGTAGCAGATGTTCTAATGTTGGTCTTTTTCTCCAGGTTGCAGTCCGAACAAACCAAACAGAAAACAAATTCCCCTCCTGAAAACAAAAGATCGTATAATAAAGCTTCCAAGGCCCCTCCCACGCCTGCAGCCAGCTCCTCACGTGGCCACGCCCCTCGAAGGTAGCGTCTGCATTGACCTTCACAACTGAGATTTTTATTTATATTGAATAGATTTTGCTTACTTTTATTTCTGGAGCTTGGTGTAATTGTTTTGGGGTTTTTTTTTGTTTTTTTTTTGCAGAAACAGCCTTTCTCTTACTTCATTGAGTCAGTCTGCATCTGAGCCGGATTCGGAGGCAGCTGGAAGCTCGGGCCAACGCGAGCAGCGTGAAGTCAGCAACAATCGTGCCCTTAAACGCAGTTCTGCAACTGAGCACAATAATACATCCTGCTCCCCCAGTCCGGCCAAACGGCCCAAAGCTCCGCCTCCTGAGAGCACAGGGCAGTCGGAAGCTGCTGACCCCACTGCTGACTCTGCCCCTGAGCTCCCACCCTCATCCAGGTCTAAAAAGCGACGTCAAACAGACGAACATCCTACTAGTAGGACTGTAAATAAGAAGAGCAGCACGTGCCCTGCCTCTAGCTCCTCCCACAAACGGAAAAAGGCAGACACCACATTTTGCTCCTCTTCTTCCAGTTCATTCTCATCCTCTTCCTCGTTTTTATCCGGCTCGAGCAGCGAGCAGGCCAGCCGCTCATCCAAACCCTCCAAACTGGCGTCCAAATCGGCTGCCTCGGCCAAATCTGTGACTGAATCTGCCTCTTCCTCCTCTGCTTCTTCTTCTTCCTTTACTTCCTCGTCCTCCTCCTCTTCTGTGGTGGTTGCGAGTGCCAGTGGTTGCCCCCCGCCCTCGCAGGGCGCCCGGCTCAAGCAGGGGAAAGATCAGAACAAGTCCCGGCGCTCTCGCTCTGCCTCTTCGCCGTCTCCTCGCCGCAGCAGTCGGGATAAAGAGCACAGCAAATCTAGCACAGCAGCCTCCAAATTTGATTGGACGAGCCGTTTTAGTCCCAGAGTAAACTTGCCGAAGCCCAGACTCGCCCTGCCTGGATCCTCCAAACCCGAAACACCATCAGGTTCCAGCAAACCCGGCCCGAGCGGACTGCAGGCCAAACTCGCCAGTGAGTCTCATGTTCACCCACAAGGCTTTCGTCCTTAGTTACACGTCACTCCTTTGCAATGTCTCACTAAAGTGCCGACTGTGCACTTTATGAAGCATGTCAGCGGTTCACTATGACACTGCTAAGTGTCCATTTAGCATGTTTACAGGTAGCATAAATGAAATTTAGACAAAATGAAATGAAAAATGGACAATGTTACAGCTCTGTTAATTGTTATGACATCATAGCGGAGGAAATTTTTACATTTCCAGTTTTTATTTCCTCTAAACAAATACTTCCATATATGTACAATAACCCGCTACTTATTTAAAAAGGCTTTGTATCAGATGAGAGTATTTTCCCCATGTGCTTTAAGTAACAGGTTATGCAGTAGGAGGTCATCAGAGAAATTTTCTTGTACTATTTTGACTTAAGAATTCAAACATTCTTCATGCCTCACACACTGACTTTTACAAACTATATAGTATTCATTCATTCATCATCTTACCCACTTATTCCCTAATTTGGGGTCACTGGGTCTGCTGGGGCCTATCTTAGCTCACATAGGGCGAGAGGCGGGGGTACACCCTGGACAGTTTGCCAGTCCATTGCAGGGCCACACATAGACAATTAACCATTCACACATATATTCACTCCTATGGACAATTTAGAAACAGGAGTACCTGGAGGAAACCCACACAAGTGCGGGAAGAACATACAAAACTCCGCACAGAAAGACTGCGTGTGTGCGCGCGCGCGCGTGCGTGCGTGTGTGTGCGCGCGCGTGCGTGCGTGCGTGCGGATGTAACAGCTGTGTCTGTAAATGAAGAACTGGCTGTCTTCAGAAGTGCTGTGTCAGCACTAGCGTTGTTTGCATAGGTGATTGCTCCTGCTGTCTGACAATCGCTGCCGCCAATCCCTCCTTTACTTCTCATTCCAGCCTCAGATCACTTTTATCCTCTGACTCCACTGTTACCTCCATGAATTATTAAGTGTGACGCTGAGCCTATTATTCTCCAGTCTGGTGTCATTCTTTGTTTACACCCATGGAGGAGAAGGTGGAGATGTTTGTCTCTGACATTGTTCAGAGGGCCGATCCAAATTTAGGGGATGGTTTGTATCTGCCTCCTGGGCCGTAGGAGACGTGGTTAAACACCGGATCTCTTTAATCAAGCGTGCTTAACAGAGCGATTGAATTATTATCCAATAAACCTTTTGTCTATTGAAATGTTAATGTTAATTTCAGTTAAATACGTTATTTGGATGACATTTTATCTCCTTTGAGTGTAAACAAAGCTGAACGAAAAAATTGTTTATACGTTCTATAAAGTTTCTAGAAAGAAATACATGAATCACACAAATATTTGTAATATAGTGTAAAAACATGATCTAATTATTAGAATGATTTAATTCAAATCTTTCTAATGATTGCTGATTAATTGACTGTTGGAATAGTGTGTTTGCTATTCTGAATCTTTAGAAACACTGGAGTGTGTGATGAGTGATTTCCTTTCTACAGCCACTTAAAATGTTTTTTCCTGAGCAGCTATTATATTACATTATAGATGCCACACCAACCGTTGCGTCTTCACTTTCCAATCCTGAAATCTCCCTTAAGCAGAGTCTGACCCGTCACCGTCCACGGTCCATCAGATGCACCGGTGTGTGTGTATGTGAAGTTATGAGAGTGTATTATGCATAACCGTGAAACGTACATAAACCCCTCAAGTGGAACACAACGGAAATCTGGGTTTTAGTCTTCCACTTTCCTAACCTTCCCGTCAGTGAGTGCTGCTAATCCGACACACATTCACGTTCCTGACCGAGGGAACGACTCACGTTTCAGCGCCTTGCTAAAAATAGCCAAAAAATACGCTAAAAATACCAGCCACTACAGTAACTCTAAGCTTGACACTCTGGTGGGCAGAGTGCAAAGGTAGGACATTGATTTTACTTTCCTGCTTTCTTTTATTTAACTACTGTTTCAAAGATTTCAATCGCCCTGCTTCTTCAAATAAAGCCAAACATCCGCCATCGGTATGTCACGTGATAATGCAACTATAAATCTGATTTATTGGCTCTTAATAATAGCGGGGCCGAAGTGTTCTGAGTCGCTATGTAGAATCTGAGCTGTAGGTCTCCATGCGCATGTGGAGAAATGTGATCTTTGTGGTATATCAGCTGAAGAATCAGCAAAATAGGCAGATTAGACCAGAGAATCATGGAAAATGATGTGTCTGGGTTTGGTGGGGTGTAAAACAGTGCAGAAAAACTTTTGGGCCAGAATTAGATGTTTGTAGCGGTAAAGAGACTGGATATACGTTTTGTAATCAACTGCAAACTGGTTTACACAGTAAACATTTGCTATCAACCTATACAACTATTTTTGTAATAAACAAAAAGATTCTATCGCCAGGTCCCTGGTCCACCGGCATGGTGGAGATCATAAAGTCAACAGGTGGAGCTTGTAACAAAGAAAAAAGCAGTGGTCTGTAAGGAAAAATTAAAAGCACAAAATAAATTTTATTAAATAAGAACTTAATATAATGGTTCAATTATCGTTATTGAGGTAAATGTTGCCTATTAACTAGACACTCAAACATGCTTTTGTGATGCTCCTGAACTGTGTGTGTGTAGGTCTGAGAAAGTCCAATAAGAAGCGTAGTGAGTCTCCCCCAGCAGAACTCCCCAGCTTTAGGAGGAGCACACGACAAAAGACCACGGGCTCCTGCGCCAGCACCAGGTGTGTGTGTGTGTGAGTAAAAAACGAAGCGTGAAAGGTGTTGCATTAAATCATGTTCCCATTATTAATAGTTTGAGATGTGTGTCCATGTCTTTGACTTTTTCCTCTTTTTCTGCTGCTCTTTCTCTCTTTGTGATGCTCTTTCTCTCTCTTTCCGTCTGTCTGTCTGTAGTCGGCGAGGTTCAGGTTTAGGGAAGCGTGGTGCAGCTGAAACTCGCCGACAGGACAAAATGGCTGAAAACGACAACAGTCAGGATGGAGCCAATTCATCACGCACAGAGGAGACGCCACAGGGAGCCTCAGGTGTGTATGCAAAGGCACATTTACACACACTTCACAATATTGGCCAGATTTCTTGACATCATGTGCCATCAGATCAAAGATATTCAAAATGATTATTATACATACGATATTCTGGAAACCTGTTAAACGGTTCACTGTCCTTCAGATGTGACACCGTGCTGAGTGAAATCTTTGTTGTACAGCAGTCAGAAAGTTCAACATATTATTTAGTGGCAAGAAGGTTCCCGGGTTCGATTCCCAGAGTCTTTCTGTGCGGATTTTGCCTGTTCTCACTGCACATGTGTTGGTTTTCGAAACATGTTCATTTTCATTACGTTGATTTTGGTGATTTCCCAGAATGCAATTTAAAGTGTTTTTGGTTGTTCATCCATGTGGCCCTGCAATAGACTGGTGACCTGTCCAGGGTGTACTCCTGCTTTTAACGCTATGTGTGCTGGGATCGGCTACAGCAGACCCATGTGACCCCAAATTAGGGAATAAGCAGGTTAAAAGATGAATGTATGGATAAATGATCTGAGATGCTTCAGGTCTCTCTCTCACACACGCGCACACACACACACTCACTACTTGTCTCTTGCTCCCCCAGCAGCCTCCAGTTCAGTAGCTGGTGCTGTTGGAATGACCACGTCTGGTGAGAGTGAATCGGATGACTCAGAAATGGGTCGATTACAAGGTACCTCTCGCTTTTACCCTGTTTTACTTAATGCATTGAGAATTTTCAACTCAATAGAATGTGCACTATTAGTTCCTAACCCCTCTAACTTTTCCACTAAGATGTATTTCCAACCATGTTATAAATTATTATTTCACCATCTTAAACCATTCTGATTTGATGTTCTGAAATGCACTTGTAGCTAAATTGCATTACTGTCATTCAAGATAAACATCCATTATTTAATTAACACTGTCGTGACATCGTAGGTCATGCGATCTAAAAGTGGTGGATGCAGTATGTCTTTTTAAAAAAAAATTTTTAATTCATGCAATCCAAAATATTACTCATTAGAATGGTCAGGAAGTGTGTATGCACTTTTGTTATTCGTTGACATTCGACTAGCCTTGACTGGTTAACATTGGATGTGTCTGCTTTACATGGCAGGCGGCAATGCACATGTATCTGATTCATAATGGATTTACTTATAAATGATGCCTGAAACTGACCCCAATAATCTTTTTCCATCCTTAAACAATCAGGAGTTATATCTGATCTATGCCACATCGGAGAAAAAATTGGACGACACCTGCCTTCCAGGCCTGAGTTACCACCCTGGCTTAAAGTGTGATCTGCTGCAATGTATTTCATGATTTCTTGTATAATTATTCTTTACTGTGTGTGTGTGTGTGTGTGTGTGTGTGTGTGTGTGTGTGTGTGTCTAGCTCTATTGGAGGCTCGTGGTTTGCCCCCACACCTGTTTGGTCCCCGTATGTCCCAACTTTTCCATCGAACGATCAGCACTGGAGCAAGTAAGGATCTTTCAGTCTTTTATTAGATAATAAAACTTCCTTTAGAGAGAGTGCACATACACGCATTGAACACTTGAAAATAGCCATACACATGCTATTATTAATTCAGCCAATAATGTGGTGGAATACAGGGTAGGGTATACAAGCAAACACCTAAGACACTTTAATCGATTATATAAAAGCTTAGTAAAACAAGCTTTAGAGCGGCGCGTTGGAGTAGTGGTTAGCACGGTCGCCTCACAATAAGAAGGTCCCGGGTTCAACCCCATGTTCTCCCCACGTGCGTGGGTTTCCGCCGGGTACTCCGGTTTCCTCCCACTGTCCGAAAACAAGCAGATTAGGTTGATTTTGGTGATTCTAAATTGTCCACCATAGGAGTGGACAGCAGACCCCCGTGACCCCGAATGAAAACAACATTTAAATACTTTTACAATACACTGTATATAATTGGCTGATCAAATTTGCTTAGATTTATAGATTCATTTAAGTGCCTGTGAGAGAATAAAGAGTTTATTCAACTTTAAGTTTAGCAATAATAATTGGTCATATTTATTGTGTCTGTAGGCATGTTTGTCATTTGAGTAGTTATAAACTTGAATTTCTGGTAAACCACTAACATTTGAGTTTTACGGGGCACCTGCTTTAAACGTGTTCAACCGTATACTGTTTTTGATGCAGGTTCGAAAGCTCAGCAGCTGCTGCAGGGTCTGCAGGCGACGGGAGATGAGTCTCAACAACTGCAGGCAGCAATAGAAATGTGTCAACTGTTGGTGATGGGGAATGAAGAGACACTGGGAGGATTTCCTGTGAAAAGTGTTGTACCTGCTCTGGTTAGTATGTAACTTCTTGCCAAAACACGAACGGAACGCTTTATTCATCCATTTTCAGGATTTCAGAACACTTTGTGATCGTTGCGACTGATTTTGTTTCAATTAAATTGTGGCATTGCACGCTGTGTTTTGGAAGGGACTGCACAGGGATTGGTCAACTTTGCAACAAAAATAAGGTCTCATCTCATTTTCCAACCGCTTATCCGGAACTGGGTCGCTGGGGCAGCAGTCCAAGCAGGGATGCCCAGACTTCCCTCTCCCCAGACACTTCTTCCAGCTGTTCCGAGAGAACACTGAGGCGTTCCCATGCCAGCCGAGAGACATAGTCTCTCCAGCGAGTCCTGGGTCTTCCTCTAGGCCTCCTCCCGGTGG
>JAOTRA010000025.1:2931677-2943506 GCA_026260255.1 Pseudolaguvia tuberculata | reverse complement strand
TGTGTGTGTGTGTGTGTGTGTGTGTGTGTGTGTGTGTGTGTGTGTGTGTGTGTGTGTGTGTGTGTGTGTATGCAATTTTTACCCAATTATTTCATGAGGATAAAAAAAGAATATAGAGGCTAAGTAATACATCAAAATGTATTAAAATGTGATTATTTATGATGTATTTATGAATACTGATAAATCTAATTAAAGAATATTATATTAATATAATATACGTAATATTAATAATAAATGATATTGTTTCTATTATTGGGGCAGGATTTTTAGGATGGACTAAGCCAAGCAATCATTTGTCCATTATTTGTGTCCATTTATTATTTAAAAAAAAAAGAATATTTACATTACAATTTCATAGGAAGAAAAGTTGAGTGAGTCTAAAATTGAGTCACTATAAATATTAGATTATTTTATGTTTGGAAATATGCCTGATTATTAGTTAATACCTGCGGAATCAGTCGTGTTATCTGCCCCCTACTAAACACAACCAATGATCGATCTCACAAGCGGTTGTAGTCTCAATGACCTCAGTTCTCAGTAACTAATAGCAACTCAGTACAAGCAGGAGTTGAATCGATCTTAGAGAATCTGCTGTCCATGTAATTTGAGCACAATCAATCAATCAATTAATTCATTCATTGATTCATTTATCTTCTATTCTCTAATTCTGGGACAAAGACCCCTTCCCACAACACCACTGCGCCCTAACAACAACTTTATATTCCTAATTACTGATTGATATATAATTCATTCATTCAAGTTATTTAATTGATTGTTTGCTAGCTATTAGATCACTGTGAATTAATCCCCAAAATATAAAAACAAAACAATGTCTCAAGTTAGATTTTTTAACTGAAAAGATATTTCTATTGCCAGTGTAAGATTTGCTTGGTGAACACATGTTTTAATCACATATAAGTAATCACATGGTCAGTCTCCCACTCCTCAGAAAATAGGGCTAGCATGTACTAACCTACTGTGTTAGTCCGCAAAGAATTTTTGAAACCTCACACTTTAGGTTTGTTCATTGATCAGGCCATGGCAGGGCCGGCCCAGTCCATTAGGGGGAATAGGCAGAATTATATTTTACTAATGGCTAATTAGTGTCAGTCTTTATTATTATTTGCACACTATTAACACAAAAAATATCAATTACATCAAAGTTTCTACTGTTCTATGCATCCTGTTAACATAACATTGTGTTGTTATATATACTGTAGTTTATGTCCCCACTGGTTTCCATTGGGCCTTAAGTAACCGCTTAGTTCACTTATGCCTTGGGCCTGCTCTGAGTTATCACAATAAAACTATATTCACAATAACTCACTTAATAACACATTTTTCCGCTTCCAACCTGAAAAAAAATGACAGTTTGTCTGCTGCCTAATATACAGTACAAATACATTCAATTTTATATAGTGACCCCGTTGTTTGCTGTGATAATGACTTGAGAATAAGTTGTACATGATTTTGGTGTGCTGATGTGAGAATTCACAAGGGCATTGCCATTCACATGGTAAACGTTGGGTAATGATGCGATGTGAGGAAGCCCAGTGAGCGATCACTGTTCCATTTTATGCCCAAGATGAATTAAGATGAGCGCTATGAGCACCGGGGCACGGTCATGCTGGAGCGGTGTTTGGGTAAAGCTTTATTGAGATAATCACATCACCTTTCTGTGGTTTTATTGTTTTGGCTAATGCTGAAAATATGCAGTATAATCAAACCCCGTTACTGGTTCTTGTCTAACATTACCGTAGAGTTAAAGAAGGTCATCACTATAATGCTAATTGTGGCTTTTTGTTATTCTGAATGATTTCATTGCTTTGGCGATGTAGAGTGTAATGGACGTAAGTACAAAAGACATGTCCTCAAATGGACACATTATGTGCTGTAATGTACTCGGTCACTTTGCGATACAATCCAAAATATACATTATAATAGACATGAAGTTGAATGATGAAGGAGAAAGCAGATGCGTATTTATTGATGTGTCCTTGTCTTTCCATTCACTGGGTTTGGTAACCCCCTCCCCCTCTCTGTCTAGCTTTGTCTCAACCTCTGTCATCATCCAGACGTCAGACCCCTCCCCTATTCCAGCATCAGATCTGACGAACACTTGCACCAGCTTTCTAATTGGCTGCGTACTCTATACTGTATAGGGATTGGTAGGAAGAAAGCAGTTTAGTCATGGTGATGTCACAGTGTTTCCTATGGGGATTTAGTTTTAGCCCCGTAACCCCTTCGAGTTCTTAATATAGCACACACACACACACACACACACGCAAACGAACAAACACAGCCAATGCAATGCTCTTCACTCTCTCTCTCTCTCACACACTCAATTTGCTACACTTTGAAAACATAGCTGGCCGAGGTTTACTGTGCATGTGTCCAAAATCACAAATCAAGTGGTCTTCTTCTCTGTCCTCTTTTCTAATCTTCTTTTCTGCATCTCTCGGAATCTCTTTGCTTCCTTTTCTTGGCTCTTTTCATCATTTTCTCTTTCTTCTGCCTTCCATAGAAACATTTTTAGTGTTTAGCAGTAGAACCTTAAAGCTCTTTTTTTTTTTACTTTGGTCAGGCAATTCTTCCCAACATACCAGTGTTACTTACATTCAGTTTCTTGATGTCCCCTAAATCCTTTGTCTTTATGCATGTCATTATTATACCAAAATCAGCACTAACTACGTTTTCCATCAAACCCAGTGGATCATATTATTGTGTCACATGTCACTGATCATTTGCAGCTGTTCTCAGGCTATGAAATCGCATACTACTTATGTACTATATTTTAGTAAGTACACCTAGTACTCATTAATTCATTCATTCACTCATTAATTCATTCATCAAATGTTTGCTGGAGCCTATCCCACTGCACATACCATTCCATTGCAGGGCATAGACAATTAACCACTCACACAAAATTTCGAATCACCAATCAACCAACTTTACATGTACATTTTTTTTGGATGTTGGGAAGAAACCATAGTACCCAAAGGAAACCCACGCAAGCTCGGAGAGAACATGCAACCTACGCACAGAAAGATCTCCGACCTTTAATCAATCATATAATTTTTCTCTTCATATATTTTAATCCAAGAGAACGTATTTCATTACAAGAATGTCTGCTGTCGAGGGGTTTGAGGACAACAATAAGAAATTAAAATAAAATATTAGTGGAATGTAAGTGACATGGTGGCTTCATTCATAGATAGCCTGGGGTTGATTCCCGGGCATGGGGCCTTACCTTGTGTGGTTTGAATGGTCTTCTTGTTTTTGCATGGCCAATCAACCTCTACAGTTCAAAGACGGCTATAAAACTTTAAACTCCAACCTGTAAAAAAATGTCCACCTAAATCAGCCTCAGTGACGTTACATCACAGTTTACATCAAATCAACATGTCTACACAGCGCACAAATAAACAAATACAATTAATACCTTTATTCGTTCATCTTCTAACCCTAATTTGGGGTCATCCTGAATTCAGCTGGTGTCTATTCCAATGCACATAGAACACCCTGGACAGGTCACCATTGCATGACCACACATAGACAAACACACTCACTCCTGCGGGCAATTTTAGAGTCCAATCATCCTAATGTACATGTTAGAAGACTGTAGAAAAAACTGGAGTTTTGGGAGAAAATCAAAGTGCAAGGAGAACATACAAACTCCAAACAGTGGTGTAGTGGTTAGCACAGTCGCCTCATAGCAAGGTGGTCCCAGCACAGGTCCCAGTTCGATTCCTGGACATTCTTAATGCCTTTAAAAATGTCAAGCTAAATGTGGTCTTAACTCTGTTAGGATGTGAATTATTCATTATTTTAAAATATAGTTGCAGTTTACTACAAATATTTTATATAAATATAAATATATCAATAACCCCAGCCTTTGGGTTTTTGGGTCTTAGACTGTGGTTACAACTTCCTTTTATAACAGAGATCAATATTATCCATTAATTAGCATGTATATGTAATTAACATGTATATAATGTATCATAGGGCAACGCGGTGGCACAGTCGCCTCACAACAAGAAGGTCCCGGGTTCAAATCCCAGGCTGAAGTTTCCCCGTGCTTGTGTGGGTTTCCTCTGGGTACTCTGGTGATTGTAAATTGTCCATAGGAGTGAATGTGTGTGTGAATGGTTGTTTGTCTATGTGTTGCCCTGCGATGGACTGGCGTGTGTGTGTGTGTGTGTGTGTCTGTAAATGTTTTGACTTGGGCACAGAGTAAACAGAAATACAGATCATTAATAAATATGGTTTTGATTCAGTTGTGTGTATGTGTGATGGATGGAGGTGATACCCCTTCTGTTGTGTTTTCGTATCTCTTCATCTGTTCCCTTTACCCAAAACGTCTTCCTGAAGTCTGTTTCTTAGCAACCACATGACCTGCCTGCATGACATGTCTCTCTTCTATACCAGACCCACACCCGCTCACAGATGGTGATGGTATATCATGGACATCATTTCGTCTGTTCCTCTATACACACACTAATTTGGTGGTGTTTGAGTAAATACACACATAGTGCAACTAAATTACTTTTCAGCTTCTAATCACTGTTAATAAATTACATTTATTACATAAATTTATATTACTGCCTTTTGGCAGGGACACCACTTCTAGATATGTCTTGTATGTTTTCTCTGAGTACTCCTGTTTCCTCCCACAGTTCAAAAACATGTACATCAATTGGTGATTTTAATATATGTAGACTTGCAATGGACTGGTGACCGGTCCGAGTTGTACCCCTGCCTTACACCCTATGTATGCTGGGATAGGCTTCAGTGTGACCCTGATTTAGGGAATAAGCAGTTTGTAGGATGAATGAATGAATATTTCTCAATAATATATTTGCCTCACTAGTGAGGTAAAATGCCTTTGGTCTGTACTGATGATGTGCTTTGAAGCAAATGGTGACTGGTGCAGAAATAGTTTTTATTTCTATTTAATTAACAAAAAGGATGAACTATACGAATTGTAAATTATGACACATGCAAATTAGTACAGTCTTTGTCACCTTTTTTTTGTCACAAAAGGTCACTTTTTTGAAACCGTTAACTCCATGTATTATATGTATAAGCCAATTGCAAAAGCCTGTCATGGAATTTTTGATATTTTTGACTCAGAAGAGAGAAAGAAGATTCCGATCTTTTATTAACAGGTCTATTAAACTTTCTTTGTAGTTCTTTGCCGACCCTTGTGCCAGTGATCCCTGTATCCATGGTAACTGCACTCGTGAAGGTGCAGACTTTGTGTGCATGTGCAGTGATGGATACACTGGAGTCAGGTGTGAGCAACCACCTTCAGCCTTTGACCTTGTTGAGTCTAGCTGGGACCTGGCAGCCACTCCAGCTTCAACTACTCAACCATCTCAGCCAATCACAGAGCTTAGTGACACTGACGCCCCACCCACTTTGCAACCATGGCAACTAAAATCTGGACAGAAAATGATAGAAGTCCATTGGGAGGAGCTCCAGGTATGTGCATGTATATAGAAGACATAATTTATTAACCAGTGTGCACCCCCCCCTCCCCCACAAAATGTAAGACATTCAAGTGTCCTAGTGTTTGTTTCAGATCACTGATGGATCAGAGTGTGTGAGCATCGCAGGCACTGAGCCAGCTGGAATGATGACAGTTTCCATGGAGATTGCAGAGGGAGTTGCTATAAAGTAAGTTTCCATTGCTGTGCCAAATAAAAACAGTCTGAGCACGGAATCTTTACCTAGGGTTTCACAATATAGTCAAAAATAGGAAAATGTAAACATCAATATGATTATTGATCATAATTAGAGTGAACTGACCTGCCAAATAAGTCAGAGAACTGTCTGCACTAGACAGATCGAGTTCAAACCGATCAATCCACATAAATACTCAGATTTATTTCATGGTGTTAAGTAATGCTTTATCCGGGGTCAGTAATGAATGGGGCCATTTTAAGGTAACACATATAGTCTTCATTGAATTAACTTGAAAAAAGACAAGATTATAATATGGCGATTTTTTTTGGTCCCTCGACTGCTCCTGTTAGCGGTCGCCACATTGTTTACTTGATCAAAAGTAAAAACAAAGTTTTTATGTTGGATGCCCTTCCTAACACAACGCTCCGATTTATCAGGTTTTGGGACCGGCACTAAGGATGCACTGGCTTGTGCCACCCTAATGGCTGGTTTTTATGGGCAATTTCGACTCACCAATCCACCTAATGTACATGTTTTTGGACTGTGGGAGGAACCAGGAGTAGCCGGAGGAAACCCACACAATCGTGGAGAGAACATGCAAACTCTGCACAAAAGATCCCTGACCCGGGAATCGTACCGGGGACCTTCATGTTGTGAGGCGACTGTGCTAACCACTATGCCATTGCGCCACCCAATATGGAGAATAATATATATAAAATGAATAACTATAGATGACCCAATGCATGTTGAAACCAGTTAACATATACATGCATTATAGGGATAAACGTTTGTGGACAACTACATTAACTTTACCCTTCACTAGAATGAATTATCGGGCCCATACAAGTTCATTTCCATTATCAGTTCCTACAGAGCACATGGAATTCCAAAACTCTATATAGTTGAGCTCATAGGAATAAACTTGTTTTATTTTAGTTTGGTTGAATAAATAGAAGAACGTCTTGCCAGAAGAATAAATGTTATTACAGAATCTAACAGGGTGATGAACTCCATATTAATGCACATGGACTGGATTGGGTTATTCAACAATCCTATGTCGTTGATGTGTGTTTGGTGTTCATATACTTATATAACACTTCTGGCATATAATTAGCTTCATATTTACAAAGAGAGACACAGAAGGAGAGCGCTTGATTATTATTGGTCGATGAACAATGTGCCTATGTGTAGGTTGGTGCTGAACATTAGTGGAGCAGCAGCATTGTGGCGTGTTGGAGATGTTGGCTTCAACCGGTGTTCAGTATCTGATGGAACGGTCGTTTGGTTCCAGCAGGACTCTAATGGCCTTGTAATCTCAGATCATTTATTGCCACTCGGACAGAACTATTTCATCAGTAAGAAAGTCTTACAGTACTACCGTTAGTTTTCTCAACATTTTATGTGTGTAGTGTGTAAAGTAGCTGCTTAGCATCTGCCAAATGCTAATGTAAAATGTAAATGTTTGTATGTGTGTGTAGCTGTGCTGCGTATCGGAGCCCCTTCTGGTTTGGAGATCACTCTAAGGTTACAGTTCACTGTTAAGTCTACTAGCTGTCTTGGGCCCGGTGGAAGCTTTGACGACTCACAATGCACTGGGAGAGGGAAGTGCATCACACAGCCTTCTGAGGTAAGAGTTTACAAAGACACTTAATACACCCCAAACCAAACAGACGCTGTACAAGTACAGAATAACACGTATAATTGTTATTAAGTGTATTGTTTGTAATGAGATGTGTGTGTGTGTTGCAGAGCACATTTTACTGCCAATGTGATGTTGCATATTCTGGAAACGTTTGTGAAGAATTTGATGCATGCTACACAAATCCATGTGAAAACAATGGGACCTGCAGTGACATCGTACAGAGACATGAGGGGCAGGACTACATTTGCACCTGTCCACCAGGTGTTTTATAATGTGGATGCTTCACCTGCAATGTTGTACGGTTGTACGGAGACAGTGGAGTTGTCAAAAAGACAGGAGGAGGAGCTGGAGGTGGCAGAGTTGAAGATGTTGAGATTTTCATTGGGGGTGATGAGGATGGAGAGTATTAGAAATGAGTTTATTAGAGGGACGGCGCATGTAGGATGTTTTGGAGACAAGGTGAGGGAGGCTGTAGGTTGAAATGGTTTGGACAGAGGCGGGACATGCAGTATATTGGTAGAAGAATGTTGAGGATGGAGTTGCCGGTCAGGAGGAAAAGAGCAAGACCAAGGAGGAGGTTTAGGGATGTGGTGAGGGAAGTTGGAGTGAAATAGGCAGATGTAGAGGACGGGGTAGTGTTGAGAAGAGCGATCTGCTAATTTATAATCACAAATCAACCTTATCTACATGTTTTTGGAATGTGGGAGGAAACCGGAGTACCTGGAGTAATCCCACACAAGCTCGGGGAGAGCATCACTGCTCCACCAGTTTATTTCAGTTTTACATATTTTAAAATCTGGTCAGAAGTTTCATGTCATCCAGGAACATTTTGTATGCTAGGATTCAGACCTACTACTACTCATCTTGCGTACATGACTTGGCTTAGTTTACAGAAGAACAGTATGTTACTATTTTCCCTACTAGGAAAAGAAGATAAAACACCAGAAAATGTTACCACGTTTTTTGTTAATGCCGTTGCATGTGTGTATGTGTGTTACAGGGATTGAAGGCCAGAACTGTCAGTCTCAGGTAAATCATTGCGCCTCAGAACCCTGTAGAAATGGAGCAACGTGCACTAATACAATGAATGGACCAGAGTGTACCTGTGCAGAAGGTACACATTCTTTAAACACTCTTTAGAATTATATTCCACCCCAAACAACAAACTGTAAAACAACAGTTCCTCCAGAAATCTAATTAATTCCTGTGTTCTACTGCTAAATAAATATATCCATTTATTTATCCAACTTTAATCAAACTATAGAAACAGAAATACAATTTCATTTTTTATTACGTTATTTGGCAAGCGCTTTTATCCAGTGTGACTTACATTTATCTCTTTTTATATAACAGCAATTATACATTAAGGGCCTTGGTGGTGCTGGGAATTGAACCCTAGTCTTTTTGGTATTACCCTAAGGCACTAAGCCACCACTTTCAACTCATTTATCTGAACCTGAATCATTACAGTTACAGCATTTGGTAGACGCTCTTATCCAGAGCGACTTACATTTGGTATTTTTTTTACAACTGAGCAATTGTGGGTTAAGGGTCTTGCTCAAGGGCCCACAGTGGTTGCTTGGTGGAGGTGGCAATCGAACCCCGGTCTTTCTGGTATTAGTCCAACACCTTAACCACAAAGCCACCATCTCCCGCACACAGACAGACCAGAGACCAAGCTTCTTACTATTGTACCACAGGAAGAGGTGCAATCATTAGATACAAGTACAATTTTATAAAACATTAATTACTGTTATGATCACTACTCAGCATAGTCTTGGTTATTTTAAAAACACTGACTCAGCTATAGAACACTATTGGTACCTTACTTAAAAAAACAGTTCCAGTGGGAACAAGCAGCTCTTATTGTCCTGATTTAAGCTCTTTTTCTGTCCCCTGTACTTCCTAAATGTGTCACCTAGTTACTTATTTAATCTTTTCGTCCTACTCCTTTCCCCCCCGAGAATGTATGACCTGCAATAATGCAGTCTTAATTTAGCTTTACAGAATTCTCTTTCTTTTCTCTCTTTCACACACCCCCTGCAGGCTATAAAGGAAATGCTTGTGAAATACGAGTCGACCCATGTGCTTCTGGACCATGTCACAATAACGGGACATGTTATCTGCAGGCCGGTGGACAGGGCTTTAGCTGTACTTGTCCTCCTGGTTTCACCGGACACACCTGCTCTCAGCTGGTTGACTTCTGCTCACTCAACCCATGTGCACATGGAGTATGTCGCAATGTCGGCACAAGCTACAGGTGCCTGTGTGTGCCAGGTGAGAGACATTTACAAGCACCACAAACAAATTTGAGTACTAGAAATAATTTAAGTCTAGTTATAGATGTCTGATGTAATATCAATAAGGACAAAAGCAATGTTATTATGGCGGTACTTACTCGGCAGATGTCATCCTTTGTCACCGTGTCTCTTTGTAGTAAGACCTCGTGCTTGCAATGAATTTGAATCTGTCTTTAATTGTATTTCACTTTTCTGACACACCTTTGCTTGGAGTTGATGATTATTTTGTAATGACTCGGTTCTCTTTCCTTTTTCTGTTGCTTATCCGTGCAATGGTTAAGTGCAAATGGTTAAGTAGCCAAATTCTTCTTCTTCTTCTTCTCCTTAATCTACTTCTTCTTCTTCTCCTTTTGGCTGCTCTCGTTAGGGGTCATCACAGCGGATCACTCTTCTCCACACTACTCTGTCTTCTACAGCTACCTCAACTACCTGCATATCTTCCCTCACCACATCCATATCTGATCTCCTCCTTGGTCTTCCTCTTTTCCTCTTGCAATATACTGCATGTCCCTCCTCTGCACATGTCCAAACCCTGTTAACCTAGCCTCCCTCACCTTGTCTGTTAAATTTAACTAATGTTAATGTTCTTCTACAGGTGGAGGTGCCATTGATGTAGCTTCACATGACCTATTTAATAGGTTGCTATTTTGTTAAGTTGTTTTTGCGGGATAGAGAGTTTATACAGAGTTGTTATAATCTGTCCAGGATATTTTATAATTTGCAATAACAATTGCAGTTTTCATGGCAGGAATCAGGTCACTGCAATGGCTGCAGTTTTAAGTTAGCAAGAATAATCCTGCCACCCTGTGGAGAAAAGGATTACTTACATAAAGGAACATTAGTTTAAAATTCTGTCTCATTCCATTTTTCTTTCTCAGGTTATCATGGGTTGTACTGTGAGGAGGAGTATAACGAGTGTCTCTCAGCTCCATGTTTAAATTTTGCTACTTGCCGAGATCTAATCAATGCCTATGAATGTGCTTGTATGCCGCACTACACAGGTACGCATTATGTCTGCTTTAGTATTGACTATTTGGGTGTGCTTTAAGAATTTTAATCCTGTTTGTATAAAAAAGTTAAGTGTCCTGTGTGTTTGTGTGTTTTGTAGGAAGACACTGTGAGATTTATCAAGATCCATGTGAAAAACTGCAGTGTCAGAATAGAGGGCAGTGTGAAAAACGGCAGAGCAACGCAACCTGTGTGTGTGCACCTGGATACACAGGTAAAAACATTCACGCGTGTGTGTGTTAGAGAGTGTATGTCTAACAGACTTACCTCCTTTCTTCTTTCCTTTCTTTAAGGGGAGAAGTGTGAGATTTACATCAATGAGTGTGAAAGCAATCCATGTCATCATGGTGGCACTTGCATTGACCAGGCAGATGGTTTCCTCTGTCACTGCCCACCTGGCTGGGTGGGTGGGGCCTGTGAGATCCGTGAGTTAAATTTACATCATTCAGAAGATTGGAATAAATTAGGACGTCCCAACATTTATTATCATTTAAAAAGGCTAAAATCTCAATCAGGGGCATTACATCGTGTAAACTTGATTAGAAAATTATAATTCAGGTTATAAATCAGGCTGGCCTATTTTAACAACAGGCATTTATTTAGTTTGCTCTTTGCTGTTTAAGTGGTAGTGAACACCAAGTTAAAATCAAAAGAGCTGTTTGAGGCCTTCAAAAAGAAGATTGTAGCAGCGTATATGACTGAAAGGGAATATAAAAATATATCATACCATTTAAAATGAAACTAAGAAAACATACCGCCACAACGACCGCCACATGTACTGTTAGCCGACACTGTACTGGTCGAAATTAGGCTACTGTTGGCCAAAGCAGGAGGAGGAGATGAGGAAGACGTCTACAGAGACGTCGGGTGGGTTCTTTAAATGTTGGTACTATGACTGGTAAAAGGAGAGAGTTAGCTGACATGATTGAGCGTAGAAAGATGGATGCGTTGTGTGTTCAGGAGACCAGGTGGAAAGCCAGTAAGTAAGTGCAGCTAGACATGACCAGGTGGAAAGGCAGTAATTAAGTGTAGTTAGACATGAAAGATTGGTGATAGGAGCAGACTTAAATGGTCATGTTGGTGAAGGGAACAGAGGTGATGAGGATGTGATATATAGGTATGGCTTTAAAGAGAGGAACGTGGAAGGGCAGATGGTGGTAGATTTTGCTAAAAGGATGGAGATGGCAGTGG
>JAOTRA010000025.1:2916294-2929183 GCA_026260255.1 Pseudolaguvia tuberculata | reverse complement strand
TGGATCTGGAGAAAGCGTATGACAGGGTTCCAAGAGAGGAGTTGTGGTATTGTATGAGGAAGTCAGGTGTAGCAGAGTATGTGAGGGTGGTACAGGCCATGTATGAGGACAGTGTGACAGCAGTGAGGTGTGCGGTAGGAACTGGTTCAAGGCGAAGGTGGGATTGCATCAAGGATCGGCTCTGAGCCCTTTCTTGTTTGCAGTGGTGATGGATAGTTTGACAGATGAGATCAGACAGGAGGCTCCATGGACGATGATGTTTGCAGATGATATTGTTATTTGTGGTGAGTGTAGGGAGCTAGGTTGGTTTGGACATGTGCAGAGGAGGGACATGCAGTATATTGGTAGGAGAATGCTGAGGATGGAGGTCTCGGGGAGGAGGAAAAGAGGAAGACCAAAGAGGAGGTTTATGGATGTGGTGAAGGAAGATATGCAGGTAGTTGGGGTAAAAGAGTCAGATGTAGAGAACAGGGTAGTGTGGAGAAGAGTGATCCGCTGTGGCGACCCCTTACGGGAGCAGCCGAAATGAGAAGAAGATCACAATGTGCTTGAGGAAAATCTAAAGCTAAAGAAGTTAAAGCAGAAGCAGAACTAGGTCCTGCGAAAGGACAATGACCCAAAACAGACCAGTAAATCCACTAAGGGCTGGCTAAGAAATGAAGAGTCCTGAAGTGCAGTTAAATCCAAATCTGCTGCCTCATGTCCTTATACGACTGCCTACTTTTTTCGTCTTTCTGCTGATCCAAATTCTGTAATCGCCAGCCTCTTTCTCCTTATACTTTCCTGCACTTCCTCATTCCACCATTACGTCTCTTTGTCTTCCTTTCCCTTTCCATATTTCTAGCTGTCTTCCAAATCACTTTTGCAGTTGTTGCCCAATCATTCAACAACTCTTCACCACCAAGACTCTGTTTGACCTCCTCCTGAATCTCACACTACAGTCTTCCTCCTTCAGCTTCCACCATCTTATTCTCTTTTCTGTCCTCTCTCTTTTCCTCTTCTTCCTCTAAAGCCATCATACAGACAACCATCCGATGCTGTTTAGCTACACTATCCACTGTAACCACCTTACAGTCTTCAATCTCTTTCAGGTTACCTCTCCTGCAGAAAATATAGTCCACCTGTGTGCAACTTCTTTCCCTCTTATATGTCACCCTATGCTCATCCTTCCTCTTAAAATACATGTTAACGACTGCCATCTCCATCCTTTTAGCAAAATCTGCCACCATCTGCCCTTCCACATTCCTCTCTTTAAAACCATACCTACCCATCACATCCTCAACTTGTGGAGCATAAGCACTGATGATATTTATTATCACACCCTCAACTTCCAGCCTCACTATCAGAATCTCTTCACCTCCACCACACTCTCAATGTACTCCTTCTTCAGGATTACACCTATACCATTTCTCTTTTAAAGCCATCTCCAATGTTTCTGGCGTTACTCCCTTTCCACCTGGTCTTCTGAACACACAACACATCCACCTTTCTACGCTCATGTCATCTAACTCTCTTCCTTTACCAGTCATAGTACCAACATTTAAAGTACCCACCCGAACCTCCACTCTCCTCCACTTCTCCTTCGACTGCTGTCTCTGTAGACGTCTTCCTCCTCTCCTTCTCCTTCTTTGGCCAACAGTAGCCCAATTTTTACCGGTACCCTGTCGGTTAACAGTACATGTGGCGGTCGTTGTTAACCCGGGCCGCAACCAATCCGGTATGAGTTTTTTTTATTTTTGATCCGCATATTTGATTTGGCACAGTTTTACGCTGGATGCCATTCCAGACGCAACCCTCCCCATTTATCCGGGCTTCGGACCGGCACTAAGAAATCACTGGCTTGTGCAACCCTAATTTCTGGGTTAATTTTTTCATGTGACTATTTAATGGAAAAAAACGTTTTCCAGAAATGCATAAAAATGTCTTTATATTAAAAATAATTGTTTCAGAATTACAAAAAATGACATTTTTCCATTTATTTGGTCATCAATAAATATGAACTTAATTTCATCATAAAAACATTGATTACAAACATTATTATAAAGCTATATAAAATATTATAAAATAAATACTATTTAAATAACAGGGAAAACTCTTAAATATGAAATTATAACTCTTTAAAATCTTTTAAATCTGTTTGTTTTTGATTAACACCCAGTTCTGATAGTGAGGCTGGTAGTTGAGGGTGTGATGATAAATATCATGCAGCGTTTTCAGGGCCCACAGATTCCACACAGATTCCTGTTTTTCTTTGTAATGACTGACAGAATGATGTTGGAGGAATTAGTATAAAACAGATCCAAAGCTTTAATATTTTGTAAAATCAATTCTGCTACCCTCATAAATAGTTTTAAAGTGATTTTGATACCCCACATACATTCCATACAACATATTTACTCAAGATTTATGAGAATGCAGACGCAATATAAAATATGTCATTTTCTCTTTATGAGAATGAAATTGAATTAATCAAATTACATAAATATGTAGTATAGTGTGCATCAGATGGATATCATTCCTTATATATACATTGTAACGACGTGAGCACAGAGAATAGAGCCGGATACATAATGCAGTGAAGAGTGACGGTTTATTTATACAGATGAGAGTGCAGATAGATATATATACATTCATACGGAAGTGAACACGTAAACAAAACAAAACGACGAAAACACACGGTGACACCAAATACAAAACGAGAATATATATACATCGAATAATCCAAAGTTTCAAAGTTCCCAAGTCCAAGATATCCAAAACATACATAATTAGAAACACGCCGTACATTGCCAATAACCCACACCTGAGCTTACAGGCGCGTCACCTTAAATATTACGTCATCGCCCTGGAAACCTAGTTGCCAGGACGACGACGCCAAACATGTCAGTAGTGTTTTGACAGCCGGCGCTGCGTGGGGGCGGAGCCTCATCACTTGACATTGCATGGGGGCGGAGCCCAGTTCACCGCCTTACATACATAAGCTAATTTGCTACTATTGAGAGCTGTCATTTTACCCAGCTGCTAAAAAAATACAAATCTATAGAAAATCTCTATATACTTTTATAGCCTTTTAAAGAAGTTTGCAGTTCCGCAGTCAGTCACAGTATATGATCATTTAGTAATGATACACGCCTTAAAAAGATACTTTAATTGGTCTTAAAATAGAAATAAAACCGTGCAAACCTAATACCTTTCTGGGCGGCGCGGTGGTGTAGTGGCTAGCACGCTTGCCTCACAACAAGAAGGTCCCGGGTTCGATTCCCAGGTCTGGGGTCATTCTGTGTGGAGTTTGCATGTTCTCCCTGCGCCTGCAAGGGTTTCCCCCAGACACTCCGGCTTCCTCCCACTGTCCAAATGTACATTAGGCAGATTGGTGAGTCTAAATTGGCCATAAATGCCCAGCCATTAGGGAATAGCCTTAGTGCCGGTCCCAAGCCCGGATAAATGGGAGGGTTGCATTAGGAAGGGCATCCAGCGTAAAACCCCGCCAAGTCGAATGTGCGGATCACGGATCCGCCGTGGCAACACCTAACGGGAGCAGCCGAAGGACAAAGAAGAAACCTAATACCTTTCTGATCATTGGATAGACTGATAAAGGATTTTTCCTGCGGTTGTTGTTACATTATTAGATCTACAGGGACCTGTAGTTTATAACTGCAAGTTTAATGAGAAAAAGCTTCGGATAAAGCCAGGGCTTGAAAATTTATGCAAGGTTGTTTGTTTACGCCATTTGTTGTTCGGTGGCTATCAAACCGGTGGAATTGCACAGGCAGATAGTGAAGAAAAGAGTTTTTCAGTATCAAAGTCAAAGAAAAGAAGTTTTATTGTCATTTTAACTATATATGACGGATCAGTGTACAGTAAAATGAGACGTTTCTCCAGGATCTTGGTGCTACAGACAGTAATTACCAGTGACGTTTATCATAATTATATATTTATAATTAAAAGAGAACCAACCCTCTCTTGATTGAATGACAAGAGAAAACCTAAGATCTATAATCCTGCATCTCCAAAAAGGTAAATTGGTGCATCCCTATGAATTTGTAGGTGTTTATTGCAGTTTATTCTTGTCAATTGCCTTTATTGTGTTTTTTTATCTATCACCAGATCTGCAGTGGAAAGCGTCCCGTACAGTTGACTCTCTCCCTAGTGTGCCGCGTCACTCTCTTTACATCATCATTGGTGCCCTGTGTGTAGCCTTCGTTCTCATGCTTATCATCCTCATAGTTGGGATCTGCCGTATCAGCCGCATCGAGTATCAGGCATCATCTCGTCATGCCTATCAGGAATTTTATAATTGCCGCAGCATTGACAGTGACTTCAGCAACGCTATCGCCTCAATACGTCATGCCCGGTACGTCATACACTAATCACATATCCTAATACTGTCATACAAGAATCTCAATCAACATCATACAGTGTATACATAAGAGTGCAAAGAGTGCTACCTGT
The DNA here is from genome assembly GCA_026260255.1 of Pseudolaguvia tuberculata. Lineage (NCBI taxonomy): Eukaryota > Metazoa > Chordata > Actinopteri > Siluriformes > Sisoridae > Pseudolaguvia > Pseudolaguvia tuberculata. Next base: position 2,924,731 of record JAOTRA010000025.1, on the reverse strand, counting down.
TAACTTAACCTGTTACCAGAAAGAATAAGGGTATCAGAGAGGGAGAGGGAGAGGGAGAGGGAGAGGGAGAGGGAGAGATTAGTTTATAGATTTACAACAAAAGTGAAAACAAAATATACATTAATTTATTCACTCATTTTCTATTCTACTTATTCCCAATTTCAGGGTCACGGGTGTCTGCTGGAGCCTAGGGCAGGCATAGGGTAATAGGCAGGGGTACACCCTGGACAGGTCACCAGTTTATTGCAGGGCCACACATAGACGAACAACACACATTCCCATTTACTCCTATGAGCAATTTAGAATCAGCAACCAACCTAAGGGAGAAAACCAGAGTACCCGGAGAAAACCGACACAAGTGCGGGGAGAACATGCAAACTCCGCACAGAAAGATCCCTTGCTCATGAGTCGAACCCGGGCCCTTCTTGTTGTGAGGTGACTTTTACACTCCAACTACTTCACCACTGCGCCGCCCTTAAGATAATACTCAAATGTTTAAGTCTTCATCAGTGACTATAAGAAAGTTATCCCCTATAGATTTTTTAATTATTTATTTAAGTATTTTATTTAATTATAAAAAGCTTGTTGTTTGACCATTTGCCAAATATAAAAAATCTTGTTTTTGTCTAGTGACATATATTTCTATTTTAAAAATGATCTGCTGTTTAATAAATAATGGTCCTAATCTGTAGCAAACTTTATTTATAAAAACACAACACTTTATTTTTATTTTAACTTTTGTTCCCTGCACATTTAGAAGCACCCTTACGAGAGCAGAAAAAAACTCCCTTAAGGGTTACAATAATTTGTCACAGTAGAAACCAAGCTGTGATGAATTATTAGATGAATCCATAATGCTGGAACACACCACACGTTAGTTCAAACTTAATAGTTTAATACTGAGGTAGGCAGATAATGGTAGAGCATAGGCAATCAGAATACCCAGATCCAAAACGTTAATCCAAATGACATAAATTTAAAGCAGGCAGACAGGTCAGAATCTCTGGCAAGGAAAAGTATCAAGCAAACAAATCTAAATCGCTAAACTAAAAGAGTAAACAGACAAAAGAGGTTCATCATCAAGAAACGATTTGTAATGTAGATAGACTAACTATACTTCACTCTGAGGATAGTCCTCAGCTAACAGTTCATTCAGTATGCAGGCGGGGGCACCCTTGAGTGGTAATCAAGTGGAACAGCACCTGTTACACAAGCAGTTTCGCAAAGTTTATTTTTGTGGGTTTATCCAGAAAAGTGACTTGCACATGAGCCAATATTATATTCACAATAGAACATGCAGATATCTCAAAAAATGGCCACAAATGGCTGAAAAAATGAAATACATTTTTGAAAAGATTTAACTGAGAGAACATTTATCAAACAATTAAGTTATTAATTAAGAGAGAGAGAGTGTGATAGAAAGTGAAAATAAGGCGTAATGAAACAGATGAAAAAGAGGATAAAACGAGAATATGATCCATCGATGGAGATTAAATAGATTGTCTTCATGATAACATTCATTCATCTGTTCATCCGCTTATTCCCGAATCTGGGGTCACGGGGGTCTGCTGTGCCTTTCCCATCACACATAGGGCAAGAGGCGGGGGTACACCCTGTCAGTCCATCTCAGGGCAACACATAGACAAACAACCATTCACACACACATTCACTGCTATGGACAATTTAGAATCCCCAATCCACCTAATCTGCATGTTTTTGGACTGTGGGAGGAAACCAGAGCACCAGGAGGAAATCCACGCAAGCGCGGGGAGAACATGCAAACTCCGCACAGAAAGATCCTGGCCCGGGATTCGAACCCGGGACCTTTCTTGTTGTGAGGTGACTGTGCTATCCACTACGCCACCGCGCCGCCTTCATGATAACATATTTTAATATATTTTTTTCAGGTTTGGTAAGAAATCTCGTCCAGCCATGTACGATGCCACACCCATCAACTATGAAGACTTCAGTTCAGATGACAAACCCCTTGTCACACTCATCAAAACTAAAGATCTGTAAACACACACACACACACGCACACACACACAACCTTTTCAATTAGCTAATGCCAACTATAAAGTATTAATTACCCTTAATAAACATTTATTTTAAAAAACAATACTGTAGAAGCTAATATTTAGATATTTGATATTGAATAGCTCTATTTTACCACAAAATTAGCTAAAACCCATGTTTTATAGCCTTGAACAGTATTAAAAAGTAAAGTCTGGTGTTTTTATTCACAAAAGAAGAAATACAAAGAGTATAAGTGTCACTACTTTGTAGATGTAGTCTCCTTCAGGAAAGCCCTGGTATTGTAAGCTGTAGATCTATGGCTTTGTTCCAAACAGTTAGTGTTCTTACTAGAACATTTAAAGCTTTTATTAGAAAACTAAAGTAAGCTTTACTTCACTAAAAGCTCCCATGTGCTTTGTCTCTGTCAGACTTGTACTGGTATAGTGAGCATGTTTGTTCCGAATCATTTACAGGTTATAGTGTAAAGCTAGCTAACTATGTAGATTCTTTTAAGTGAAAGTTACTACTCTACACTTTTTCTTAAAGTAACACATGGAGTTGAGCTATTTATACCTAGTTATTTATACCAACGAGGCAACACAATACTTTACGGATATTAGATCTCTAGATATTTATGATTATATAACAATCACCAGGTCCTGGTTTCAGCACTAACTATGTCTAATACAAGGCAAACCAGTTACAAAGAAATTCCTTCTATTTAACAGAATTTTGAGACCAGACACAATATCTTGCTATACTTTGAGCTTGCTGTGTGACCGAGTACATTGGCTGCTTTACTAAATTATTTCTAATAAGAACACTTCTATCCAATATTTGGTGCAAAGCTTTTGTGCAAGTGTAAGCAGAAAGATGCTTTAGGCTGCCTTAATCACTGCATGGCTCGACTTGGCAGATAAAAAGTTAGAATATTTGTTGGTTAAATTATATGTTAGTATAAGATGTTAAATGTTTAGGTAGTGTTCTCTTTGCTGGAGTTTTGTGCCCTTATCTTGGTGGTAGAAGACTGTTAAGTGCCACTGTGTCGTAAATAACTTTTTTTGGAACACATTCACTTGCTTTTTTTTTTTTTTTTTTTTACTAATCCATATAACATACTTGTTTCCAAAGTAATTACCTACTTCCTGTTTTCATATTTTCCAATGCACTTATGTATTGAATATGGCATGTTTTTGGCCATGTGATGAGCTTATTAATATTGTTAATTAATATTGTTTAACAGGTCTTTATTTCTTAAATGCCTTGTTTTATTGTAGAGTTTCTGTCCTTCATACAAACAAAACTATACAACAGCGGACATGTTATTTCTGAGTCAATACCAGCATGTTCTATAGACAGAACTGTGGTGAGAACTGTGCGGTGTGAGGGCTTAGTGATCAGATTAAATAAGTGTGATTTTTTTTTTTTATTTATTGAAAAGGTTAAACGTGCTTATTTCTGTTACAATCTGTTCAGTAAGAAAAAAAATTCGAGATGTGAAATGATTGTTTAGCAAGTGACATTAGGTTGTCTGTGATTGCTGTACACACCCAAAATGATCAATCAAGGAATGATTGAGACACGTCTTCAGTCAGGGGAACAGTAAGTATCGTAACAATAATTAAACCTGAAATGAAAGAAAGCTACAGCTGTGGGACTTATGACTTTATCATTCATTTATTCATTTTTCACCTGCTTATTCCCTAATTCGGGGTCAGAGGGGTCTGCTGGAGCCTGTCCCAGCGCGGTGAGAGTCCATCACAGGGCCACACATAGACAAAACCACACACGCACATTCACTCATATGGGCATTTTAGAATCACCAATCAACCTAATGTACATTTTTTTCGACTGCGGGAGGAAACCGGAGTACCCAGAGGAAACCCATGCAAGCGCAGTGAGAACTCTGCACAAAAAGATCCCTGGCCCGGAATTTGAAACCGGGACCTTCTTGTTGTAAGGCAACCATGCTAACTACTACGCCACCGCGCCACCCAATATGACTTTAAAAAAGTTCAGATTTTTTGTTTTTGTCTTGTTTGCTGGCTTTATTGTCTCTTTCGGGTCCTCTTCTCCTTCTTTCTCCATTTTGACTTCATATTTATGCAAAAATATTTTTTTGCCAGACACTATTGTCTACACAGACGTACATGTATTTAACATATATAACTAAGTAGTTGAGAGTCTTGTTTAAAAGCCCAGCAATTATAAATTGAAATCAACATTTTTTTTATTTGTTCAGGTTTTTATGACATCATGAAAGAAAAGGGAACTGAGGTGTGTCTACAATAAAAAATATTATATTAATAAGGTTTAGTGGAATAATATATTGATTCTGTCTCTTCCAATAGGTGATTGCAGTTTTTTTTTTTTTCAAATGAATTCTGCAGTTTTGGACATGGAAAAATGCATTAAGTCAGTATATACAGTAATCTGCTGTGTTACAGCAGTACAACTAAAATACAACTGCAGTGCACTTAGTATTATAGCAACACAAATGCAATACTACATTCCAAAATAAAATTAACGTGTGATTTCAATAGAACTGCAGTGCAATATAATGATCACTACACAGAAAAATATACTCAAGGAAAGGGGTTCAATTTTAATTACATACATGATTGTGTACGACATGTAGTGAAATGTTTTCTTCGCATATCCCATCTTAGTAAGTTGGTGGTCAGAGTGCAGGGTCAGCTGTTGTACAGCTACCGATCAACAACTCAGCACATTAGCCATTGAGCTACCACTGTCGGAAATGCTGTGAACAGGATTCAAATGTATGAGAGGAAACCCCATTGGAATTCGAGTCCAACCACTTGGCCATCACAGCATATGACATAAATGTGTTGATTTAAAAACTACTTAAGATCATATTTAGTCCCAGTCTATCAAGGGTTAAAAAGACATTACTTGTGCCGTTCCCAAATTGTCCCAGTAGGGCACATTCTGCTTGAACAGGCTACATAATAAAGTGTGTGTGTCCAATTAGAATTCAATTCTGGACCTATCTCTTCTATCTCAGGAACTACTGCGGCAGTTCTATGGAAACTTGGGTAGTAATATAATACCAAACTCCCACAGGCACATGTTGCTGTCATGCACACAGAATTGACATTCCTGATCCTGAAGCAAATTCTTCTGTAAATTATGGAGTTATTGCGCTCTTAATGGAACCTTGCCAAGCTGCGGTTCCATTGTCACTTGATAATATCTCTTTTTTTATTATTATTGCAACGTAAAGGTAGAACACAGATTACTAGTTTGAGTGTAATTCATTATTTCATTCATTTATTTATCATCTATCCCATCAAGGGGCAGGAGGGGATACACCTTTGACAGGTTATCAGGCCATAAATTGGCACAGTCCAGTTTATAATTTGTTTCTATGTATAAATATGTATGAGTGGTAAATCATTAAATGGTTACCATACAGGGTTCGACATGGTTATCATGTCCGGGAATCAAACCCAGGCCTTTTTGCTGTGAGGCAACTATGCTCACCACCATGCCATCGTGTTGCCACTGACTGATTGGCTGTAATGTGAATTTTAATGCATCTTCTTGTTCGACAACTAAAAGCTCCCATAAAAGCGGATTAGTGTAATTGGTGGATCTTCAGTAGACTTTAAGTTAAGGGGGGACCTTAGACCATGAGGGCTAGTCTATGAGAACACATCACGGCCTACCAAGCTGAAATAAAGTGTGATAGTTCGAATGAAAATGTTCTTTTTATTAATCATGGATAAGGCTTGATCGTATCTGTAGTCAGGGTGTGTCAGTGATAGATCCGACCTCTCTGAAGTGTTGTTTTTATTAGGGTATATACACAAGTCCTTCAGTAGTTCCCACAGCGGATCCGTGATCCGCACATTCAACTTGGCGGGGTTTTACGCTGGATGCCCTTCCTCCAATTTATCCAGGCTTGGGACCGGCACTAAGGCTACTCCCTAATGGCTGGGCATCTATTGCCAATTTAGACTCACCAATCCACAATGTACATGTTTTTGGACAGTGGGAGGAAACCGGAGTACCCAGGGGCAACCTACGCAAGCGCGGGGATAACATGCAAACTCCACACAGAAAGACCCCAGACCCGGGAATCGAACCCGGGACCTTCTTGTTGTGAGGCGAGCATGCTAACCACTACACCACCGCGCTGCCCTGGTATATACACAAGTTAAGTTAGTAAATAGTTCATTGTTCAAAAGTAACCCACATGCAATTGATACACTAGTTATTGGCACTTGTATAAATATGGATCACGATAGTAAATCATGAAATGATTATTATACAGTTCCTGCTATATCACTGGATCAGTTTATTATCCATCTTAAGTAGTAGAAATGACGTGTCCCATTGAAGATCTTAACATAAGACTACAGTTTGAACCTCTTCTGAACCTCTTTTGATCCATGGCTGTGCGTGTGAGTGTAAGTAAAAGCAGCAGGCGCACAGTACCCTGTGTTTCCAACATAAGGACATAAAGGCTCTATTACACTATAAGTAAGTCTTTCTTTTCATAAAACCACAAATGTTGTTTTACACTGCATGTGAAGTCTCATAATGAGCACATGAACTATTGTTTCTCACTAAGGGTCCTGTTAAAAGTTTTGTATTTTCCCTCCTTTTCAGCTTTTCTTTAATTGCTTTAAAAAAACCCACATTTTAAAAGAGCTTCAACATTAAACTGTAAACGCATTAGAATAAAATGCAATGTTTTATGTCCACAACAACTTTATTGCATCCATCAGATGACATTCGGCAGATGCTTTTATACGAATAGGAAGCAATTCTAGAGAACTGAAACTTTGTTTAGCTACAAAGGTGGAAGCTCAACCAGGATTTATTTACTGAAACTAAAAGTATTGTTGGAGAAGGATGGTGACATTATGTATAAAGAGAGCTCCAAAAATACAGAGTTTGCCAGGGTTGATGTATCTCAAATACTTAGCATTAGACATTTAAAGTCTAAAAAACAAACAGATAAAACCTCACAGCAAGAAGGTACCGGGATCAATCCATAGACAAGTATCTTCCGTATTACAGAAATATAACATGTAAGCTGATGTTTTAATTGATGTCTCTTAATCCTTTCTGGGCGGCGCGGTGGTGTAGTGTTTACCACGGTCGTCTCACAACAAGAAGGTCCTGGGTTCAATTCACGGGCTGGGGATTTTATTGTGCAGAGTTTGCATGTTCTGCTAGTGCTTGCATGGGTTTCCTCCAGGTACTCCGTTTTTCTCCCACCGTCCAAAAAACATGCACATTCGGTTGACTGGTGCAAAATGGTGATTCTAAATAGCCCATAGGAGTGAATGTGTGTGTGAATGGTTGTTTGTCTGTGTGTGGCCTTGAGATGGACTGGCGACCTGTCAATGGTGTACCCCTGCCTCTCGCCCTATGTGCGCTGGGATAGGCTCCACCAGACCCATGAGACCCCGAATTAGGGAATAAGCGGGTAAAAAGATGAATGAATTAATATTTTATTTAATTTTTTTTAAGTCAGATAATAAAAAAATACATTACATATGTAAATATAAAGTGTGAACAACAAAATGTAATTGAAATTCTAATTTTAATAATTAAGTGATAAATATTTTACGTTAAATGGTTACGTTCAAAAACGTAAAGTCTTAGAAATCGTGGACCAGCGTGCGCCCTCTACTGGACAATGTAAGCGCCCACATATTAAAAAGACAAAAAAAGGAGAAGGAGAAGAAGGAGGGAGGAAGAGCCGTTTTTTTTCGCAGGCGGAGCTTCTTCTTCTGGTACCGCTGGAATTCGCTGCGTGTGTTTTCTCGGCATATTTGCCTAGAAAGATAAAAAGTAGAAAGCGCACTGATCAAGCGGGAAACGGGGGCCGCCTGTGAAGGCAGATGTGAACCGAAGGAAACCGGTCGGTGCCGTTAATCCGCGACGATGTGGCAGCCTGCGACTGAGAGACTGCAGGTAAGCGGATCCGTTTGTTCTGCGTATTTCCGCTGCTACACATTCCAGCTAGGCGATGTGCACTCACAGATCCAGATGTTCAACAGACTCTGTGATGAGAGCAGACACATGTGCAACCTGTTCCAAGTAACGTTCCATCAGATCAGCTCCATTTTTGGTGTTTCTGGCGCTCAACCCGTTTTTCTCCATCTGTGTCTGATGGTCGAAGCTAAGCAGGGGGTCCTAAAGAGGCGACACCCCTCTAAATTCCCCCTCTATCCATCCCACCATATTCAAACTATTTTACATTCCAAGAACGACAGAATATTCACTGAAACATTTCTTTTTCCACCTGTTTATATGCCTTAAGGCCTTTACCATCACCTGTTTATATGCCCTAAGGCCTTTACCACCACCTGTTTATATGCCCTAAGGCCTTTACCACCACCTGTTTATATGCCCTAAGGCCTTTACCACCACCTGTTTATAT
>JAOTRA010000025.1:2896653-2911876 GCA_026260255.1 Pseudolaguvia tuberculata | reverse complement strand
ACACACACACACACACACACACACACACACACACACACACACACACACACACACACACACACACACACACTCACACGAGTTCAAATCACAGACACACATTGCAAAATACCACTTTCACAATCTGGATCGGTGCATATAAATTCTGGGAATTTACTTTCCAGGAGGAAACAGACTTTTTTCTCATGGGACCTTTTTATCCTTTTTGCATTTTGATCTCTCTCTTCTTTCTCCCTTGCTCTCTTTCTGACTGTTTGGTTTGTTACTGATTCTGAAAAAAATGAAACATTGACAAATAAAAAAAAACGATTCGTTTAAAACTCTAAAATGGCAAAAGGTAAAAGTACAAGTACTTTATATTTACTCAACTAAGAATAAAATGTAGCAAAGTAAAAGTAAAAAAACTTTTACCCCATTAAATATACTCTAAGAGTAAATGTTACCCGCCTCTGTTCCCTATTGTCTGATGTGTAAATTACCAGATAGCATTTAGAGAGGTACAGTAAGGCTGCGTCATTACGCTTGGTTCTTATGAAAATTCAAAGTCAATTAAGACAGCACTTATCAGTGGAAAATTAGAAATAAAATCTGTAAATTATAATATTTTAAGGATATGGCAGATGCAGGTATAGGATATAAAGAAATAAAATATCTCCATACTCAAGGGGTCTTGTGAATTTAGATCACTGTGTAAGAAACAAAACCTGAAAAGATTCTGATTTACAAACTCGATTTCCAAAAAGTTGGTGCATGAAGTGGAAGTTTCGTATTTCGATTATTTTTTTAGAATACAACATAGATGACGTATCAAATGTTTAAACTGAGAAATTAACTGAGAATAGATAATCATGTTTAGAAGATTGCGAGCATCCATTATGTTCTTCTGGACTTTACCCACTTTACCCTTAAGCACAGAGATTGTTCCAGATTCCCTGAATCTTTGGATGGTATTATGCTGTAGATGATGATAACTTCAAACTCTTTGCATTTTTAATGCTACGTGTCCCAACTTTATTGGAATGTGTTTATTGGAATTTTCAATGTTATCTATATTTTATTCTGAATAAATTTGTACAGTTCCCCAATGTTTTTGGAATCGGGTTTGTATACATTTGAAAGGAAAAAAAGCTTGTTTGATACTAACAATTGCTAATGGTTATCTTGCTTTCTCTCCTTCTTTCTCTCCTTTTTTTGTCTTTCTTTATTGTCTATCCCAGCATTTCCAGAACATGTTGAAGTCAAAGTTGAATGTTTTGACACTGCGTAAAGATTCGCTACCAAGTGTCATCTTCCATGAACCAGAGGCCATTGAGCTCTGCTCTACACACGCCACCAAGCCACGTACACACAATGGCTATAAGGTATGTCACCCATGGCATGTATGAAAAACTATAGGCCATAATTTGCATATTCTGTATAGCTTAGGGTTATTGCACTATATCACTCAGGCCTACATCGTGTCTGTGGATTTTATTTCCAAATAAGTCATCTGAACTAAGCTCAAAATGACTCAACATAGCCCTGCTATGGACGGGCGACCTATCCAGAGTGTATTCCTGCTTTTGCCCTTTGTGCGCTGGGATAGGCTCCAGCAGACCCCTGGGACCTCAAAACATGGAATAAGCGGGATAGAAGATAAATGAATGGATGAATGAATTCATTAATTTTTACACAAAACATGCACTGTGGTTAGCTTTTACTGTGTTTCTCTTCTAGGTGACATATCTAGGGAAAGTGACAATCCCAGGCTCCAAGTTTCTCTCAGGCTGCACAGAGTCTGCTGTGGTGGCATTATGGGATACAAAGCGCCCATTAGTTGCCATGGATGCCTTGCTGGAGATCCGGCCTTTTCAGGTACGTCTGCACCACTTCAATGGGCGGAGTGATGAGCCAGATTCATTGGAGATATTCCAGGTGGCACAGATTGCATACTGCACAGCGGATCATGAAGTGAGCCCAAAGGTGTTTGCGTTCATCTACCGGCAGATCAACGAAGACCTGACGTTTCAGATGGACTGCCATGCTGTGGAGTGTGAGAGCAAGCGTGCTGCCAAGATGCTTGCACATGCCATGATGGATGCTTTCAACAAAACCTTTCATTCCATGCGGACCGACGGACGCATTCACCAGTCAGGGCGTGAGATTCCTGATGATTTAAATGCAAATTCTGATGATGGCTGAAATGAAAGAGGGTGGGACCTGTAGGCGGAATGTGTGAGCCCATCTCTGTTTTTGTCTGTGGCAGGATACAATAGAAAGGTCAAAAATGTTCTCTTAACTCAAAGCTGATAAACAAATGCATCACTGCAGCCATATTGCTCCTAAACATTGTTATTGTTCTAGAATATTGTGATGACAGTTTTAACTAGAACAGGTATTAGAAAATCACAATGAAGACTCAACTGCTGCGATAGTGTATTGTATGAGGTTGTTGCCATGGCTATTCCAGGTGTGTGATCCAGATGTGTTTTAGAATTCCATTGTAGAATACTGCATTCATTGAAACAGAAAATTAAGACATGATACATCATTGCTATCATACTTCATTGCATTATGGAATGTGGTGTTAGATGAAACATTATTCTAAATTATGACATGCCTTGTTTTAGAACATCACAATATAAAACCTTTATAGAATATTTCAAAATTTGTTAAAAAACATGTATCTACAGTAAATTATTTTTTAAAAGATCAGATAGTTTTACATTATTTTTAAACAATGTTCTTGAATGCCTTGATTTAATGTTGCTCTTCAACATTGTTTTAGAATAGCACAAGCTTTTTATGGAGCGTCAAATAACAAGATCATTGTACTAAAGCATAGGAAAGATTCTTCCCGAATATTGCATCATAATATGCAACATTTGTTTTAGAATGTAACGGAATGTTGTTTTAGAATGTTGCTAGCATGCTTCTGGTAGTGTACATTAGGATACAACTTTCTTCCAAAGAGAAATACAGAAGCATTTTAATGATTTGGCAAATACTGTCATTGTTTTAAAAAAATATCCAGAATATTACATTCTAGAGCATAAATAAAAAGTGGGCAATTTTGTTTACCCTATGATAAATAAAAATGTTTTATCATAGATTATTGTTCACAAATATCTCAGCTACTTTGGCTAATTTAAAGGAAAAGTTTTTCAGGAGATCAAAAATGTTTTCATCATATTACAGTTCATAATATTTTCTGTACTCGTATATGTACATCAAAGCATATCACATTATAATTATTGAAAAAAAATCTTTACCCTTTTAGTCCAGTTTTGGCATCATGCTTACGAAATTTTCTTCTTTTGGCTTATATTTACATTGGAATTACATTATTTTAAACTGAAATAAAAATATAGATTAAATCTAAAGTCCTCTTACAATAATTAGCATTTATTTTATTGTTAAAATTACAAAAGATTTTTTTGGACAAACCAAGAAAATTTATCTTCTTATGGATTTATCAGAATTGTTCTTATATTGAAATTATAAACTGAATATTTTGGAACAGCATAAAGGAACATACAACACCATAATAGATACTGAAGCATTATTCTAGAACATCAAAGGTTAAAACGGTGTTGTAGTAAATGGCTAGAATTTAGTTAAGTATAATAGAATGTTATTAATGTTGAACAGTATCATTTTCACAATGATCACATGATTACATTGTTCATGTAATACATTTTTGCTGAAATGTTCTTGAGTGTTGTACAATGTGTTCTGAAGCATCATGGTAAACCTTACAAAATGCTAAAGGGAACATTGTTTTATAATGTAATTAAATATATTTTTTTAGTATTGCAAACATTATAAAACATTCTCAATGTTTCTTGAATGCTGTACAGTGTTGTTCTGTAATCATGATGCTAGAAATGAAGGTCCTCATTTCCATTAAGTCAGTGAGTTACAGTGTATTTGGAGTAGTGGGGGCATTTTGGTTTTACTTATTTCTTGACCAATAAGAATGTGGAAGATATATTCATAAAAGGTCTCTTGAGAATTTATGGTTTGTACCCATCAAGCTTATTTTAACAGTCAGATATGTGTGGCTGTGAATTTTCTTTTTTCTCAGTTCCATTAATTGCTGTGTGTCATTACATTTTTTTTTTACTGTGTTTAGTAGTAAAGTGACAAAATAAGAAATAACTCTGTGAACACAAATGCATTTTATGGATTTCAGTTTCAAAATGGCATATGTTCTTATTAGGAACACAAGATTTAGAAACATTTGGAAAAATGCAAAAGCCTTGAGTTTCTGTCTGAATGTTCAATATCATGCCACATACTTAAGTTGAACTTGTATTTCATTAGTAACTCACATGATTTCTGGAACCTAAGCAAACAGGGAAAGGAAGAGATCTTTATCTATAAGAATAAAGTTATCTATACAGTGTATTCATGCAGAATTTGTTTATATAGATGTATCAGATCTCTATTATTACACGTTTATATGATCTTTTTGTTTAATCGCATAACGTCAGTATTATGCAGAAAAGGAATGAGTGTACTGTTGTTTTTGTAATTGTTCTCACTTTCAGCCATAACAGCTTTAAATGTTATTTTTTTTTTTATTGAATAAACATCCTCAGCTATAAACTTCTTGCCAGCATAAACCAGGATGTGTTATTATTGATTAAAAAAAAAAATCTGCTAGTATGTTTTAAAGTAATGTGTCTGCATGTTAGCAATAAAACCTGTTTTGTTGCAAAAAACATTTTCCTAAAAGGATTGATTACTCTTACAGGACAAGTTTTATTATATATTTATTCATCTTCTAACCCGCTCATTCCCTAATTCCGGGTCACGGGGGTCTGCTGGTGCCTATCCCAGCTCTCATAGGGCGAGAGGCGAGGGTACACCCTGGACGGGTTGCCAGTCCATCTCATTGCTTTTACGCGTGATAAAATAGTAAAAACTATGATACAACCGTTTAACTCCAGCTTTATTCAAATGTGAAAAACAAAATACAAAAAAATGATATAAAAATGAAAGAAAGTTCTTTAGCGGAAAGTGGATAAAACAAAACATTCATTACATCAGTACTGTGAGTGGTTCTGAACATAAATCACCCAAACGGACCGCTTCTTCCAAGATTATGTAACTTGAACCCATGAGCATTTGACCTCTATGTAAACATTTATTAATTTTTAAAACCGGTTATTCCCTAATTCAGGGTCACAGGGATCTGCTGGAAGCTTATCATAGCACACAGGGCAAACGTACAACCTGGACAGGTTAGAAAACACACTATGAAGCTTATATCACATTCATTAATCAGTCAGTCCTGGTTTTAGTAACGTTCTGCATTTATAGTATCCTATCTTTTTTCCTGTTCTTTTTTCACTGCTGTTTGGCTGTTCGTCGCTGAATGCTGTAGTGAGGTTGATGGGCTGTCTGTAAGGTCAAATTCTCATGGGTTCAAGTCACATCATGGTGATCTCATAGTTGTGTGAGTGCATGTTCATTTTGTGGACATGCATTTCTGCTGCAAAGGTTAATACTATATGTGTAATTTTGTAAACAATTTCTGAACTAGGAGGCACAATGGCTAGCATGGTTGTTAGCATGGTCGCCAAGAAGATCCCAGGTTCAATTTCCCGGGCCGGAGATCTTTCTGTGCGGAGTCAGCAATTGCCCCCCACACTTGCGTGAGTTCCCTCCGGATACTGGTTTCCACCCACAGTCCAAAAACATGTACGTCAGGTTGATTGGTGATTCTAAGTTGCCCATAGAAGTGCGTGTGTGGTTGTTCATCTATGTGAGGCCCTGAGATGGACTGATGAGCTGTCCAGGATGCAACAAGAAATCTGATTGGACAAAAAAATATAACATCCACATCGACAAACTAGAAGCATTGTGTAACGGCTCTGGTTGCCCCCTCTCATTGCCAGAGGTCTCAATTGCCCAAATACTGATCGACTACTTACACTTCCAGGTTAAGGGGCTATGGCGCTATATAAAGTTAGCGTTGTGAGGTACTGCTTGTGATTTATACAACATACAGAGCGTTCCATTGTTTTGTCTTGCTTTCATAGTTTATCATAGGTTGTCTGCCTTGGATTACCTGTTTTTGCGTACCGACCTTTGCCTGATTTTTGACCTGCTTTTTGTCTGCTGAACCTAATAAAGCTGTTTACTGCATCATGGATCGGTCTAAGCAAAGTTCTTTACAGAATACTTTGCCTGCTTTGGATCCAGCAGGACTGAGTTAACTCCAAGCCATGGTGAACTTCCATGCACAAGCTTTTCAAGCATTCCAGGACCAGCTAGCTCAACACTTTACACAGGCAAATGACAATCCTGCTTGCACCGTTAGCGTTACCCGAGAAGTTTGCCAGTGCCGCATCATGTTTACAGACCAGCCTCTGTAAAAGTAAGAAATGCACTTTTCTCTTATTACTGTTAGCTAATAAAGAGTTGGACCAGGCATCTGCCATATGCACTTTGACCCTATAATAAGCACATTGATTTAGGAGTTGAAGGAGGTTTTTTGGAGGTATCCCGCTGGTGGTCTTCATGTCTCCACTTAATACGGCTATGACCGGGGCAGCTGTTGGCAGTTGACTATGCTATTAAGTTCCGCACCCTCGCAGCTCAAAGGGAGTGTAATGATCCAGCACTGAAGGCAATGTTAAAGGTTGGGTTGAATGCAAGCTGTCCTTGTGTGCAGCGATGACCATCGCACGTTTTTGCAGTTTGTGGCTTGAGCAGTGCATATGGATAACCTGCAACAACCCTGGTATGTCCTCTTCCACCTCACATTCTCTCCGTGCTCCTCCACCCAAACTTACTGAGGGCTTGGAGCTACTAAGCTGACTTCTGCAGCGGCCCTAACCATCAGAGTGCTACCTGCCCAGTAAAACCATCACACTCTTAAATGATTTATGTCTTTAACTCTTTTAACCCAGTCATGTGCTTCAGGATCCCTGCTCGGGCCAAACCTTCCATGTATTTTTCCGCCTTCGAGTCGGTAATCCTTGGTAACCCTTGGCTACAAACTCATAACCCGGTCATTAAAAAAATTATGAGATGGTTGTCACATTGCCAAGATCACCAGCTACCTACTCATCAGGCTACCCCATCACCTTGCTACTTTATTCTCATAGACCCACAGCAGATTCCGGTGGAATATCATGACCTCATAGAGGATTTCAGTAAGTCTAAAGCCTCATAGCTCCCTCCAAATCATCCAGGAGACTGCGCCATTGACTTCCTACCCAACACCACACCATCACGCAGTCTAGTGTACCTCCATCCCAACCTGAGACCAAGACCCTGGAGGAATATTTGCTTTGATGGTTTATCACAGATTTATACCTGTTTTTTCGATTACGTCCTGTCTATGTGTACTAATTGTTTGCATTATGGATCCACATTATGGATCAGTTTAAGCAAAGTTACACAGTGCAGCAGAGAGAAACAAAGTTTATATCAGAATTCCAATTTGACCATGCATTTGGGTAACTAAACAAATACATCAAATACATGTCATGAAAGAAAAAAAAACCCCTATCATTGTGATAGTTGTTATATTTTATTTCGTTGGTCCTAAATTATTTTAAAAACACTTAATATAATGTCTCTTAACACTTACAATAAACAAAAAAAAGTCCCAAATTTGTGTGTACACTTTATGTAGCTTTTCTATGTGGCCTACGTGGCAAATTAAAAATATCAAACTTTCTGGGCGAGTTCTCAGAATTATTAAAAAAAAGCATAATAAATGTATAAAATGATGAAACATGCTTCTGTTTATAGCCACTAGGTAGCATCAGAGACCGCTTGAACAGGATCATTTCCACGCTTGGTCTCTATCGCTGTTCATCTTCTACTCCTATTCGGCTGCTCCCGTTAGGGGTCGCCACTCTTCTCCACACTACCCTGTCCTTTACATCTGCCTCTTTCACCCCAACTACCTGCATGTCTTCCCTCACCACATCCATAAACCTCATCCTTCCTCGTTTTCCTCCTGCCCATCATCTCCAGCCTGCAATATACTGCATGTCCCCATAATGCTACTCAAATATCACTGCCATACTATTATGGTATCCATCTGTTTTTACATTATTAAAAGTCATAGTAAGTTGACTTTTTAGTTTATATTAATATTTAATAATTTATTTATTATATCTGCTTATTTCTTAATTCAAGGCAACATGGGTCTGTTGGTTCTTATCTCAGGCAGAAGAAGGACAGGCAGAAAGGTAGGAGAAGGACACCCTAGTCACCAATCCATAACTTTGGCACACAGACACTCCTATGGGCCATTTACAAAAGGTACATGTTCTTAGGATTATATTATAATATCAATATTTATCTTTGTAGCCTATACAATGTATGTAATATCTATATTATACAAAACTGTACAACGCAGTATACAGATACGGTAGAATCTTCATATCTTCACTTACTGCTGTAATGTTTCCTTCTCTACTTGCATTGACCCCCAATCCCCAACCCCCTACCACCACTCTTGGCACCCAGTCAGATAAGTCTTCTTTATGTTTAACTTAGCAAATGCAGCAAATGCAGACATAAGCACTGTGCCAGTTTGAAAAGTGCTGCCAATGAATCATGACATGAAAAACGAGCACAGTCATTGTAACTCAAGTGAGGGCCTTAGGCCATATAAGTTACAGTAATAAGGACATTTCCATTTACTTAAATGGTCAGCTGTTGGGGCAACTTCATGGCTTTGCCCTCCCCAATGCTAATACTTTTGGTGTCAAAACATTGTAATCATAACAATGGCTGGTTGATTTATTACATAAGGGTAGGATAAATCCCAAAAGTGCTGCAAAAATTGGAATCATTTTTTAGAAAAAAAGTAGATTTAGTGCTTTTGATTGCTAAAGGTTTGCACTGAATAATATACAAAATGTATTTTAAAAAATTTATACAGTTAATATGGATGGACTATAGCTAAGAAAATAAAAAACAAAAACAAAGCAAAAGACGGCAACTAATTTAGAGTGCGCACATTTTTTTTAAGTGGTGTGCTGACTGGATGCAGTGATATACACTTGCAGTGTGTTAGTTACCTGGGAAAAGAACATGTGCATTCAGTGCTTTTGAGCATTGTAAGTGACAGTCAATACATGTGCCGTCTGGCTACAGTGTCTTTAATGACAATGGCCAGACATGAAGTCCTCAAGGCACAGATGTTTTTGGTGATAACAGCAAAGCAATTGGCCATTTAGCAGCCATGATGGCTACTGAGAGTTATGGAGAAAGGATAGGCTTACCTTCTAAACGACCCAGTTGCCTCATCAGGTATTTTTAAGCAATGCTGTACAGTCAGAGGTTACAGGAGGCAAAAAGACAACTAAATCACCACTCTTCAGATCCAAGGGGATGCTGGGCAGGAGAAATCTAGCTTCTAATATTTCAATTTCCCACAAGCGATGCTAACACTGGTCCCGGGACAGATTCCGGTCATGATATCCTAAGAAGTAAAGTCTCTCTTGTAAAAAGAAATAATTAAAAAGATCTATTCTAAACAACTGAATCTCAGCTTTTACAACCACGTCTGTATAGTTTTAATCAAAGATGAAGAGTTTCGATCAATGGTGCTTAATTAGGCAATCAAATGCTTACAGTTTAATAGCTGACTGTCAAACATGCCATGTTACAATCTAATCCTAGGATCTGGGTTGTCACAACAGATCTAAAGGATGATGCTTCTATATAGCTGTTCTAACAAGATACAACTATGGAGTTATGGAGCAAGCATGTAAGTGGTAGATCGTAGATCCTACCATCAAGAGGATCATAAATATCTAGGTGAACAATTTGTTATCATGCCTGTACTTACTGTACTGACCTGGTGTTATAGGTATCTCATTCCCAATGTGGTTCTATGCAGCTCGAGTTCCTGAAGTTCCTAAATGAGATGCTGAGTCACATGCCATCAAGTTCTGTATTTAAAGAAAGAATGTTTTTATAGTCATTTTAAACGTCTTTTGTGAAGTACTTTGAATGAAATGTGTGCTATGAATAAACTTGTCATACAATACTTGGAGACCTTTTCCCAACATAAAGCCAGTCTTAACCTAAGATGTTAAATCCAAATGAGTGTGCAATTAAAATTGAGTGTGCTTTTTATTTAAAATGTATATCAAGAGTCATCAAGATGCAGGTCAATTTTTATATTCCTGTTACCTTTCTTGCCATGTCCTTGACTTGTATATCAAATGACATGTATTAGCCCAGCTATTCACTTCAGTACCAATTATCATCACATACATACAGTGTTTGTATTATTTATACATTGAATATTATTTATACTTTAGAGGTTGAATTGAGATAACCCAGCCAGGGTTGCACAGGGTTGCACATTCTTAGTGCCGGTCCCAAGCCCGAATTAATGAAGAAGGTTGCATTAGGAAGGGCATCGAGCATAAAACTGTGCCAAATCAAATATGCGGATTAAGAATAAGAATTTCATACCGGATTGGTCGAGGCCCGGGTTAACAACAATCGCCACAGGTACTGTTAGCCAACAGGGTACCAGCTGAAATTTGGCTATTGTTGGCTAAAGGAGGAGAAGAAAGTGAGGAAGGCGTGTACAGAGGCGGCAGGCGAAAAAGAAGTGGAGGAGAGTGGAGGTTAGACAACTTTAATTGTTTGTACTATGACTGATAAAGGGAGAGAGAGTTAGCTGACACGACTGAGCATAGAAAGGTGGATATGTTGTGGGTTAGGGAGACCAGGTGGAAAGGGAGTAAAGCCAGGAACATTGGTGATGGATTTAAACTGTTTTATCATGGTGTAGATGGAAAGAGAAATGGTGTAGGTGTAATCCTGAAGTACATTGACAGTGTGGTGGAGCTGAAGAGTGTTTCTGACAGGGTGATGAATGTGAGGCTGGAAGTTGAGGGCATGATGGTAAATATTATCAGTTCTTATGCTCCACTTTTAAATTGTGAGATGGAGGAAAAGAAAAGATTCTGGAGTGAGTTAGATGGTGTGGTGGAAAGTGTAGTTAGGCATGAAAGATTGGTAATAGGAGCAGACTAAAGTGTAGCTAAACAGAATTGGATGGTTATCTGTAGGATGCCTTTAGAGGTTAGGAAGAAGAGGAAGAGAGAGAGGACAAAAAAGAAAATAAGATGGTGGAAGCTGAAGGAGAAAGACTGTAGTGTGAGATTCATAGAAGGAAAGGTCAGACAGGGGCTTGGTGTTGGTGAAGAGTTGCTGAATTATTGGGCAATGACTGCAGAAGTGATAAGGGAGACAGCTAGGAAAGTACTTGGTGTGACATCTGGAAAAGGAAAGGATGACAAATAGACGTGGTGGTGGAATGAGGAAGTGCAGGAAAGCATAAGGAGAAAGAGGTTGCTCTTTGTGGTGAGAGTAGGGAGCAAGTTGAGCTGAATTGAGATGGGTTAAAGAGTCATTTAAACTAACAATTGAATACGCTTTCTCCAGATCCAGAAACACACAATGCAATTCCTTCTGGTCTTCTCTATACTTCTCAATCAACATCCTCAGAGATGGCATCTGTGGTACTCTTCCTTGGCATGAAACCATACTGTTGCTCACAGATGGGCACCTCTTTCCTGAGTCTGGCTTCGACTATTCTTTCCCATAACTACATGGTGTGACTCATCAACTTTATTCTCCTGTTACTGCACATCTGCACATCTCCCTTATTCTTAAAATTTGGTACCAGAACACTCCTTCTCCATTCCTCAGACATCCTCTCACCTTCTAAAATCCTGTTAAAAAAACTGACAACTGATACTGGCCCTTATAAGCAGCAATTGTATATCAGAACAAATATGGGCAAAAGTATACTGATTTATGAAAATATTTACTTAAGCAAAAGTAAAATTTACAATCTAAATGTTTACTCAAGTAAGATTATCAAATGAAAAAACTACTTAAAAAGTTAGTTAATAGTTACTTCTAATCTGATTGACACCAAATAAAAACTATTTTCAAAGTTTCTGTACGGGTTATATTAAACAGGCTAAAATAAAGTCAAACTTAGTCTTGGGAAGGACATTAACATCACATCACCTATCATTTAGAATAAAATATAAAACTCTCAAATGTTTTTCTAAAAGTGAAGTCAGTCTTTCCTTGAAAGGTCAGTTCCTTTATAAAATGTAATAAAAAATGTAAAATTTTATGTTTATGTCTATGCATTATTTAGGTAGGGATTATTAATTAATTAATTAATTAATTAATTAATTAATTCATCTTACCCGCTATCCCAGCGCGCATAGGGCGAGAGACAGTGGTACGGGTTGCCAGTCCATCTCAGGGCAACACACACACACATTCACTCCTAGGGGCAATTTACAATCACCAATTGACCTAATCTTTGGAATGTGGTAAGAAACCAGAGTACCTGGATGAAACCCATGCAAGTGCGGGGAGAACATGCAACTCCGCACAGAAAGATCTCTGGCCCGGGGATCAAACCCGGGACCTTCTTGTTGTGAGGCAACCGTGCTATCCACTATGCATGTTTTACAGTGTCCTGATTCCAAATAAGTTAAGACACTGTACAAAATGTGAATTAAAACAGAATGCAATTAAGTGAACGTTTCAAATTTCATTATTTTAGCCTTGTCTGCCAAGTCCCATGTTGACCATGCCTCGTCAGCGGCAACCTATGTTGACCATGCCTGATCAGCGGTGACCCATGTTGATCCAACCTCGTCAGCGGTGACTCTTTCTGTCCCTTTTGAACCTGTGAAGTCTCCTTCTGTACCTGTTGAACCTGTGGAGTCTCTTTCTGTCCCTGTTGAACCCGTGGAGTCTCTTTCTGTCCCTATTGACCCTGTGGAGTCTCTTTCTGTCCCTGTTGCACCCGTGGAGACTCTTTCTGTCCCCATGAATCTGTGGAGTCTTCTTCTGTACCTTTTGAACCTGTGGAGTCTTCTTCTGTACCTGTTGAGTCTGTGGAGTCTTCATCTGTCCTAGTTGAGCCTGTAGAGCCTTTTCTGTCTCTGAAGACTAAGGAGTATTTTTCTGTTTCTACTAATACATTAAACTTCACATATCCAGGGAGGTTCTAGACTCCACCCCATCAATAAATACTGGGGACTGTTTGCTCTCTACTGTGGAGACTACAAACTACCTTGTCTGGTCACCCATAAAAACTTTGAATTCTGTTTGGTCCCCAGTTCGTCCTTTCGGTTCCCTTTGCCCTGTTCATTCTGGTCTGTCGTTGTTGCCGTTGTTTTATGTTCTTTGCCTTTCTCGTTTTCTATCTTTATTCAGTTCATGGTTGACTTTCTTCCTCTCGTCTTGTTTATCTCTGCCTCCATCAGCCTCAATCACATCAGCTATTCCTGCTTTTGTCACTATGCTGTCAACTTATGTTTCTCTCAGTGTTATGGTTGTTCCTTATTCCGACTGCCATCTGTTATTCAGTTTAGTGCCCTGTCCGATCCCTGCTCTTTTCTGCTTTGGTTTCTCTCCCTGTCGAAATCTCCGGCCTTTTCCTTGTTTCTGTCTTATTGTTTGTTTCATCTTTATATAGTTCCTGATCCCGGTCAATGTCCAGCCCCTGTATCAACTTCCCGTCTGTCTCTGTCTCAGTTCCTCTCTTCCTCTCTTGTTTTCTGTTTCCATGCATGCTCACTTGCTGACTGTCTGATCCCTGTGCATGCTTTCTTTTGCTGCCTGTCTCTGTGTGCACTCCTTGTCTCTGTGCACGTTCCATGTCTTCCAGGCCGCTTGCACTTTCTGTTCTCCAGGACCGCCTGCTCTCTGTTTTCCTAGGCCCGCCTGTTTCATTGTATTTCAGGTCCACCTGCTGTCGGTCTATCAGGCACACCTGTCTGTTCCCAAGGCTTGCCTGCTCAGTGATGAAGCAGATGCAATAAGCAACATTTTTCAATAATGGAGAGCAAACAACAGTGCCACTCCCATCACTTGGCAGACCCCCTTTCATTTCAGCTACTTGTAAAGGCTGTGGCTTCAAACCTATACCACCTTGACCCTCAGAACCACCCATCACTCACAGGAATGAATCAGCCAACCAACAGTGCGCTTAGAAAGCTTGTAAGGGTTTTAATAGAAGAATATCTTCTGCTAGAAAGTAAACACTTAACTAAAACACTATTATGTCTTTTTTACTTTTTTACTTAGTTTTATCGTAATATTCTTGTAAGGAAAATCGCTACCCTTTTTTGCCATAGCCTGAGTTTTGAATTACTTTGCCCCATTAGAGGGCAAAGGCGAACTATAAAAGGTTATCACTTGCTAACTCCCCTTGTGAATTACAATTACAATTACAATTACAGAATTTGACCCTTATCCAGAGCGACTTACAACTGAGCAATCAGGGATTAGGGCCAGTGGTGGCTAGGTGGTGCTGGGATTATCCAGCACCATAACCACTAAGCCACTACTTCCTACAAGTGAATGCTCTTGGACTACCTACCAAGCATGTTTCAAGTATTGGATTATGTCATGGTTTTTCTGGACTTTTGCATGTTTCATGGTTTACGGATTTTGCCTGTCCCTTTAGATACCTTTGCTCGTCATACAGACTTACGTTTGTTACGTTCATGTGTTCGCTCAAGGACTCTATTGTTTGTGAACTTTGCTCTCACATGGTCACTTTATCAAGGATATCTTCATGCCCCTTTGATCAAAGTATTTCCAACATTGTTGCTGTTTCCTGTGTTTATATCTGCATATGTTTATTAAAAGCTCTCAACTGCACTATGAATCCATCTTTGCTACAAAACCCACAGTATTTGTAACACATCTGTGTATTTAATGTGCCGTAATAGCCAACGTATTTCTATCAACTACACTGCTCAAAAATATTTCAATATTGATATGAATTTTTAAATTACTAGATTACTAAATTATTAAATTTTAAAAATTACTTATATTCAACAAAGCAAACGACAAGACAAAGAAAGTTGTGTGATTATGCACAATTAATTATAAGTGAAACTCAATTATCATGATTGAGTAGCAAGTGATAGAAGCATGTCAAACTGGATCAGAGTGCCACACATTGATTGTTCAGTGGGGTGTATTGTTACCCAAGACTGCCAAAACACACTGACAGTGATGAGGCATGGACATGATCAGATAAGTTATAAGTCTATAAGTTATTGTGGGATTCTTTGCTGCTTTTGCTTCAAGGCAACTTTCAGTTTAAGTGATGTGGAAGGCATTTGTAACGGCGCCGTCGGCACAGACAAAGGGGCAGGATCCATAATGCAGTGAAGGTGAGTTTATTAAAGTGAGGGTG
>JAOTRA010000025.1:2853696-2871554 GCA_026260255.1 Pseudolaguvia tuberculata | reverse complement strand
TGTGTGTGTGTGTGTGTGTGTGTGTGTGTGTGTGTGTGTGTGTGTGTGTGTGTGTGTGTGTGTGTGTGTGTGCATACCTTAAACAGGTAGAAGTTGCGCTCATCTATTTGACTGAGTTTGTTCTGTAATCGTTTAATCAGTACTTTAACCTGATTAGTACATGAGTCAGTGATTAAAGGTTCAATTCTCCTGATTTCAGACAACAACTCATTGACATCTGTACTGAAAAAAGATATGGTGAGAATTACTATAAGCTTTCATAAAATTTTCAAAAAGATCAGATCCGTACAAAATGTTTTAATCTATTAATTAATTTAACACATTAATAGGGCGGCTGTGCGGAGTTTGCATGTTGTTTGTCTATGTGTTGCCCTGTGACTGGCAAACTGTCCAGGGTGTAACTCTGCCTCTCGCCCTATGTGCGCTGGGATAAGATCCAGCAGACCCCGAGACCCAGAATTAGGGAAGAAGCGGGTAACAAGATGAAAGAATTAATAAAATATTATAGTGTAACTCAGATGTAACAAAACCAAGAGCTCTGTAAAAAAAAAGCCAATACTGTACAATAGTGTAAATCCGGCACGAAATTGAGGTAAGTATGGAAATTCCGTAAAGACTGTGATTTTAAGCCCACTTTTATTCAATCATACATTTGTCCGTTCATTTGTTCGTTTATTCGTCTTCTCACCTGCCTATTCTCTATTTCGGGGTCACGGTGGTCTGCTAGAGCAAATCCCAACACACATATGGCGTAAGGCAGGGGTACACCCTTGTGGCCAGTCCATGGCAGGATCGCACATAGACAAACAACTACACACACTAACACACACTCCTTAGGGCAATTAGATTCACCAATCAACCTAATGTACATGTTTTAATGTCTAATTATCTTGTCCAGAGCGACATCATTGAATAGTCCATTACTGGTACACACAAATATATAAGAAGGAGGCGCAATACTTTCTCCTTGACGCTATCTAGTGTTTTGCTGCAGTACAATATTAATTCATTTATTCATCTTCTTGCCCGCTTATTCCCGAATTCGGGGTCATGGGGGTCTACTGGTGCCTATTCTAGCACACATAGGGCGAGAGACAGGGGTACACCCGGGACAGGTCGCCAGTCCATCTCAGGGCAACACATAGACAAACAACCATTCACACACATTCACTCCTATGTACAATTTACAATCACCAATCGACCTAATATGCATGTTTTTGGAATGTGGGAGAAAACCGGAGTACCCGGAGGAAACCCATGAAGCGCGGGGATATGCAGAATATGCAAACTCCGCACAGAACACAGTACAATATTTAGTTCAGCTAAACTTAATGTGACAGAAAGACAAATTTTATCTAACATTAAAGAACCCCTTTACAAAGAACCCCTTCATACTTTATTGATCATAAAAATACTGGAGTGAGAGAATAGGTTCGATATAACTTGTAACAAGGCTTCTATGAAGATTCAGCATATAATGCAAACTTTGTCTCTCTGTCATTCATTCATTCATTCATTCATTCATTCATTCATCTTCTTACCCGCTTATTCCCTAATTCGGGGGACAGGGTTCTGCTGGTGCCTTTCCAAGCGCACATAGGGCAATGGGGGGGGGGGGGCCTTGGGGTGGAAGGAGGGGGGGGGGTACACCCTGGACGGGACACCAGTCATGGAAATGGGCGGGGTTAATTATTGTACTGCAGCCAAACACTAGATGGTGTCAAGGACAAAGTATAGCGCCTTTTCCTTTCATAGACGTTTTACGTGCAGCTAGTTGCAGCAAGCACTAAATAAAATTTTAAAAAGCAGTCACAAATAAGAATATTTACATGTTTTTTAAAAGAAATGTAATATTGCACAGTATATCATAAGGGATCAATGTTACAGTTGACCTGAATGGTGGTATTCAGTATAAAGGCTTTTTAATCCCTGGACATTTAAGGCCTCAGAGATTACAATAAAAGTATCAGTTATAGAGTGGTAACAATAAATCTAAAAAAAAAATACTCATCTCTCAAACATCTGTGCTCAAACATTTTGCTGCTAACATGAATAATATTTATTTACAGAAACATTAAAAAATAGTATTCATACAAAATCAGAGCATTATAATGTCAATGAATATCTGGTAAGAACGGATAGAAAATAGCATTAATTCATCTGGTCATCTGTTTAGAGCCTGCTGTCTGAAAACAATACATTTTTCTCATATATTCCTTTCCATTTTAGTTGTTTATAATCTTTAGATCAATTCTAGTGTTCTACTTTGTTCCCAAAAGAAATCTTTTATGCACAATCCGTCATAAAAAGCTTTTCATAGCATGTATGTATGTGTATGACTGAAATGTGACACATACATGTTAAATTTACTGAATTGTTAGATTATAATAATGCTTATTGTGACATTAGTCTTATCTTTATAACTTGCACATCAGTTTGAAGTGGATTTGACCTGAGGTGCACTTAGAAGCAAATGTTGATACGGGAAAAACATTAAATACTTACTCAGGGGTTAAATGCAGCAGGTCAATGCATCTGCTTTTCTCTTCACCTGCTTTTTCATAGTCCAGAATTAAACCTGCACAACAAGTTGAGTGACTGAGAGAATTTTTAATGATTTTTTTTTATTGAGAGTTCAATATATACACCTGATAGTAAATAAATAGTAAATAATAACCAAAAAATATTTAGTCGTCGTTTCCAGTAATAAACCCTCTCCTAATATCTAACTTTTTCACAACGCTTTGGAATTAAGTATATAATATATATTGGGAAACCGACAGCAAACTGTATAAATAGTTATAGGCATAAATTATTGTTACTTTTTCAACGTTACCTGGAGGATAATAGCGAATGTGGAGTCGTCTCAGTCGCATTTTCGCTTGTTTAATACTGCGTTACCATGACTACGATGCTCATTATTTGATGTGCGCATGCGCTTGTCTACAGTCTTAACCGAAAGACAAGGGAGTGACTAGTAACTTTTCTTGTTATTGCTACTGTTTATTGTAAACACGACGATATCCCTGTTCACTATTAACTTTATAAAAAAGAGTGGAGGACATGATTTAAACACATCTGAGAGAAACCGGGGCGGCTTGATGATGTAGTGCAGGGGTGTCAATGTCAAATATCACAGAGGGCCAGAAAAACAACAAACATTCATATTGAAATGATTGCACAGCCTATTGAACCAAGCCCTTACACAGTGTATATTATTTAATGTCAGTAATTTCAAGGGAACAAAAATTTAATAGACAAATAGCAAAAAAGTATAAAAACAAAAATTGTTCCTTAATATCAAGATAAATGAATGAATGAAATTGCAGCATTATAAAGTGAAACTGCATTATTGTGCTGCTCTATGTTCACCTGTCACTGCTTTCAAATAGGAAAATCAGAAGAGAAAATAAATCAATCACATCAGTTTTCTTTCTCATGGCTCTTCTGAAATTATCCCTGAGTCCATTCAACTGAAATATAATTATAAATAAATAAAATCCAATTAGATAAAATAAAGGTAACATAATACTTTAGTAACTTATTGTTACGACAATTTCATTTTTTTTTTTGCATGAATTTTACTTATTTATCGAATCCATACCTTCTTTTCAACTTTTTCTTATGGAAATCGGACTTTTCGAGTTTATTGGATACCATTGTGGGGAATGTAGTGTTGGTGGGCCGGTTTCAATAGTTCGTAAATATCATCCCATAGATAATTCATTCGCGGGCCAGATCTGGGCCTTGTCTTTGACATACGTGGTGTAGTGGTTAGCACAGTCGACACACAGCAAGATGGAGTGTTTCTGTGCAGTTTGCATGTTCTACCCTGCATGCATATTTTGTTGAATCTAAATTCCCAATAGGAATGAGTGTGCATGGTTGCTTATCTATGTGTGTAACCCTGTGATGGACTCGCAATCTGTCCAGAGTGTACCCCTGCCTCTCACCCTGTATGCGCTGGGATAGGCTTTAGCAGACTCCGTGACCCCGAATTAGGGAATAAGTGGGTTAGAAGAATTAATATTTACTTACTAGTACTTTTATGTAAAAAAGGGACTAAACCTTATTTTCCTTCATAAGGCCCAAATACTAGTGGCTCCCCTGCACACAGTTGTTTAGGATGTATCTGAATGTTGTAGTACTAAGATATTTTTGAAAAGGCCCAAACACGGTTTCAAGCTCACAATGATGGACCAAGTGTAATATTTGGTACAATAAAATTTGTGTTCTTCTGAAAACCATTTACATAAACTGCCTTTTCTGCTTGGAATGTATTTTACTCATTTTGCTATTTATTCATCCATATCATTACCTGCAGCGTTGTTGCTTGACTAATCAGAAAGACTTGGGTTCAAGCGCACAGATGTTACATAGGGAGTTACATAGGGGCTGCATAAAAGTCATATAATAATTTGAAAAGTCTGAATCAGTGTTGCCAACATAGCGCCTTTATTAATAGATGTTGTGATTTGGTGGAGTGATTTCAGTCCAGTAACATAAGTCATATGATACAACTGAATACAGTCACTGTTGATTGTTATACAAAACTGATTTTGGTTGACTCACCCCCAGTATGCAAAGCCTGGTGGATTTAATAGTACAAATTTTACACTTAGGGATTGTAGTTAGTTTCCATTTTTTCCCTAATTCGGGGTCACATGGGTCTGCTGGAGCCCATCCCAGCACATGGGACAGTTCACCAGTCCACATATTGAAGAACAACCACACTCACTAATTTATCAAATAACCTAATATACATGTTTTTGGACTGTGGGAGGAAACCAGAGTATGCAGAAAAACTCCTTGGCCAAGACTCGAAACCTTCGTGCTGTGAGACGTTTTGATTACCATTTCAGATTATGTTGTACTTATTCTCTCAAAGCAACTTTTTAAACAAAATACAGCCCTGGTAATTCCACTATATATATATATACTGTATAATGGTGGTGGTGTAGTGGTTAGCACGGTCGCCTCACAACAAGAAGGTCCCGGGTTCGAATCTTTCTGTGCGGAGTTTGCATGTTCTCCCCGCGCATGCGTGGGTTTCCAATGGGTGCTCCGGTTTCCTCCCACTGTCCAAAAACATGCAGATTAGGTGGATTGGTGATTGAAAATTGTCCATGTGTGTGAATGGTTGTTTGTCTATGTGTTGCCCTGAGATGGACTGGCGACCCATCCAGGGTGTACCACCGCCTCTCGCCCTATGTGTGCTGGGATAGGCGCAGCAGACCCCCGTGACCCCGGATTCGGGAATAAGCGGGTAAGAAGATGAATGAATATACTGTATACTGTATATTATAGTGGAATAACTATAACATAATCTGTTAACAGGGCGGCGCAGTGGCATAGTGGATAGCACAGTCGCCTCACAACAAGAAGGTCCTGGGTTCGAATCCCAGGCCAGGATCTTTCTGTGTGGAGTTTGCATTTTTTCCCCATGCTTGATGGGTGCTCCGGTTTCCTTCCACAGTCCAAAAACATGCAGATTAGGTGGATTGGTGATTCTAAAATTGTCCATAGGTGACATGTGTGTGTGAATGTGTTGCCCTGATGGACTGGCGACCCGTCCAGGGTGTATCCCCGCCTCTCGCCCTATGTGTGCTGGGATAGGCACAGCCGGCCCCTGTGAACCCGGATTCGGGAATAAGCGGGTAAAAAGATGAATGAATGAATAATCTGTTATCGGCAAGTACATAAACAAGACAAATGTGCAGATCTTTTGCATTGTCATTATTGTAAGCATGTCAAACTACACAGAATAACTAATATTATAAATAGTTTTAGAATATAAATAGGTTTATTAAGTATCTCCAAAGTTGTAAATAACCCGCGTTAATCTATTAACCCTAATTTCTTTGTCATGGTTCTACACGTCTGAATACTACCGGTAGTCTGTTAATACAAAAAATAACAAAAAGCATGGACGAAAATCTTTATTGTTGATGGTGGCACATTTATTGATTTTATTTTAAATATATATTTTATTATATCTGCCTTATGTTTATTTAGCAAGTGAGAAAAAACATCTGTAATAAACGTCCATTATATTTTCTTACAATAAATAAATCTCAAAGTTTTGACTTTCAGGAAGCAGAAACAGATTTTGCGTCAGAAACGTGAGATGGCCGCGGTGCATTCTAGGAAATGTAGTAAAATGTAGCAACGTTTCCTCTCTTAAGTCGCAGTAAAAGTATAAACAAATGTGAAATGCATACTACGTGGTACGTCGATCAAAATACATACAATCACTTTCGTCATAACCAATAATAAAAGACCATACTAATAAAATATTGGTAATGAATAAGACATCGCTCGTGTAAATATACATACAAAGCAAATATTCTTCAAAATTAGTAGGTGTAAATTGTTTACTTACACGATAAATATTTGTTTCGATCCTATTTAACGAGCTAACAATGCGCATTAACAATAGGAATTGTTTTCTGTTTAATTAGGGGTGGGGTTATTTCACAGCAAATGCTATTAAATTGTTTAGTAAAACTGAAATATAAACGTAAAACTACAGCTCCCATGCTGCACCGCGACAGAGTTGTGTAACTTTCCAGCTTCTTCCAGGCGAAAACTCTCGCGGCCGTAGCTAGTTAGCTAGCAACATCGGCTACAATATAAACATCGGTATAGTTTCGGTCTAAATGTTGAAAAAAAGTTTAGTTTGTGTATAAAGGTAGTAAGTATTATTACGCGAACAGGGCGAGGTGAATAAAAGAAGACGGCAAATTAGACAAAAGAAAATCGGGGGCGGATCAGAAATCAAACATGTCCTCCTCTTCCTCCTCGCAGGCATCTTCCAGGCGGCAATGGTGTTATCTTTGCGACTTGCCCAAGATGTCTTGGGCCATGATTTGGGATTTTAGCGAAGCTGTGTGTCGCGGGTGTGTGAATTATGAAGGTGCAGACAGGATAGAAATGTTGATCGACACGGCGAGGCAGCTCAAACGCACCCATGTGATGCAGGACGGAAGGTCTCCAGGTCCCCAACCAGGTGGTAAACATGGCCCTGTGGCGAAAGATGGCGCACTGGACGGGGGCAGGAACACTGCTGATCGCTTTGAAAGAAACAGAGGAGAATTTGTCCCATCCAGACTTGCTAATGGACTACCCAGACTGGAGGATGGTGTTGCAGAGGTGAGCAGGCAAAGTCCTAATGCAAGGAGGACGATGGTGGCAGGTGTGCCACCTAACTTGATGGCACAAGGAATTGTGGGTACACCTCATGGCCTCTTAATCGGTGCCAGATCCAGTGGTGCACCGCTGGCCATATCTGCACCAATGTTGAGTGAACTTGGAAAGAGGCAGGCCATGGGTGTTGGGATGTCATTCGTTACCTCAGACTTTGAGAAAGATCTGAAGGAGAAACAGAGGAATGCGGAAGCTCTGGCTGAACTTTCAGAAAGTGTCCGGAACCGCACTGATGATTGGGCAGGGCGTCCCAAATCAGTGCGGGACACTTTGCTGGCGCTTTCCAGCTGTGCACCATTCAACGTGCGCTTCAAAAAAGACCATAGCCTTGTTGGGAGAGTGTTTGCATTTGATGCCAAGCTTGGTGTGGATTTTGAGCTCAAGGTTTTTGTCGAGTACCCATGTGGCTCAGGCAATGTTTTCTCAAGTCTTTTGGCACTAGTAAAGCAAATGTTTCAGGATAGCCAAAAAGACTCTGGGAAGGTGATCAGCTCAGGCTTTAAATATGTTGAATTTGAGAAAAGACATGGCACTTGTGATTGGCGTCTTCTCTCTGAGCTGCTAAGTGATACTGTTCGGGCATTTAAAGAACCGCCAACTCCTGATTCTTTCCCACAACCGTATTTGGATGCTGCCTGTGCCATGTTACCCACTGCACTCTGCCATCTTGGACGTCCAGCCCGAATGCGGCGCCGAAAAGCTTCCCCGGATCCAGATGGCTCTGAGAGAATGACATCAGAGGAACAGATACGCCAGCACTGGTACCCTAGCATGAGTGCCCACATTCCCACCAGCTCTCTGGCCAGTGCTATGCCTAGCCAGCCTCCACATCTCCAGGAGGTGATTCCTGTTCCCCATGGAAGTGACCCTTCACCCATCAGTGCCCTCATGAGTGTTGCAGACAATGTTGGTGGCATTAACCAGTCGCCAAAAGACATGCCTGGAAGCAGTGGTGCACATGTCTCTAGTGCAAGCCCTTCTTCATCTGGGCAAAGACGACTGGCATCACGCAACGGTGAAAATGGATCTGGCACAGCCTCAGTTGCCACAGCAATGGCCCCTGTTGCAGCAGCAGACCAAGGATCCGAAATTGCTGGGGCTTCTGGAGCTCCACTTTGTTGCACCATTTGCCATGAAAGGCTTGAGGATACACACTTTGTCCAGTGCCCTTCAGTACCCATGCACAAGTTCTGCTTCCCATGTACCAGAGAATTCATCCGGAATCAGGGATCAGGAAGTGAAGTGTATTGCCCAAGTGGTGATAAATGCCCACTGGTGGGTTCCAATGTCCCTTGGGCATTTATGCAGGGGGAGATTTCCACCATATTGGCCGGAGATGTAAAAGTCAAGAAGGAAAGGGATCCTTAAACGCTTAAGGTAACTTAGTAAAACAGTATATTTATACAGATGTGTTTTCAACAAGGTTTTTTAGTAGCAAACACTACGTGGTGCACTGTGTAATATGAATTTTTATTTCCTTGATAGAACGTTTCTGAATCCCAAAGATGACCGACACCACAGCACTGATGAGACGACTATTCACGTTCACGCGTTGTCTTCTTCCAGTTATCTCATCCTTCTGTTCGAGATGATGCATCATTTCATCCATCCATCTTTCCTTATGTCCTCCATCTCCCCTATTTACAACATTCTATGCCTTTCTCTTATATTCAAGCTAAATATACTACACTTTTGACTCGTCACTTCTTTAGTCAAGTTTCTTTTTTTTTTTCCCGCACCCCTAAAATTTTATGTTCTATCTGTCATGACATATTTTGCATACACTTTCTCTCTCTCATTTAATGTTTGTCAATATGTTTAGTGCTTTTGTCAACACATGCCTCATCCTTTTTATTATTAGGTTTTACCCACCTTTCCTCTTCACTCTTTTAGACTTTTAGTTCTGTTCACTAATTACTTGTTAATTCTATTTCTCTTATCACTCCTAACTCTGTCCTTTCTTTATCTTTAACTCCCCCTTTCTAATGCTTTTCACTTCAGCTTATTTGATTAGGTTTAGCGATTTATTAAGAAAGCCATTCCTCTATTAGTGCATTTTTAATGGACAATCAGTTAAATATTATGGGCTTTTCAACAATTTAAGTGTTTTACTTCAGAGCTAAATTGTTTCATTTAAGGATTTTAAAATAATTTTTTAACTCTAGTTTAGTATTAACAATTCCCAGGACATGACAAATGATTAAATTAGATAATGTTCTAAAGAACCGATCAGCAAAAGCGTTGTGTGAATTTTTCTTTGTGTAAGATATAACTACTAAGCCAATTTTAAAATTTGAAAATCTGTCAATTAAAATGAGATGCTAGTCAATATATGTTTGTAAAATGTCTCTTGATTAACAGCCACAGCAGCACTAATGTAGGCATGTGCCAATATCCATATCTTTTTAGCTGTTTGTCACCGTTTGCAATGGTATAATATTCTATTCTAAATCTAATAATACTTCAGCTCAAGCAGCTGTTTCATAGGCCTTGTTTCTAATTCTACAAATTAGTTTTTTTAAAGCCACTTTTTTAGATAGCAGGATTATTAATTTTTTATGAATAAATCAACAACAATTGGCACTTGCCTACAATATAATGATTTTCTTTCTTTGTTTTGCTCAAATATCTTTATATATGCTGCATTAAAAGTGCATGTATAGTAGAATGTTTATCTTTTATACAATATAGATTGTAAGACATTGCTGATAATGGTTATTAGACGTGCAATTTCTATAGATTTGATACAGCAAACAAAACCAAAGATAGATGTGCAAAAAATATTCTGAAAATATTATATATTACATCCTATATTACCATACATATATACGTAAACTCAGTGGCATAGAACATCGACGTAGATGAGGAATGGTTCATGTAAATCTATTTAATCATGAACAAAAATGTTTCTTGTTCTTAAGTGTTAGCAGATCAGTATATTTTGTATTCTAACAGTAAGTTGAAAATATCCTTTTTTATTGTCTATCATTGTTATTATCATTGTATATTTTTCCATGTATGAATGGCTTTTTCATTGGTAATGTCTTTCACATCGGATACGTTGAGACAACTTTCAATATTGTTGTATGAAATGAAAATATAACTTTGGACAAATGTGTGTGTAAACAGAAGCACTGTTTTGTTTAATCAGCTCTTTGATTGTATTTAAATTAAAAGGTGGCGCCTGCTTTTCACTTTCACACACATTTGCTTTGTACAATCATGTAAAAACCTTTCTTGAGGGGAATTCTAAAGTTTTTTTTAAATTAAATTCAGCCTCAAAGAAACCAGTCTCTTGTTGTTACTATAATTATACATTTATTCTGAACATTTTTACTAGAATTCATTATTAGAAAAACATCTAGGTGGCACTAAGGTGTACAACATCTCATTTAGAAAACACTTTAGCACTTCATTTTACAGATAAATTTAACACTTTAGTCTCACTAGTTTGTGATATAAGCACCAGTATTGATTTATTCATTGTAAAACACTCAAAAAGCACTTTTATACATACAGTTGGGTTGAAATTCCATGAGTGTAAATATATTGATTAAAATGCCAGGAAAATATTAGGTACTAATGCATAAAATCTTTCCGTGTTATACTTGCATTACAGCCTGAGTTACCTCTGATCACTGTGTTCACATAAAAACTATAGAACTTCTAACTTATTTTTCTCTAATTCAGGGTCATGTGGGACTATGTGCATCAGAGCCTATTACAGTGCACATAGGGCAGAGTACACCCTGGACAGGTCGCCAGTCCATAGCAGCACATCACATATTCATACACACTCACTCCTATGGGAAATCACCAATTAACCCAATGTATTGGACTGTGGGAGGACGCTGGAGTGCCCAGAGGAAACCCACATAGAGAGAACATCTCATAGAAAGAGCCCTTGCCCAGAAGCCCCTTGCTCAAGAATTAAAGCGGGACTTTGCTTTGAGGCGACTGTATTTACCACTACACCAACACTGCAGAATGTTACAGAATTCTTAGTATGGTAGAAATATAGAATAATTGTAATTTCAAGTAGAATATAGTCAATTATAAACTATAATATTGCATGGCAAATGGATAAATGAAATCAAGTGCAATACGTATGAGGGTTTCGTTTTTTGTAGTGTTTTAAAAATAGTACATTAGTCAGTATAGCTAAATGCTTGAGACACACACATCCAAATTAATTAATTTTTTTCCTTCAGCTGCCTCCGTGAAGGGTCGCCACATACGACTTAGCGCTTTTTTATGCTGAATGCCCTTCCTAACACAACCTATGCACAGAAAGATCCCCGAATCAAACCCGGGATCACCTTATTGTGAGGTGACCATGCTACCCATTACCCATTAGTAGGTAACCACTACTAATTAATTCATAATAATTTTATTATTGAATTTTTTCTAAAAATACTATTTCAAATTTTATTATTTTTTCTAAAAACCTCAAAACACAAAATAAAAATCCATTGTTTAGCACTCATTATCATGGACAGACGCATCTATCTTCTCCCTCAGAGCACTAAGCTCTCAGCACCAGCACTCAGTGTCCAGGCTCGTTCATAGGAGCCTTTCCAAAGTTCAATTCTGTTTAAGCATAAGCGTATACGTACTTCTCACCTGTCATCTTTGTTTTCTAATAATACCCAAAGATTGGGTTCCAGTCCTGTCCCATCTACCGTGTCGTATGGTCTATGTCATCTGTCTGTTTTATCTCTGCCAAGAAAGAGAAGCGTGTGCAAGAAGTGCGGATTCATGTGACGTGTGTTCTCTTCATTTTCATGCAACCTGATCTATTCCCCACTGATATCTCAAAAATAACCTACGTAATCTCTCTATTATCGGTTCCGGTGTTGCAATGGGATGAAAACATCTGGGCGCAGGCCAGGCCCGTAAGCACCTCATTTCTTATTCTTCTCCTCTCGACTGCTCCCATTAGGGGTTGCCACAGCAGATCACTCATCTCCACAATACCCTGTCCTTTACATCTGCCTCTTTCACCCCAACTACCTGCATGTCTTCCCTCACCACATTCATAAACCTCCTCCTTGGTCTTTCTTTTTATCTTTTCCCTGGCACCTCCACCCACAGCATCCTTCTACCAATATACTACATGTCCCTCCTCTGCACATGTCCAACCCATCTCAACCATGCCTCCCTCGCCTTGTCTCCAAAACATCCTACGTGCTCTCTAATGAACTCATTTTTAATCCTGTCCATCCTCGTCACTCCCAATGAAAATATTAAATTTGCCACCTCCAACTCCGCCTCCTGTCTTTTTGACAACGCCACTGTCTCTAAACCGTACAACATCGCTGGTCTCACGCCAGTTTTATAAACTTTCCCTTTCACTCTTGCAGAAACTCGTCGATCACAAATCACCCCTGCCACTCTTCTCTACACACTCCACCCTGCCTGCACACTTTTCTTCACTTCACTAACACACTCTCCACTCTCCACTACTTTGCACTGTTGACCCCAGGTACTTAAACTCCTCCACCTCCATTACCTCTTCTCCCTGCAACATTACCACTCCATTGCCTTCCCCCTCATTCACACATATGTACTCTGTCTTACTCCTACTGACTTTCATTCCTCTTCTCTCCAGAATCTTCTCAACCTGCTTCCTACTCTCACCACAAATCACAATATCTGCAAACATAATTTTCCATGGAGATTCTTGTCTGACCTCATCTGTCTACCTGTCTAATACCACAACTACTCTCCCGGAACCCTGTCGTACACTTTCTCCACATTCAAAAACACAAAATGCAACTCCTTCTGGCCTTTTCTATACTTCTTTATCGACAACCTCAAAACAAAGACTGCATCTGTTGTTCTCTTCCTTGACATGAAACCATACTGTTGCTCACAAATGGGCACCTCTTCCCTCAGCCTAGCTCTTTCCCATAACTTCATGGTGTGACTCATCAACTTTATTCCCCTGTAGTTACTGTACGTCTGCACATCTCCCTTATTCTTAAGAATTGGTACCAGAACACTCCTTCTCCATTCCTTAGGCATCCTTTCGCCTTTCAAAATAAATTAAAACAATTTAGCCATAAACTCCAACGCAAATCTCTCCTAAACATCTCCATGCTTCTACTAGAATGTCTCCTGGTCCAACCACCTTTCCATTCTTCATCCTCTTAATAGCTGCTCTCACTTCCGCCGTACTAATCCTATCCACTTCCTGTTCCACCATCTCCACATCATCTCTAACTCTAACTCATCTTCTAACTCTCTGATTTTCCTCATTCATCAGCTGCCTGCACCCACCTCACTAAAGATATACTTGACTCATTTTAAAGAGGTTTTCGGGTGCAATGATGGTGAGGTAGCAGCAGGAGAACAACTATATCAACAGGGCAAAATGTCTATTCAGGAATATGCCCTGAAATTCCGTACTTTGGGAGCAGCTTGTGAATGGAATGAAAGATCTTTACTTTCCACCTACTGCTAACTGTGGTCTGGACCAATTTATTCAACATTCAATCCGGTGTTCTGATCGCATGTTATCCGTTTTCAACTAACCAGCTCTGACAAACCCTTCCCTCCAACCTGCCTGAGCAAAAGCACTTTCTAGAGACCAGCCCAGAACCCATGCACTTGGATTGGATTACTGTCCTGTCGTAAAAATCACCCATAAGGAGTTGTCTGCATCTGTTACAGACCTCCTCGACTCCAAGTCAGCCGGTAACTTCATCTCGGGAAACCTCTGTCATTCCCTGCAGATCGTGACCATTAGAAGTAGGCCACTCAATTTGGGATACATTCACACAGCGACTAGCCGGCCCTGTCACCAGTAAGTGGAACAACTGCACTCTGAATCTGTCCAGCGTCTGGTCCTAGAGGGTGCCACTACAGATATTATCCTTGGACGCCCCTGGTTAGTGCACCATACACCAGTCCTCTCTTGGGATTTAAAAGAGGTCCTAAAATCGGGTGAGAGCTGTTCCATAATTGTTTCCTGGGTCTACCTGTGCTGCCTTCCAGGTCATTCAACACCTCTCTGTTTCACCACCATAGAGAACTCTATGGAAAATGTCTCAGTTGACATTCCTCCATTGTACAAACAGTTCAGCGACCTGTTCTGTCCTAAGAGAGCAACTTGGTTACCACCACACCGGCCATGGAACTGCGCCATTGATCTCATGCCATGGGTGAGCCAGTGCCTAAGGGTAGAATTTACTCACTCTCTATCCCAGAAAAGAAAGCCGTGGAGGAGTACATTAGGGAAGCCTTGAGACACGGATTCATTCAATCAACCACTTCACTTGCCGCCTCCAGCTTCTTCTTTGTGGTAAATTGGATGGCGGTTTAAGGCCTTGTATCGATTATCAAGCACTTAAACAAATCACTGTGAAATTTAATTACTCTCTACTTTTCGTTCCAGTTGCTTTGGAGGAATTGCCTGGAGCAATGATTTTGACAAAACTGGATCTCCGAAGCACATATAACATTATCAGGATTCCAGAGGGAGATGAGCGGAAGATTGCATTCATCACTCCAACCAGACACTACGATTATTTGATAATGCCCCCTTACGAACTTGTTAACATGCCTTCTGTCTTTCAGCATCTGTCAGTCCTTCTATACCACCTCTGTCCATTTTCTAGTGTACCACATTCACCAGCAGGGGGTGCAAATGTATAGCAATAAAGTGACAACCTAAGACTGTGAAACAACTACAATGATTTCTGGGGTTTGCAAATTTCTACTGTAGGTTCATCAAGAACTATATATAGCCTGATTACCTACCCACTGACCAGCTTACATAAGGATAAGCCCACTACACTGAAATGGACACCTGAAATCCCCCTTTACCTCTGCACCTATTTTAGCTCACCTTAATCCAGAAATCCCTTTCATTGTGGAGGTCAATGCCTCGACCACTGGAGCTGGGGCAGTTCAGTGCTTATTTTCAGGAAATTTAGCCCTATGCAACTATGACATAGGCAACCGAGAACCGAGAACCAGGGGCCAACTCAATCCTCTTGCTACTGTTCTATCGCTTTTGGTGGCCCAATATGGTATAAGAGATCATGACATGAGAGGATGCAGGGAATGTGTTATGTCAAAGAGCCCAACAAACCGGCCTGACCAGAAAGTTACAACCACTACCCATCCTGAACCATCTGTGGCCTAATCTAGAAGTGGATTTCATGACCGATCCATCTATCTCCGAAGGTAACACATGTATCCTATTCGCTGTGGACTGTTTCTCAATTTCCTGTTGTCTGCTTCCTCTCAGAAAGCTCCCTATAGCCATGGATACAGTAAAAATGCTCTTCAATCATGTTTTCAGATATTTGGCATGCTGGAGGATATAGTTTCAGACCGGGTTTTGGAAAGCTTTCTATTCCCTCCTAGGGGTGACCATCAGCCTATTCTCTGGGTACTACCCACAGACCAAAGGTCAAACAGAACGCAAGATGCAAGCGATCGGTTGGTTTCCCCTATACATTCTGCCAACAGAACTCCTCGGTTGAGCAGAATACCCAGAACTCATTGAGACAAGCCACTAGTGACCTAATAACTTTTCAATATTCTAGAATACCAACCTCTGCTTTTTCCTTGGTTAGGTGAACCCTGGTCTGGGACCAAGCCCACCGCTAACTACAGAGGGCTATGCGCCGACACACCGTATATGTACACCGATCACCAAATACCGATTACCAGCCTGGTCAGACGGTGTGGTTATCCACCATGGATTTACGTTTGTGGCAACCCTTGGTCCCTTTTCCAATCACCAGGATAATCAGTCTAGTCATCTATACTCTGTCATCTATACTGTCACTCCCTCCTGAGTTGCATATACACACAACGTTACACTTGTCACAGTCGTGTCACGTTACATGTGTACACATCGCTTCTTACTGAAGTCAGAGCTGTCTACAAGTGAGGGAGATCTTGTCGGTCAGATACCGTAGTGAATGCAGTGAGTCTTGGGACTGTCTGCCTCACCTTCATCCGTGCTTTCCCTGATTCGTGCTCATCTTTTGGTGACTCTAATACTTCAATAAATCTGTTTGCGTACAACTTACCTGTGTGCGGTCCTCTCCCATAACAGGTGGCCTGGGAAGAAAAAGTAGAAGAGGAGGGAAAAAAATTAAAAATACAAAGGTCATAGGATGATCGGTTTATGGAACTGCGTAGTATAATGTAAGTAACTTACTGTTCACATAAACTTCACAAAAACTACACTAGCCAAGAAAAAATTTGATTTAAAAAAAATCGTAATATTTTAATCACATGATATATTTGAACACTTGTTTATATTTGTAAAGGTTTGCGATGTGACCGCTTATTGCTGCATTACGTATATTGTACTTTATTTGGTGAATTTATTTTTGCGCCATGAATTGCCATTTTTGCGTTATTCCTAATTTGCTGAATTCTGTTTGAATAAAGATTTGAATAATATTTGAATAAATGGACAATATTAGTAAAAATGTTTATTAGGTTATAGTGCTGTGTATGTGTTTGTGTGTTTTGTTTTTATTACGAAGACATGGCTCAGTGACCGAGTTCCCGGACGCCATTGAGCCAACATCAACACTTAACGGTGCAAGAACTCCGTGATGTTGTCTGATTATTGCTCGTCCGTCGTCTGTGGAGTGAGATGCTGTTAAATGCAGTGTCGTTCATTTTCTATTTGTCCAGGGTGAACCCTTGCCTTTAGTCCTATGTGCCCTGGAAGAGGCTCCAGCAGACCCCCGTGAGCCCGAATTAGTGAATAAGCAGGGTGAATGTTATGAACGAAAGAATGAATGAACGAACAAATGAACGAATGAATGAACGAACGAATGAATGAATGAACGAACGAATGAATGTTGTGTAGCAGCAGCAGACGCCTTCCAGACGTTAACGTTTATTTCAATCCTTCCACATCACCATATCTAAAGCTGAATACAACTAATTTGTTGTTTCTTTTACAAAACAATAGTTTTGTGTACAACTTCAAAATTTATTCTATAATTCACGTACATATTCGACGAATTAGTGCTGCAAACACCAAACACCGCCCGTCGTTTTACTCCTGCACCGGGGAAATTAGTGATGATCAGAGACTACAAATGCCTCAGCTCTTTACTAGGCACCAGCAGGGCAGCAGCTTTACAATTGGAAGAATCAATTAAGAAGGGATGCCTGACTTTTTTTTTTGCAATTTTACAGCTACCCTGTAAATCCTGAAAAGAAACACCATCATAATAATATTAACAACAACAACAACAACAACAACAACAATAATAATAATAATAATAATAATAATAATAATAATAATAATAATAGGTGGCGTGGTGGTGTATAGTGGTCGCCTCATAATAAAATGAGGGAATAAGCGACTATAATAGAATATTTAGAATGAAAACTATTTGAATGAATGAATGAATCATTAAAACACTACTACTACTACTACTACTACTAATAATAATAATAATAATAATACTAATAATAATGATAATAATAATAATTTTTATATTAAAATAACATTTTGGTTCATTGTGGAGTTCATATAGTATTTTATTTGTATTTTATTAACAAACCATATGAAATAAACCGCAATAAATGGCTTGGGCACTTCTTTAGCACGGTTTAGCGCTGGTGGAGACGGATAACTGAGCTGAGAGATTGGCTGATTCATA
>JAOTRA010000025.1:2821048-2832160 GCA_026260255.1 Pseudolaguvia tuberculata | reverse complement strand
CACACACACACACACACACACACACACACACACACACACACACACACACACACACACACACACACACAAAAACAAACTCGTACCCACTAGTGGACATAAATAGTTGAACAAACACAAAAAAACCCAGAGGAAGCGTCCTGTAATGTGCACTACTTAACAGTGTTCTGTTATGACTGTCTATCCAAACATTTACAATTTCTTATCTATACAACTGTATTTGAAACCTTCGAGATGTCATCTTTTCATCAGCAAGAATAAATCTAAACAATTATGACAGGACTGAAACCAGATGAGTTTTTTTGCTTGCGTTTTCTTCCTGGTAGCAGGTTGTGTGTGCAGGTGGGAGCGGGAAGTACTAACATTCGCTCCTTTACTTTGGATAAAATGAAAAACAACTTTATATACTTCCTTCTCTTAAATCCCATAATTATATTGACTAGAGAATGTTAGTGGGGGAAAAAATCAGAATAGCGTCCCTTGATACATGTGGTGATAAATTAAATATAATGTAAATCGAATATGTTTATTAATATGTGCAGTGTAAACAGACAGGTGAATAAGTGATAGTGACATAAAACAATTCACAACAATTGTATATTTGATCAGAGGCAGAGACAATTTTACGCTGTGGCTGATTTCCATACTAGGCTGTCTTTTTCTCTCAGCTGTTCTCTACCTAAAGAAAACGTTGATTTGCTGATTTTTACATATGATGCAAAAGCAAGATATTGAAAAGTTATTTCATTTTCATCCATTTCATCCATTTCTGTGTCATGTAAATGCAGATTCTGGATCCAGGTCAGTTTTAAAAGACAATGTAAAGGTCTTATAAAATTTGGATTTAGTCATATTTTATGGAATCTTTTATTTTTACACCCCTAGTGTAAAAATTAGTAAATCTGACGAAAGATTTTGGAAATGGTTGGCTGGTAGTTTGATAATAGTCTGTTGATTATATTGTAATGAGCTTGACTCTCAGATCCACCAAGCTGGGCCTTTGAGGATTTTAACCATCTAAAGCATAGCCCAGCAACGCAATTATATTTGGCCCGTGAAGCCATAACAAATTACTATTAGAGCTGCACGTCTGTATTATATGGCGCATGTACTGCTAATACTGCAAATCCCAAAATGTTCGGATGGTGTTTTGGCACGTCAATCACGACAGGACCAATTAAAGCCCATAATAGCGACAGTATGCTAATACTGGCACCGCACTATACCTCCCAAAATGGCAAAAGAAAGGCAGAAAATCAAAGCTTTATTTCAATCAATATCAATGTTGGCCAATGACTTTGTTCCAGTTTTGAATTTTGGCCCCACTGTGTATTTGAGTTTGACACCCCTGATCTAAACCATGAAACATATTTTATAAATAAGGTAAACTTAATTGATTTTGAATATGACATTTCATTATAATATAAATGTAATTGCTCAGTAAATTGCACCTGGTGAGGTTATAACCTTGATTCATACTTATTGCATAGACTGATAGTTCAAGTTACTGGGTCCACAAGACTCCTACTGGCAAGTAGCATTTGCTACAGAAGTAAGAAAAGAATCCAGCATTCACAACCTATGTAGGTTTACAGTGTTGCCTTTAGAGCTCTCCAAATTGCCAGCCGTGATTGAGAGACCAGTTCAGTACTAAAAAGTCTGCTTTAGAACTACTGAATTGTGTGTCTAAATGACCTGCTTGTCTTTGCCCCTAAACTGGTCAGTAACTGATCTGAGAGAGGTTTTCTTCACTATTCCAGACACGGGGTCTTAAGTGCAATGATCTGTAATCCAATGCCAAGATGCTTGGTCCATACCAAAGAACATTTCATTAGCTGGCTACCAAGCTATGGAAGGTTGCCACTGGCAAAGTGTGATCACATAGCATGGAACAGCTACAGAGATTTCTTGCCTTGGTACTCAGTGGTGTGCAGTCAGGACCATGGTATAGTGTTCTCCATTGGTCTAAACACTATCAGAAGCTGACCTACCGACGTATGTTGATGTTAGATTTCAGTTTCTATATGGGGCCATGTAATTGTAATCTGCCCAAAGTTTTCAGAATTAGTAGTGCTGCTTTTTTAATCTTTTTGTGGTGCTATTAAATAAATATTGATTCTAAATTGCTCCAGATTATGTTTGTGGTACAGTTGTAATTG
Organism: Pseudolaguvia tuberculata; assembly: GCA_026260255.1. NCBI lineage: Eukaryota > Metazoa > Chordata > Actinopteri > Siluriformes > Sisoridae > Pseudolaguvia > Pseudolaguvia tuberculata. Next base: position 2,830,004 of record JAOTRA010000025.1, on the reverse strand, counting down.
TAATGTACAGATTTGCAGTCTTAACAGCATCTCTTGCTTTAATAAAAATGTCTTTCATATTCAATGTGTGAAATGTCTCATGTCAATGTTTTTGTATAATATTGATGGTTTCTCTAATTGAACTATGATTGTGGGGCTAAAAAGAGGTGATAGTTATAGTATTAAGAGGTGTATCAGTCATGTAAGTCCCCACTGAAGGCCCAGATACAAACTGCATCACACACCATTGATACTACTGTTACTCCATTCTAACAACTAACAACCAATAAGGCAATGTTCCAAGAGTACTGCAACTCAAATGTAGAATTCAATAGTAAATTCTTACTATGACTCCAGCAATAGCCTCATTATACACATAGGGCAAAAGTCAGTAATAAATTCTGGACAGGTCACCAGTCCATCGCAGGGCCAAACATAGACAAACAACCCTACACACTTGCTCTCGCTCCTATGGCCAATTTTAGAGTTACCAATCAACCTAATGTACATGTATTTGGAGAAAACGTTGCTCTGTATAATATACAGTGACAGAGTGACCCTTGAACTTTTTCATATTTTGTCACTTTGCAAACACAAACAAAACCAAATATTTTTCTTCATTCATTTTCCCATTAACTTCCTTGAAGGAAAGCATACTTACAGCATGATGCTGCCAGCACCATGTTTCACATTGGGGAAGATGTGTTCAGGGTGATGAGTAGTGTTAATTTTCAGCCACAAATAGCACATTGCATTTAAGTTAAAAATATAAATTTTGTCTCATCTGATCAGAGCACCTTCCTCCACGCGTTTGCTGTGTCCCCTACATGGTATGTGGCAAACTGTGAAATAGACGTCTTATAACTTTCTTTCAACAATTGCTTTCTTCTTGTCACTCACCAGATTTGTTTAGTACATGACTCGTGTTGTCCTGTGGACAGATTCTCTTAACTAAGCTGTGGATTTCTGCACGTCCCCCAGAGTGACCATGTGCCTCTTGGCTGCTTATATGACCAGTGCTCTCTTTGTTTGGTCTGTCAGTTGGACGGCCATGGTTTGGTAGGTTTTTCCATTTTCTGTATGGTGAATTCCTGTGATTGGTCTTCATGATGCTGCACTCGTGTTTCTAATAAACCAGTGAGACCGTCACAGAACAGGTGTCTTTATATTGAGACAAATTACTAAATTACACACTAAATTACACACAGGTGTAACCATATGACACTCTACTAAATTTAAGTATCTGACCATTACACTGCAGGATGCTGCTTTATGCTCTGTAAAGTCATGTTTTGATGCAGTTCAAGGTGAAAACAATTTGTTCTTACGTGTAGGTAATAAATAAATAACCAAAAGTATTGGCAATTGTAGTAAAATTACACATTAAGTTTAACTCACAAATTTAACTCAGAAACAAATGTAATGAGAATATTGAAGTTGTTTTTATTATTTTATTATAAGGAATAAAGAAGATAGACTGCTATATCCCACACAGCTTCCTGCAAAACATCCGCTCTGGGAAGTAAAGATTTTATTTATTTTTTTTTGTATGTCTGACTCTCTCTCTCTCTCTCTCTCTCTCTCTCTCTCTCTCTCTCTCTCTCTCTCTCTCTCTTTTCCCCATCTCTTGCTTCTCCTACTTTTAATTCTGCCCCTCTTTAACACACAGTTCTTTGTACAGGCTACACTGTATATACTAAAAGGGTAATTGAGTAAAGACTGAATTCACTAAGAGCAAGTGACTGTGGTTGTGTGGAGGGGGGGGGGTTGTGGATTGGTATGGCTTTATTAAAATTAACCCATTCATCCCTGAATTGGGTTTGTCACACCTGTTTTAGTAAACATATGGTTATAGGTTATAATGCTTCGAGGTTAGCACTCACAGCAAGAAGGTCCCAGGTTTGTATCCCCAGCAGTAGCCTTTCTGTGTAGAGTTTACATATTCTCCCCGTACTTGTGTAGGTTTACTCTGGGTATTCTTCCCACAGTCCAAAAACATGTACGATAGGTTGACTGATGGTTCTAAATTGCCCATAGGTGTGATTGTGTTTGGTTGTTTGTCTGTGTCCTTGTATGTGGTTCTGCAATGGATTGGCAACCTCTCTTAGATAGGCTCCAGTAGATCCTTATGACCCAGATTGTAAATAATCAGGCATAGAAAGTGGATGGGCGTATGTATGGATAGATTATGATGCTATGATTCAGCGTATTGGTGGTACAAAAAAAAATGATGTGGAATAGGTGAGAGATGTCAGGTGCTGACAGACATTATATTGCTTGTTGTGTTCCTCCGACAAGCATGATACTAAACAATTAGGATATTTTTTGGATGTTTTTAGCGTTCAAGCTTTATTTTTATTATTACTTTTATACTGTCAAATCATGATAAACGAAATATTTCATACTTTTACCAACACTTTACTGACCTTTTAGTCAGAACATTAGTATTATAGGGTTATTATAAGCATTCTAAGTGGACTGCAGCAACTTGACCCATACACAATAAATTACCATGTGTTTTTTACACCTTTCTACCATAACTAGTAGTTTTTCTTAGCCGTTTGTGACTCAGTTGCTCTTTTAAACTATCATACCAGCTCTGCTGCTCTTTGCTCCCTATGCAGATCAATAAGCCTTGTTTGTCCATGACCCCACCACCTGTTCATTGGTGATCATTCTTTGAACCTCTTTTTTATTGGTATTAGTCCCTGTATAACTATTCTGAAGTATATTTCGCTCTTTCTGAAGATGCTCAAATATTTATGCTTGTCCATTTACCTGCTTCTGATAGATTACCCTTAATAACTGAATGTTTATTTGCTGCTTAATGATATTGGATTGAATGATGTTTTTGTAACACAATCCACTAAGGTTCTTTAAGTAAACTAAGTGTTTACATTAGCATGCTCAAGAACTTTATAAAAATCACCAACGTATATAACTATGTGGAGTGTTTAAAAGCAAGCAAGGCTGAAAAGCTAGTCAGAACAGTACATTTCAAAGCATCTTAAAATGCTGTTGAGTGCCATTTTGTCATATGAGACTTTAGGACCCCACCACACTGAGTAAACACAGTCAACAAACATTAGACACCCCCCACTCCCTCCACCCACCTACCGCTGCCTCAGCCTCTTGTCTCTTTGCCTCTCTCTGTCTCCATTTCTTTTGCGCTCCGCCCATGCCATAAGCAAACACTCTAGTTTTAGGAACAAAGGAAGACTGAATAATCAGAGAGAAATGTCAACGTTTCACCATGACTGCCCCACAGTTACTCATTAACGATAGAAAGAAAAGAAGAAGAGGGTCAACCTTCTCTTTAATGAGAGAAATAGAGACAGAAAAGGAGAGAAATAAATAAATAAATAAATAAATAAATAAATAAATAAATAAATAAATAAACCTGTCTGACGCTTTTGTCTGTCTTCACATAAATGATGATCCAGTGTTAATTAAACAAACAAACCAATCTTAATAGTTTAAATGAATGAATTGCACTGGATCTGACCTTACCTGATATGATTATTCTTATATCTGTAGCATATCTTTCCATAGGTAAAGTTTATACCTTGTAACAATTATTTGAAAGATTCACTGATTTACATAATACCACTCAAAAAAGGCAGTAAGGAGATCTTTTATGCATTTCTAATTTATTGGAAAAGTAATTTGTATTTTGGTACCATTATTTACTTAACAGGGTGGCTCAGTGGTACAACTGGTAGCTTTGTTTTACAATTCCCAAGGTCCCCGGTTCAGTCATAAACCCTGGTTGATGTCTGAATGAGGTTTTGTATGTTCCAACACATGGGCTTCCTTTAACCAGTCGAACGTTCTCCTACCTTTTAAAAAACCTAGTAGGTAGTGGATTGCCTTTGCCAATGATGCGCTCGGTCTGAGGAACAAAAGACATAAGGCATAAAAACACCTTTGGTAGTATACTAGATAATCGGCAAACGTCATGATTTGTGCAATTGGAAAAAAAAACATTCAATGAATATAAGGGAATCTTCATAATTCCATAATTCTATTAGTCTAAATTGAACATTTTGTTGAGTGAATGGATAAGGCATTGGATTTCAAATAGCTTATACACGTGTACTCACACACATACACACATGCACACAAACGGATTTAGTGGACAACCGAGACACAGGTGGAGTGTATTGTAGTCTTATTTACTCTCTTTGCTGGCAGATGGCTTCGTTCATTCAGGTCAGAGATGCTCATATTTTATTCTAAAGGAAATGAAATGAGCTGGTGATATAATCTGTGCTGATTATGATATACAGTGCTGCATGCTGTATTTGTATTTAAATCATAATACAAAAACATATAAGAACTTGAAGTGCTACAATATATTTCTTTAGTGTTATGGTACACTGTATAGACAAAGTATGGAGACAAGAGACACATGACCATCACATCCATATAAGCATTTTCTTTTTTTAAGCATCCAATTCCAAAGTTTGTCTCACTCCACACATCTAGAAATGCTTACCAATATATTGTGTACCTTTGAAGAATTTTCAATTTAGTTAGGGTAAAATGTATTAACATGACATTGAAAGACAATTTTGAGACAACTTAGTACATTGAAAATTGTTGTTTAGAGTAGTCACACTTACATGGGTTTGCTGGTAAGGTGTCCACAGAACTCTGGCAATATATTTCTCGATTGGGAAATCTGAGTGGTGGCGTAGTGGATAGCACGGTCGCCTCACAACAAGTTTGCATGCTCTCCCTGCGCTTGCATGGGTTTCCTCTGGGTACTATAGTTTCCAAAAACTAGGTCGATTGGTTATTCTAAATTATCGATAGAAGTGAATGTGTATGTGGTTGGTTGTCAGTTAGTCGATGTGTTGCCCTTAAATGGTTTGGCAACCCGTCCAGGGTGTACCCTGCCTCCCGCCTCTTGCCCTATGTGCGCTGGGATATTCGCCAGCAGACCCCCGTGACCCCTAATTCGAGAATAAGTGGGTAAGAAGATGAATGAATGAATGTATGAATGAATGAATGAATGAATGAAATCTGAGTTAGTTGTAGGTCATGTAAAGTGAATTCTTATATCATTTACAAAAAGAAATAGTATATACTTATTATAACATGTCATATTCGTCTTAATTCGAGGTAAGAAATGTTATTGATTGATTCATTCATTCATTTTCTAACCTGCTAAAGGTATGTTGTAAATTAGTTATTCATCTTTTTTTATTGTGTTTGTTATGAATTTGAGGCACCAATGACAAAGTTAGGCGAGATTAGGAATTGGCTGGATTGAAATGGTTATTGTACCAATGGATATGTACAGAGGAGGGATAATTGGTCCAAATATAAGGACATATAGCTGTAGGCTTCGGAAGGCTAAGGAGATGGATGGTATATGTATGTGATAAATGAGGACAGTTTGCATAAGTGAAAGGATTGCAGGGGTTAGGTGGAGTATGATTCTTTATGTCAATCCCTGAAAGGAGCAGCTGAAAGAAAGAGAAGAAGATAAGAATAAGTTCAAGGTGTTTAGGCTTGCACATGTTTGGGTGTGACCCTTCAATCCACCGATTTATGTATTCATTTTGCAAAATATAAAATGTATATGAATTTTTTTGTTGATGCACGGAAACCATCAGAATTTAGAGCATTACTAAAGGGAAGAGTTAAGCTAAAGGGCAAGCTTATTTTAAACTTTATGGTGTTTGGATTGCTCGGTGTGGTTCTGATATCTGGAATCTGAATTGCTACCTGTAAGAGAAAACTAGTGTTTTCTTTTTAATGACATTGACTTGTCCCTCCTCCTTTACCTCTTTGAACAAGATTACCAGAACATTCAGCTTTCAATGAAAATGCGGGCGACTTTCTTTCCCTCTTGCTATGTTTGTGTGGTCTACTTCACCCTGATAACACACAGTCAGTCCTTTTACTGATAACAGACATTCAGTCCCTTAACTGATAAGACCTACTAACATACCATTCACATTAATGATTGGTCAGGTCTGAGTGCTCAGGTAGAAATCTGACTAATGCTTAAGTCTGAGCTCCACCTAGTTCAAATTGAAACACATGAATATACAAAATGCTGGTTACATGTATTTATAAAGCATATTGGGAAAGGGACTGAATAAATAAATAAGGCCAGTACAGTGGTGTAGTAGTTAGCGCTGAGACTCAGAATGTCCTGGGTTTCTTTGTGGGTTTTCTCCAGGTACTTTAATTTGCTCCCACACTACAAAAACATATCAATTAGGTTGTCCCTGCCTTGGACTGTTGACCTGTTTAGGGTGTACCCCTACCTTTTGCCCTATGTGTACTGGGATAGGTTGACTCTACTGTTTTGCTTATTTCATGTTAGGACTGAATTAAGTTGTTAACGTACGCTATGAAAACATGGTTTGTGGAAGACTACCTGTGTCCTGATCTCAACTCCAATGAACAAATCTGACAGCCCAGCTCAAATAGGGCGAGAAGCAGGGGCACACCCTTAACGGGTCACCAGTCCATCTCAAGGCAACACATAGACAAATAACCACTCACACACACATTCACTCCTATGGGCAATTTAGAATCAATAATCTGCATGTTTTTGGACTGTGGGAGGAAACCGGAGTACCCGGAGGAAACCCACACAAGCACGGGGAGAACATGCAAACTCTGCACAGAAAGATAAACCCAGGAATCAAACCAGTAACCTTCTTGTTGTGAGGCGACCGTGCTAACCACTACACCACCGCACCACCCTATACTGCTTATTATTGAATAAAAAATGATCAGGTGTCTACTAACAGTGGTGATATACTGAATACCTTTTTGTTAAACACAAACAATTTTTCACGTTATTGTACTTTGTTTTGAGCATTTTTTAAATATATTAATTAATTTATTAATCCTGCAACAAAAACATATTTTACAAAAGTATAACAGATACAAGTATACAAGTTTTTTTATACACTTTAGAGGTGTCTGTGAGAGAAAACATTTACTCCTTCATTTGCAGTAACCGCTTTATCCTGGTTAGGAATATGGTACATTTGAGGCCTATTCCAGGAACTTTGGGTGAAAGTTGTGCATACAAGCTGGATGAAACTTCTGTCAGCTGCAAGGCACCATACAACACACATTTGCATATGTATTCTATCCTGAGGGAAACGGGTAGCCAGCTTAAATTTTATTTGAGAAACTAAAAAAACTGAGAACTTAAATAGAAAGTCCACACAGTAAAGAATGGTAAGATGGAAAGTATGTTTAGTCTCAAACTAAAGATCTTGAATCTGCAAGGTGGCAACACTTCCTGTTGCATCATTGTGTAATTCCTTTAGAGAAAATGTTTTATTAATGTCCTAATGTGCTTATGTCCTAATTCAGGGTCACGGTGGTCCGCTATAGCTTATGCCAAATCTCAGAAAGGCAAAAGACAGGAAAGGTACACTCTAGAGGTCGACACTCTATCACAGGACGACTCACACTCACCCTCAATTCTACCAATTAACCTAACCTACTTGTTTAAGGATGCCATTGGTTCAAAGAATTGCTTTAAAGAAAAGGAAGAAACAAAATGGTATATCAAGTACTAAGCCTTTGCTGCCAAATTGTTTAGTAGTTTATAACCATCTTACAGTCTTACAGTCTCTACATGATTAGAAATCAATGCAGGAGTTTGGCTCATAATTCAGCTAATCAAATGCTATGGCTAAATCATGCACATTAAGTTGGGTACATTTAAATGTTAAGTATATTTTATAAAAAGGTTTTAATCATTCATTCATTCATTCATTCATTCATTCATTCATTCATCTTCTTATCTGCTTATTCCCTAATTCGAAGGTCACATGGTACCCGGAGAAAACCCACACAACTGCTCCCAATTTTATTTAGTGGAGCCTCGCCTTATGGCAGCCATGTGTGTATGTGTGTAAGGTCTGGAAACAGCAGGAAGTGCTAGTTAATTAATAACTTTGCTACAGGTGTTACAGGGCCAAGGGCACAGGTTGATAACAGCGAGAGCAAGAAGAGAGTCACAGTTACATTGTCTGTTCTTTTTTCAGTCAAAATGACCCTATTTACAATATACAATTTTTCACTTTTTTTGGGGTAATTAATTTTTTTTTACCACTGAGGTCAGAGTAATGTTAGACTGGTTGTCTGCCAAATTTTAACAGTTTACTGGATCAAAAGATTTAGTACAATAATATAGAAAGTATTTTAAAATGTTTAAACAGTGAAAGTTTTAATAGTTCATGAAAAGGCTTAATTAGACTGGGGGTCAGTCATGAATCAAATACAATACAGCTAAGTAGTATGAACTAAATACTATTCCGTATTATAAACGGAAAAATGTGGATTAAATTTAAATCATGCTAAAGTTCAAATCGATATTACATGCTCTTTTTCCCGTAGCTCATTTGTGTTCGATCAGATGGGTAATGAATAAACTGCCCCATCTGCCCCTTTTATCATTTTACCTTGGTGAACAAACTGTTTGTAAAGCCCACTCATCCTCCCACCTGCTCACACCCACATGCACACGCTCATGCACGCACACGAGGACTCAAATTAAACAAATGCAACAAAAGAAATGCTGGTATTTCTGCAATATATTGCATACATTGGTTAACAGCTGTATGAATGTGGTATAATCTGACTATAAGATTAGCCAGTACAAGTTTGAGGGGAGGACACATAATGATACTAAAGTTAACTTACAATTAAATTACATGTGTCTTAACTTTGCATCTACTAGTTTTTGTTTGTCAAACTTGGTATTAAAATAACATTGACAATTCATACCTTCATCACCCACTTATTCCCTGGGGTCATGGGATTCTGCTGTAACCTATTCCAGCTCTCTGAAAGGCAGGGAGAGTACACACAGGTCGGCAGTCCATCATAGGGCCATAAACACTTACAATCACTTTGACTATCTATCTATCTATCTATCTATCTATCTATCTATCTATCTATCTATCTATCTATCTATCTATCTATCTAT
>JAOTRA010000025.1:2785566-2808044 GCA_026260255.1 Pseudolaguvia tuberculata | reverse complement strand
GTGTGTGTGTGTGTGTGTGTGTGTGTGTGTGTGTGTGTGTGTGTGTGTGTGTGTGTGTGTGTGTGTGTGTGAATTATTATTACTGATACCATATGGAAGTTTATTTCCCCTTTATTATTATGGTTATCTGAAGACTGATTGCTTTGTTTTTCAAGAAAGGAAAAACTGGTTAAAAGTGAGGACATTTTAATGAAAACACTTTTTAAAAATATTTAAAATTATAATAAAATAAACTAAAATTAGTTACATGTTTTTTTTTTAAATCATTGAATATTTTATAAGGCGTAGGCTGTCCTGATTTTTTTCTCTTTCTGCTGCCAATTAATCTAATTAATAAATAATTATTCTCAGAGCCAGACACAGTTCAACGTAAACGTCACGTTTGTTATAAAACATCAGTTAATCAAAAATGAAAGACAATGTTCTAAAAAATAATGTAAGTAAAACCAAATTTAGACAAGAAATAACATTTAAATACATTTGGTTTTCACAGACCAACTCATACTGTATATACATGATGTGACGACGGGGGGATAGCCGGATCCATGAATACAGACACAGTATAGAGTTATTCCACAGAGTTTAATAAAGTACTGACACAGGTAGACAAATCCAAAACGCTGAGCAGAGACGTAAATGTAGACGGCAGGGGGGTCAGGTAATACAGTCAGAGAGAGGGTTGCAAACAAAGCAAAACCGGAGTTCAAAGGTTACTCGTTAGACAGTCCAAGGTTCAAAAGCCAATAATCCAAAATACAAGGGTTCGCTACCATGCTCAGTATGTCGGGTAAACAATACTTCACGTGGGTTCCATTGCGGCGTGGCCTTATATAGGGTGGCCCGCCCAATTACCCAGCGTCGGAAGTAGACTCTAGTACTCAGGTGATGGCTCCCTCCAGTGGCCATCAACCTGAGTTGACCTCCTAACACATGGGCTGTATACATACTGTATATACAGTGGTTAGATGGATTAAGACTGCTGTATCCACAGTTATAGAGGTTTCCTGTGACAAAGATCAGGTGATACACAGTTGGTATCTACACCACTCCAATGCAACAGTTGCCAGCGAACCAGGGATAACCGGTTGCCATTTGGTGGTCTGACATATAAATGCTCTAAATACCTTGACATACCCTGCGATGGACTGGCGACCCATCCAGGGTGTACCCCTGCCTCTCACCCTATGTGCGTTGGGATAGGCAACAGCAGACCCCCATGACCCCGAATTAGAGAATAAGCGGGTAAGAAGATGAATGAATGAATACCTTGACACATATTTTGTGTTGGTAAGCATTCCAATTTAAAATCTCAATTTGTGCAAAGTATAGAAATCCTGCTATTTTAAATTAATAATGCAGGTGGCATTACCAGATTATTCTCTAATTCAGGGTCACATGGGTCTGTTGGAGCCTAATGAGTACACCCTCGACAGGTTGCCAGTACATCACAGGGCCACACATAAATGAACAACTACACAATGCACACTCAATCCTATGAGCAATTTAGAATCATCAATCCACCTAATGTACATGTTCTTGAACTGTGGGAAGAAACCAGAGTGCCTGGAGAAAACCCAAACAAGCATGGCTAGAACATGCAATCTCCACACAGAAAGACCCTTGACTGGGAATCGAACCTGAGACCTTCTGTGCTAACCACTACGCCACCACACTGTTGCAAGGGCCATAATTACTATAGAAATCTTTTTAGCGTGTTCTACACCATTTGAAACACAGTTTCTCAGAAGATTTACAATATTTTTCATGCTCTTTCAGTCATTTTTTGCAGTTCATATGAAGTATGTGCTTATCAATAAAATCTAATTATGTAAGGATTTAAGATATTGTTCATTTCACTTGAGACCCTCTAATTTGACTAATTATACAAAATAGCAATGTTGAAACATAATTAAAATGGTTAAATGACAATTTAGAACATACCTTTTTGTCTTACTCTTATATTAACACATCTAATGCACATCTACATACAAAACACTAATGTTCATAACTCAGCACTACTGAGATGCTATGATTTGATACTAATAATGCTGTGCATTAGTTAATCTAAATAATAATAAATAAGCAGTGTATTTACAGAAGTGTATTTTTTGCTAAAAATGGTTTCTAAATGGTGGACTGTCCATATTTATCCCATCTAGTTCACATGAATGAATATAATCAACTTGTTTCTGTCAGCAGTGTGCAATTGGAAAGTTATTTACAGGCCATTCACCTACAGGGTATGGTCAGCTGAACTTCAGTGTGTCCTTACATATGTTCTCTCCTCAGTCTCATTGCTTCTGACTCTTGTTCTGTTCTGTGCTCTTGCATTAGCAACTTTACCCACTGAGGGTGAAATGTTACAATGATTTTAAGGACCCATACACTTTGGGGCCTCCAAAGATCTGTTTGTTAGTATTTAATCTATAATAGTTTAGTCCTTCTCATTTGGATTCTACTAATAATTAATTAATTAACTACACCCTGGACGGGTCGCCAGTCCATTGCAGGGTTTTTGAACGATACTACTTCCTGCTAAGACGTCATTTCTGGACAGAGCAGCGTCTCACAAGCCATGTTTGTCATCACGATTAATTAGTTCATCATATTCTAATTCTAAAAATCTAAGATGCGTCTCCTAACTATAAAAGCACATAAAATTCCAGAAACCTTTATTTTTTGTGTAAGTCACCATAATACTTAATCAAAGAAAGGGTTTAACAGAGCTATGACATCTCTAGGGTTTCTGTGTGGAAGTTGTATGTTCTGTGCTTGTTTGGATACTCTGGTTTCTCAAACAGTCCAAAAACGTTTATATTAGGCTGATTGGCCATTGGTGAGTGTGGTTGTGTGTATGTGGTAGTTTGTCTGTATGTGTTCCTGGACTACTGGACTATGGACTACTATTATTTTCAGTGTGTAGCAGTGCCTTGTGACAGACAGAATAGACTCCAGCTGATCTCTGTGACCCGGATTTGGAATAAGCAAGTAGAAAAAATGGATGGATGGATGGATGGATGGTTGGATGGATGGATGGCAGAAATATGATATTTCATGTGTAACAAAGAAATGTATCAGTTCAATCTTTAGTGCATGAGGATGTGTGGAGGTGTGCTAGTAATTGCTGCTACGGCTATTTTATATTATTTTAATACAGCTTCAGTCAGGGAATGGGTGTGGTAGGAAGCTTATTCTGTCATAGAAATATAAGCTTTAGAATGCCATCAGCATTTAACCAGCATTAATTACACCAAAGCATCAACTTAACCGAACATTCTGACAGCTTTTACAATTAGATTCTAATGAAGGAGTGAAAAATCCTGAGCTGTAGTCTTACTTTGGGATAATAACCTATGACATTTTTGTTCCTGCTTTGACGTTGATTAAACGTTGCAAATGCCGCTTTGACTCGGTGGCGCCCTCTAGTCTTTTATCTAAGGGATCCGATTAGACATAGAACCACATTTGTTCGCACATTCGCGTCATCAGTACATCACTGCAAGAAATCATTTTACTATGAGATGTTTTTTTTTCCCTGTTTCCAAAAAAGCGCAATCAGCGTTACATTGCCCCCCACTTTCCCTATCCCTTTTTTTCCGAGCGTGTGTGAGCGTGCACGCGTGCGTGCGTGTGTGTGTGTGCGCGCGCGCTTTGCGGTAGAATAGCTTTGTGTATTCTTGTCAGAGAGGGGGCGATACTGCGCTATAGACTGAGACTCACTGGTTCTTACTACTGAGATCTGAGTGGGATGGCTGTCGTTTGATCGAGACCTTAGAAAACACACGTCCTTTCGGGTATATACCTGTTTATAAAGTGATCGATTAAATACTGAGGAATATCAAATAATTCGATGTAAATTGAAGAGAACAGACTTCGCTCTGTTGCGCGCGGCCATCTGAATCATCACCGGGATTCGTGACAAGGATTCTGCTCATCCAAAAAGAAATATGGCCACAGCATCGAGGTAAGACCACAATATCGTTACATATGTTACAGAACCCGACAGTTTGTATTTATTTTTACACCCAGGCTTCTCTTAATGCTGATGCGCATATCGTGGAAACCTTTCATCACCTATTGTATCCTGATGCATCATCCTCGCTCATCATTATCATTATCATCAGCTGCAGCATGTGGTATCGTGTGTGAGATACTGGATAGTAAATCCATTGTCTGTATTACACACTTTTTATTTTATTTTTATAATCTTATTTAGGAGTGACTAAACCCCATATGTCGCATCGTATCAGTTATTCAGTAATTAGTGATATGTTAGTGGAACATAAGATCTTGGCTTCACCTCTTGAATACAATTTTATACTGTTTACCTTGTAAAATTGAACATCATGGAAAGATCCCATTATGATGAATCAACACACCTTTGTAATGAAAACACACTCACACTGTTGAATGTAAAGCAAAGTAAGCAGTTGTACATTGTTAAATTGCTGTGAATAATTCAGTATTTCAATATTTTATCATTATTCTCCAAGCCTGGAATTTTTAAATTAAAACTTACAGTACTTTATTAACACATATAGATTGCTGGAAGTTTTTGCCAATAATGTTACCCCTCTAAAAATGAAAACTATTGGAAATTTCTGAATATCCCATGTTGTTGAAATCCCACTATTCTACACATTTTATCATGTCCGCATGACCCTACCTGTACAGGGAAGACTTCTGCTTTTGGCTGCTCACAATAGGCCTAAGTGTGTGCCCACAATCTGCCCTCAATTGTCCGAAATGTGTATGTTTACTTTGTCCTTTTCTGTTTCTATATATTTTCACTCTTTATATTTTGCAGGTTATGACTGGATGTATATGTAAATATATAAATATATGGTTTTACAAACTTTATTATTTATTTCTTCATTTCATTTAAATTTACAATTAACTTAAATATATAAAATATATAATAGTGCAGCATGTTGGTTAGGACTGTTGTCTCATAAAGAAGGTCCGGGTTGAATTCCCAGGCAGATGCCTTTGCATGTTCTCCACATGCTTGCACGAGTTTACTCCATTTAAGCGTTAAGTTCGCGTTAAGTTCGTTAATTGTTGATTTTATATTGCCCACAGGGTGAGTGCGTGACTGGCCATCACAGACTATGTACACCTCCTGACAAAAGTCTGAGCCTAGATTATGTAGTTTTTTTAGATTTTCATATAGCAGGAATCTCCACTTTTACTGTTAGTATTAGAATAATACATCCTGTGCGTATTATACTAATAAAGGTTTGGCAAGCAGCAGGGCAGACCATTTCTATTGCTAAAAATAGATGTGGAAATCCATATCCTAAGTGAAATCTAATTTATTATAGAAGCATCACTGTGTTGCACTTCACACTCACAAGGAAGAGCTTTTTTGAATTAATACCTTAAACATGTAAATGTATTTATTTAAGACCTCTCTTCAAAAGATTCCAAAAATATTAGGTGCCAAATGTATGCCCTATTTTGATGTGTTGTTCCATCACAAAAATCGCAGCCTTAGTGCTTATTTACACATATAGGAACACTGTGAGTGGTCTTTGTACATATTGTTCTTTACACATTGCAGATGCAATGCTGTAATGTTATTTGCCTTTTAAAGCAGCATTTAAAGGAGACCCTGTGACTAGATATTTTATTACTAGCATTTTAGACTAAAATAGCTTTCAGGAGTGTCTACAATATAAACATTATACTATAAACTCATTGAATTTTAATTAAACATTGGGAATAATACATATCAATGTGTTCAAACCAAATTTTTGCATGTAATACTTTTAGACATTAGTGTTTAGGAAGCGGTAGCTTAATGGTTACGGTGGACTGATATCCAAAAGACTGTAATTCCATTTCCAGCTTCAACACCAACCACTGTGGGCCCCAGAGCAAGGACCTTATTGCTTAGTTGTACAAAGAGATAATATGTATGTTGCACTGGATTTAAGCGTCTGCCAAATGCTATCAATGTCAATTTTTTAATTGTTGGTAGCTTAAAGAAGGAAACATTTCATATTTGCAAATAAGCAGTTAGAAAACTTTCAGAAAGAACATTCATTATTATTTATTACGTTTTTTGTTTTCCGATTTCCTCTTGGCTATCACTATAGGTCATTCATTAGGTGCAGATTAGCTCATAATATAATGGGAGATAGTCTGGGAGTGTTTATTTATAAGTTGTTATAAGGTTTGTTGTAAGTATGAAGAATTGTTCTACGTAAAATTATATTTTTAACTTCTAAAATGCAGTGGTTGGTGGGGTTTTTTTAATATTCACTGAAGTGTAGCTTAATGTTGATCCTTTTACAGTGGAATACAGAACTTGTGTATCATGTACATATCATATTATGTATTTTTCTTTTACAGAACTTAATTAAACCTTCATAACAATAATTACCAAAATGCTACAGCACAACAATAACAATAACTACCCTTGCCTAGACGTGGCCCATAAAGAGCTACTCCATGGTTGCAGGCGAAATGGGACCGCCTTCAGCAGTGCTCTTGGATTTGGTGCAATCCCACTAATTAAAGGGCTTAGAGCTTGGGCAGTAAGTGGAGGATATTCAAGAAATAAGAGAAAATCTGGAGTGTCTTCTCAACCATGTGACCCAGCTCACTTGAGCAGAATTGGGACCAGCCATATGAAGACACACCCATTTCAAACACCTGGAGTCAGGCAAGGAGGACTTGGTGCTCTGGTGACTGTTGCCACATTGAAGGATTCAGATGGAGGAAGGCAAACCCAAACTCAATGCCTCTTTCTTAAAGCTGAAGGATGTAATTACCTTTGTGCTGTGGGCACCAGAGTGGACAGACGAAAAGCTGGAAAAGGGTATTCAGATGGTAGAGGAATTTGTGATAGCAAACCTGTCAGAAAGTGGAGAAAATCTAACAAAAGGCCTAAATCTATGGAGAACATTGCAGTTGTGGAGAATAAAGAGGCCACTGCCTCTGCAAATCTGGAACTCTTGGACAAATGTTCCATAACACAGTGCCTAAAGGCAAAAACTGGCCTGACAGTGTTTAATAATGACGAAGATCAACTAAATAGGTTTTCCACTTCACATGAGCTGTGTGACTGTACTACTAAACGCAAATTTAGGACAGACGTCAAGGAAAACACAGCACTAGCCTCTTGCCCTAAGCTCAATAAGTTTGAGGTATTTGTAGGACCCATTTCTTCCAGTGACTGCACAAATAACACCACAGCAATCAATAAAAAGAGTGACCTTACAGCAGATGTCAATCCAAATGATGTTTTAAAATCCAAGGAAATTTCAATGCCAAACTCTGAAGAGCATTGTCCAGAATTTGGAGCAGTTATGCTTAACACTAATGAAATATCATCCACCATTAATCATAGCCATTGTGATATCACAGACACTTTTAATTATAAGATAAAGGTTTTAGCTGATAGAAATAAAACTGGTGTTTCTGAAGAGCTTGAACTAGTGTCTAAAATACTTACAAAGGACATTAATGAGACAAATGAAACTTCATTATTTATTAGTCACAGCCACTGTGAAGTAAATGTCTTAACACCTGCAACCAGCAATCATTCCGATGAATCTTTAATAACGGCTACACAAGATGAACAGAAGATCCAAAAGAGAATAGAAAACAGATCTTCTAACCTTGTCATGGAAACTGGGGAACCACAGAAAGGTATGGATAGTGTCTCTGATCAGGAAAAAGATTATTTGAGGGAATCATGCCATAAAAAGGAAATCATGGAAGTAAAAATGATATCTAAGGATAGAAAGGAAGAAATGTTTGGTAATTCATTGTCTCAGTGTTCTGACTCTTTCAAAGTTGCTAATGCTATTATATCCTCGCCTAATCCGCCCCTTGTGACAAATGCTACTGCCCTCGGATCTATAAGTAGGCAGCAACAGGAGGAGAACGAGGGTATGAGACTAGCACTGAAACCAGAACTGGAGATGTTGGAAAATCATGATAAAGTATTGGAAGAAGACAATGTGGTGAATGAGGACCCTAAAGTGGTAGATAAGGAGGATGAGGATGAGTTTGGAGTTTTTCTGAAAGCAGGAGATGAGCAGGTCTGGAATGAAGGATTCAATGAGCTAAAAAACGGGCCTTGTGAGAAGCACACCAGCATTGGTGAGTGAATATTATAATCTCATTGCAGGCTTTTTCATTTAATGTTCACTTTTGTTCTATTTGATTATAGCATTTATGAAATCTCTGTCATAATGAGGAAATAGAGCTACACACTAATAACAGGTTTTAAAAAAAATTATTTCATACTTTCAAGCTTAAATATTTTAAACAGGGGATGTTAAGGATTACGATGTTGCGCTGGCATAAGGGGTTCACCTCACAGCAATAAGATCCGGGGTTTGATTCCTGGACAAGGGCTCTTTCTGTGAAAAACATTTGCATGTTCTGCCCGCGCTTGCGTAAGAGTTCTCTAGGTACTCGGTTTCCTCCCACAGTCCAAAAACATGTACATTAGGTGATTTTAAATTGCCCATAGAAGTGAGTGTGTGGTTGTTCATCTATGCATAGCCCTGCGATGGACTGATGACCTATTTCTGCCTTTTGCCCCATGTGTGCTGGAATAAGCTCCAGCAAACCCTTGGGACCCCGAATTAGAGAATAAGAAGGTTACAAGATAAATTAATGATTTCTGTGCAGAGTTTGCATGTTCTTCCCATGCCTGTGTGGGTTTCCTCCAGATACTCTGGTTTCCTCCCACTGTCCAAAAACATGTACATTATGCGGATTGGTGAATCTAAATTTGTCAAAAAATACCAGCTATTAGGTTGCAGCCTTAGTCCTGGTCCCAAGCCCGGATAAATGGGAGGGTTGCGTTAGGAAGGGCATTCAACGTAAAAAAAACAAAAAACGGCAAGTCGAATGTGCGGATCACAGGAGTGATGTGGCAACCCCTAACGGGAACAGCCAAAGGACAAGATAAATGAATGAATAAATTAATTTTAAAGCTTTAAGACATATTGAGACTAAATTCTCTTAATGCTTTTATTAGTTTAATTATGGCAGGATTTATCAGCATTTAAAATATATTGGGAAGCACCATCACAATTTTACAAGAAAGCATAATGTAAATCTATAATGAAAATTACAGGCTTCTCATCTTTTTAAGTAGGAGAACTTGCACAAATGGTGGCTGACAAAATTCTTTTTGCCCCACTGTATATGAATGCAACACTGTAGTGGTGTAAAGTGTAATATGTTTAATTTGTAATGCAAATTCAGGATTTGAGCACAGGGCATACAGTGTCTTACAGCATTCTACTGTACCTTATCTAAAAAAGCAACAACTTCATTTGCCATTAAGATTGTGTAAAATGCTTTTGGACATTATTTTTACATAATAATCCAAGAAAAGAACCCCACGTAAGTCATACATGAGTTTTTCCTGAGCTGTTGCAACGCTATAGGAAGCACACACTTGTCTAGAATACTTTGTAGAAAGATTAAGCATTATACACTGCCTGGCCAAAAGTCACCCCCTGGATTTAACTAAGCATAAGATCTGGGGTTGCTGCAGGTTTAGGTTTAGCAACAGTCTGTGCTCAAATGATGAGTTCAGCTACATACCTGAATATACGGAATGACCAGGTTATTCCATCATTCGATAACATGGTTCATGTTATCTGCATGTGAACATGCAGTACTGTGCACAATTCAAACTCATCAGTAATTAAGGTGACAAAAATGATTATATATTTTTGAACATTTTCATGACCTGCCTGGATGTCGCTGCTGCTCCGCCCACTTCCAGACCGGAGTTTCGTTCTCGCTCACGCCTTCGCTCTTCGCAAACCTGATCAACATTTCCGCTAGGATTCTGGCCCTTTAAATAGTGTTTGTCCCCTACTCCCTCGCTCGATTATCGCGTTACTCACCGTAGTCTTGCATTATCCAGCTCATTGAGATTTTCCTGAATCTTGATATCTTGCCTTGTTAGTTTGTTTCTGTATTTTTGCATCTCGTAATTCCTGTTCTTGATTTGTTTTTTGTTTTTTTGTTTTCTTTTTGCCCACTTCCTAATTTTTGCTTCTTGCCTTTTTGCCTCTCCTAAGTTTTGCCTCTTTTCCCTCCCCTCACTTCCTGTTTGGATTTTTGCTTTCTCCTTCCTCCGCTATTTTTCCGCTTAGTTTTCATTTTCCACTTACATTGTGGTTCGCGGTTCCTTCGTTTACTACCCGTTTTTGCTTCTCGCGCTCTATTTTCGGTTTCCACCCGTTTTCGGTTTTCTAAGTAATTCTTCTCCCTTCTTGATTCCTCCTCTTTCCTGTCACTCGGCGTTTGGGTTCTCTGTTCCAGTCTATCCCCTTTCCCCCACGTGACAGAATAATCAAGCCACTATGAACCCAGCAGAGTGGTTGGAACTACGGTCTGCGGTGGGCAACCAGGGTAACATGTTGGGCTCCCATCATCAGGACTTTCAACAATTGAACCAGCACTAACATCGTCTCACTGGCACGCTTACTGCCCTGGAGGAACGTGTCAACAACCTTCAGATACCCGCCTCCTCTCCTGCTCCACCTCTTGCCTCTCCTACTATGCCCTCCACAGCACCACCCACTGAACCTTGCCTACCCTCACCCCCCACCTACAATGGGGCCCCTGGAACTTGCCACGCTTTTCTCTCGCAGTGTTCTCTGGTTATGGAACTCCAGTTGTCCGCCTTCCCTACTGAACGGTCCAGGGTGGCGTACGTTATCACTTTACTCACTGGCAGGGCGCGAGAGTGGGCCACGGACT
This sequence comes from Pseudolaguvia tuberculata, assembly GCA_026260255.1. Taxonomy (NCBI): domain Eukaryota; kingdom Metazoa; phylum Chordata; class Actinopteri; order Siluriformes; family Sisoridae; genus Pseudolaguvia; species Pseudolaguvia tuberculata. Next base: position 2,797,295 of record JAOTRA010000025.1, on the reverse strand, counting down.
TGTGGAATGTAAATGCCACCTGTTGTTCAAGTTATGTCTCCTTTACCAGTGAGATGCGACAGACCTTTGATCGTTCGGTTAGATGTTAGATGTTTTCATTAACGGATTGAGTGATGACATTCAAGACCTGCTTTGCTCTCGAGACCCTCCGGAAAGCTTACAGGAGACCATGGACCTAGCCGGCAAGATCGATTCTCGTAGGAGTCAGCGAGGACAGGGGTTCAGACTCGCGGAGGGCAGAGTAGACACACCCGAACCAATGCAAGTAGGGCGAACTCAGATCTCCTCGGAGGAACGCCTGCGCCGTCGTATGGAGGGGGTCTGTTTCTTCTGTGGCAAGGCCGGCCACCTCCTTCAAGCTTGTCCAGTAAAAGAAAGGGTCTCCTAGGGGGGTTGAGGGCCCTAGGGGACCATGACTATAAGACTTTGTCCTCAACCAGATCGTGCCTAGACGCTCATGTGATCCATGGTTCTCGCCAATTTCCGACAAAGGCCTTCATTGACTCTGGCTCCGATCAGAACCTGGTGTGCGCTTCCACCGCAGCTGAACTTTGCATCCCGGTGCACGCCCTGACTCACCCCTTACCAGTTCAAGCACTAAATGGTAACCGTCTGGCTGCCATCACACACCAGACGTGCCCAGTACAGCTTCGGGTCATGGGTGACCACACAGAATGGATCACTTTTCTGGTCATGCTGGGCTCTAATGCAGCTGTGGTATTAGGTCGTCTTTGGTTAGTACGTCACAACCCCCATATCGACTGGACCAAGGAACACCATACTCAAGTGGGGGCCATCCTGTGCTTCATCCTGCCTTCAAGCTACCCCCAACAGCACCGATACAAGCATGCACAGGGAGGAATTTCCAGACCTCTCCAAGGTTCCGCCGGAGTACGCAGACTTGAGGCTGGTCTTCAGCAAGTCTAGGGCCGTCTCACTCCCCCTCCCCACCGTCCCTATGATTGCCCCATAGATCTTCTCCCAGGCACCTCTTCTCCTCCGGGGAGGTTATACTCACTGTCAGGCTCTGAAACCATGGCCATGGAGACCTATATTGCCAAATCTCTGGCTGCCGGCATAATCCGTCCTTCATCCTCCCCAGCTGAGGCCGGGTTCTTCTTTGTTAAGGAGAAGGATCAGTCTCTGCGGCTCGATTACCAGGGTCTCAACGGTACCATGTAAAAAACCGATACCCCCTGCCTCTCATGTATTCTGGTATTCTGCCTTTGAACTTCTCCAGGGCGCAACTATTTTTACCAAACTAGATCTCCGGTAATGCATATCACCTCGTACGTTTTAAAGAGGGAGATGAAAAACTGCCTTCAACACTCCCTCTGGCCACTATGAGTACCTGGTTGTTCCTTTCGGCCTCACCAACGCCCCAGCTGTTTTTCAGACGCTCATTAATGACGTCCTGAGGGAATTTTTGAATCACTTCGTTTTTGTGTATCTGGACGATATCCTAGTCTTCTCCCGATCTCTGGATGAACATATCAGCTATGTCAGTCAGGTGCTACAGCGTCTCTTGGAAAACAAATTATATGTAAAGGCGGAGAAGTGTGAGTTTCACCGGACCTCCGTCTCTTTCCTAGGCTGTTATCCAGCTCATTGAGATTTTCCTGAATCTTGATATCTTGCCTTGTTAGTTTGTTTCTGTATTTTTGCATCTCGTAATTCCTGTTCTTGTTTTTTGGTCTTTTTGTTGTTTGTTTTTTTTGTTTTCTTTTTGCCCGCTTTCTAATTTTTGCTTCTTGCCTTTTTGACTTTCCTAAGTTTTGCCTCTGGAGGTTTTTTTTGGCTTTCGAATTTTTTTAGATTCCGCTCGCGCTCTCTTCCGTCCCCTTACTTCCTGTTTGGATTTTTGCTTTCTCCTCCCTCCGTTTTTTTCCCCGCTTAGTTTTCATTTTCCACTAACATTGTGGTTCGCGGTTCCTTCGTTTACTACCCGTTTCCGCTTCTCGCGCTCTATTTTCGGTTTCCACCCGTTATTGGTCTTTTCGCGCCCGTTTTCGGTTTTCTAAGTGATTCTTCTCCCTTCTTAATTCCTCCTCTTTCCTGTCACTCAGCGTTTGGGTTCTCTGTTCCAGTCTATCCCCTTTCCCCTCACGTGACAAACATGTTTTTATTAATATGTCAGGCCTTGTGTTTAATGCAAGTGCAGCAGTTATTAACTAATAACTTAAGTGAGATAAAGAATGTACTTAGACAGCTGCCTAAGAAATACAATGCAAGGAAATCCCTGATTGATTAACGTTACAAACTGTATTTACTTCTGGAATGTGATGTGACCGATGTGTATGCATGAGTGAACACTATAGACTTGTGGGATCAATTGTTTAATTAACTTCACAGTTATTTCATAAATTAGTATCTAAACTTACTCTTAAGACACTTCTTGAATGCTTGTCAGACACTTCCTGAATAAGAGAACTCTAAAGTGAAAGCTGGCAGCCAGTAGGAAACAATAGAATGCGCTCCCTCCTCTGGACAAATTATGTAATTACACCATGTTAAATATGTTATCTTTGTTTTGTAAATTTTTTAAGTTAATATTTGTTCCATTAATCATCTGATTTACATCTTTATTTTAATGGATCTTATAGGGAAAAAATAATTAGCTAATTTAAATGTTTCTTTGTTAATTTACATTAAATTACATTTCTCCAGTTAATTTGTTTGTTTTATTGTGCTAAACTGCTTATTTAATTGACAAAATAAATTGACAAAAATGTATTAGTAAGCAGATTTGAAAACTGTAATGTCAAGTATTTTATACTTTATACTGTAAAATCAATAAAAAAATCACATTCAAATAACACAACAAATCTTTATCTCTTCATCTACACAGGACTATACCACAAATGTAATATTCCATTTAAACATGCCCAATGAAGCAGTTTAATCTAGAGTTTATAGCAAATGAATTTCGACACTAAGACACCTGTGTTTATTTTAACAGGCATAAATAGTCCTCCATCCTGGATGTCTGATCCATCCATAGAGCCATCAAATGTGCAATCAGAGGACACATGGACTGCCTTCACACAAGAAGTGGTTAGTAGTTCAACAGAGGTGGACTGCTGGTTTTCAACTGCTGTAGAGAACATACACCTGACAGATTCATCTGCCATCACTGTGGTACGTATAAATCGATTGAGCTGTAGGTCATATGGTGTCATGGGCAAGAGAAATCACGCCCATCTTTAATTTTTGGACACATTTGTGTCTGAATAACTTTTGAGATGCTCAAACACAAAAACTATCTCTAGCACTGTATAGTAAACTTTAAGACCATCTATCCAGCCGTGTAAAATAGGCAGAAAGGGACTGATGCAACAGGTCAAATTTTCTAGTCAATGTTTTGACCTCAATCCTATAAAGCTGTGTGTTATTTAATGCACAGCCCTTTTGAATATAATAAAATAAAGAAATGTTATGAGGAAAATTGAACATATAGTATGGGAGAATAATAAACATTTCTCCTCAAGTTGTTGGTGCTGAACATGGTTCTAATATTTACTTAATTTAATATTTAGTTACTTTTACATAGTGTCGGAATGTTGCCTTTATTTTGTACACTCGTGTACATGCCAAACAACCTTAAAAGGTGTTAAAAAAAAAAAAATAATTGAAAAAAATAACCTGCACAATATTTACTAGGTAGATGACTGGTCTCTTTTTGCTTAGTGTGTTTCCATACATACTTTTATTACATTTAACGATACTAATGTTTATATGCTGTAGTCATTCATTCTGGATTTTGACTGTGATTACAGCCCAGTGAGCTTTTAGAAGCCTCTCTGTGTATAAAAGCCACCAGTGAAAATTCCGACTACATTCCCACATTGACAGAGCTGCTAAGAGGATCAGCAGCTGAAAACAGACCAGATAAAAACAGGTAATTTAAAAACTGTTTATTAGTGTACATTTTTGAGATGTGTACTATTTAAGTAGAAATCTAAAGTTGATCTTGATGGTGTTTGTAGTTTCCTGTGTTTGGTTGCCTCAGACACTTGCAATTTTACAACAATAACTGTCCCTTACAAATATTATCTTTCATTTTTCAAATAGCTTAAAATATCTTTTAATAATTCACAATGACCAATTTACAGGATTTCAGACATTTATCTTTTTTTAACTCCTCAAATGTGATCAGGATCATACAGGATCCAGAGCCTATCCTACAAACATTTGGTATAAGGTGGTAACACACCACGTTGCCCTGCTGTGCTTTGTCAGTTTATTAGAGAAATAGCATATGTGATAAGTCATAAAATTGCAGTTTTCCGTTATGTTACTATTTCTTATGGACAATTTATACACAGAAGTGGAATCAGGAAATCATTTCAGAATACAGTTCAATAATATTCAGACACAGATAAATTACATGTTGCTAAAAAATCTATTCAATTCAATTTGATTTGTATAGCGCTTTTTACAACAGTCATTGCCTCAAAGCAGCTTTTGTCCCTGATGAGCAAGCCGAGGCAACAGTGGCAAGAAAAAACTCCCTAGAGTGCGATTAGGAAGAAACCTTGAGAGGAACCAGACAAACCTTGAGAGGAACCAAACAAACCTTGAGAGGAACCAGACAAATCGTGCATAGTTTTATTCCTTTAATAAAGTGTGACTTGTTTGTAATAAAATTATTTTATATCTAATCTCTGTTACTGAATGATAACAAATATACAGTGGCTTAGAAAAGTATTCATACCCCTTGAACTTTTCCACATTTCCACCAAAAACAAATATATCTTATTGGAATGTTATATAGCGCTTTGCATTCAGGCCAAAAAGTTCAATTTTGGTCTCATCTGACCAGAGCAACTTCTTCCACACATTTGCTGGGTCACTCACATTGATTTTGGCAAACTGCACATGGGACTTCTTTTAACAGTGCCTTTCTTCTTGTCACTCTTCATTAAAGCCCAGATTTTTGCAGTGTACGACTGATATTCCTATGGACAGATTCCCCCCACCTTAGCTATAGATCTCTGCAGTTCATCAGAGTCACCATGGGCATCTTGGCTGCATCTCTGATCAGTGCTTTTTTTGTTCTGCCGGGTTAATTTTAGGTGGACGACCGTGTCTCAACAAGTCTGCGTTTGTGCCATACTCTTTCCATTTGCTGATGATGGACTGAACAGTGGTCCTTGAGATGTCCAAAGATTGGGAAATCATTTTATAGCCTAACCCTGCTTTAAATTTCTCCACAACTTTATCCCTAACCTGTCTGGTGTGTTCCTTGTACTTCATGATGCTGCTTGCTCCTCAATAGTCTCTTAACAAACCACAGAGGCCGTCACAGAACAGCTGTATTTGTACTGAAATTAAATTACACACAGATGGACTCTATTCAGTCATTAGATCAACATTCGACTTCTGAAGTCAATTGGATGCACTCATAGAAAACGAGGCTGAATACTTTTGCACACTGCACTTTTCAGTTTTTTATTTGTAAAAAAAACCCAACATAATTCTCTTTTACTTCACAATTGTATGCCACTTTGTGTTGGTTTTCCACATAGCATTCTATAGCAAAATATATTTATGTTTGTGGTCATAATGTGAGAAAATGTGGAAAAGTTCAAGGGGTATGAAAACTTTTGCAAGCCACTGTAAACTATTTTATTTGATCTTTAAGGAGTCAGAATCTGTTGGACAAACTTCAGGATCTGGACCGCATGATTGGTGTCAAATACAAGGTGTCAGAGTCTCTGACCCGGAAGCTTCTTCTGCGGTCTCTGGACTTGAGGTCCCTGAACCCTGTAAGTTCAATTTTGAAGTGTTTTGAGCTGAAACCAAAATAGTTGTAAAATGATATTTATATCATGATTGTGATTTCCTTCCTCAGAAACGGACAGGTGGCCGAAAACAGAACATGTCCAGATTTTCCCCAAACCTTCCTACATCCAACCAGCAGTTAGCAGCTAATGCTAAAAGAAGACTCTCTTATGACATCAACAGGAACATTAAATCATAATTCATCCCAATCTATTATACTGCTGAATTAATTTAATTAGTTAGTTAGTTAGGCCAACTTAACAGATGTTGCCACATTATTATATTTTTCCTCTTTCTTTCAGATCAGGTTTAACTAAACGTAGCCTGGGTCTTGGTGGCACCATGTATACAAGTCATTACAGAATACTCTTTCATTTACACTTTATCATGTCCTATCAACCTAAACTGGCATATGATTGGAAGGTAGGAACCTTCTAGCAGAACTTGGAAGGTAACAGAACCTTCTAGCAGAACTACTAATAATTAATTACATTATGCCTGGGCTTCGCTTTTTTAATATTATCTAACAATTTTCGATGTTACAAGAATTAAAGTTACTTTTCTCCCTTATTGACTCAGAGCTTCATTAGCTCATTAAGTAGATACTTTTATTCTGAAAAAAAATATGAGCATAGAAATAGAAGAGTATAAGCTTTATTCATTTATTCATTCCTTTATTTTCTCTAATTTGGGGTCACAGGGGTTTGCTGAGCCCAAACGTGTATGGGATGAAAGGGTGGGGTACACAATGGACAGGTTGCCAGTCCATTGAAGGGCCACACATAGACAAACAACCACACAAACTCCATTCTATAGGCAATATAAATTACTAATCAACCTAATGTACATGTTTTCTGGACTATGGGTGGAAACCGGAGTACCAGGAGAAAACACAACACAAGCCACGGCGCCGTCCAGTATAAGCTTCATCCATTCATTCATTTATTCTTCTTACCCTCTTATTCTTATCTTCTTCCCGCTTATTCCCTACTTCAGGGTCACGGGGTCTGCTGGAGCCTATCCCAGCGCACATAGGGTGAGAGGCAGGGGCATAGGGCACCCAGGAAAGGTCGCCAGTCCATCGCAGGGCCACACATACGAACATGGACAATTTAGAATCACCAATCAACCTAATGTACATGTTTTTGAACTGTGGGAGGAGACCGCAGTCCCTGGCGGAAACCCACGCAAGCCCAGGGAGAACATGCAAACTCTGCACAGAAAGATCCCTGGCCCGGGAATCGAACTCGGGACCACCACTGCCCCGTATAAGCTTCAATTAAAAGGAGTAAATAATGATTAAAATTAGTTTTCATTGTACAAACAAAAAATATATACTTAAATAAATAAAAAATGAGTGAGACCAGTGCCAAAACTTGATCAACACTTTTATGCTTCACATTTCCTTTTTCTAACAAAGTTGTCAATGTTTATTGTTCTTGCCCTATGCTGGGTAAGATTTTTTTCTTCTGTCTTAATGTCCTAGTTCACACTTTCGAGAAATAAATTCTTATTAATTGGATTTTTCTTTCTAAGAGGTTCAAAACCTGCTTTTATTTTCTTGATTTTTCCATTTGAATTTGAACACTGCAGTGTGTCATTTATACCAAATGTAAACTTCTGAAAATAAAGCTGTATTTTTTCAGTTTGAAGATCATGTGCTCCTAACAACATGGTGATTGATATAATAATAATGTTGATGATAATAAAATAAAATGATTCAGTGTCATTGGCTTTCTGCACATGTGTTATTGTGATGATGATGATGATGATGATGATGATGATGATGATGATGATGAAATATGTCACTATGGTTAATTATTTGGATTTTTCCAGTAAAGTGTGAAAGATTTAAGGGAGCAGTTTCTTCTGAAATGTATCCTTGGTGTAAAAACTCCTAGCATACTGTTGTATTGCAGGGGAAGAATCACAATGGGGCGTCAGTTAAAACACCCTTAAACTAAAATTCCAGTCCATTATCACCAGTATTTAAAGGTCATTATATAGTATAGTACAAGACTGGTGTATAAATTAAAATCCAAAAATATGGCTATACAAATGTCTCAAATGTATTAACCAAGAAAATAACATATAAAAATGAATACAGAACAAAATGACCCAAGTCAAAGAATATCATTATATAATTCATTCATTCATCTTCTAGACCCTCTTCCCTAATTTGAGGGCACAATGTGTCTGTTGCTGATTTTTTTTTCATTCTGTCACCAGTGGAGTTTTGGTTCCCTTGGCCACTATCACCTCTGTCGTGATTAGTTGAAGACTTCTAATTTATAACTATTAATTAAACTGAGCTAAGACCTTCTCCCCCACACATTAGTGCCTCGGCTCGCCTAACAGCCTGAATCCTGTGGCAACAATCCAAGATTTTGCAGCAAGCATTTTCAAATATATGGAATTCATTCTAAGAATAGGAGAAGGATAAAGTCTGGAATTGGATGGATAAACATGGGTTTAGTGGTCAGGTTTCCTTTTTGGCTTTAAAGTGTCCGGTCTATTCCTTTCTGTGTATTATTTCTATGTATAAAGGCTTTGATAGCAGCTTCTGCGTTATAACAGCTACATTCTCTTACAACAGCTCTTACAACAGCTCCATGGCTCTGCACCCTTTAGCAGTAGTGCGGCAAATATTTGCCCAGAATGACTAAAGTCTAACAAGAAACTGTTGTTTACAGACTCCCATTCTTATTATCAGTGAGTGTTTACCTGTGTAAATAGTAATATATGTCTCTCTTCTCCTTCAACAAATTATATTCAATGCTCATCTTTTTTCTATCGGGCTTTCTATAAGGGAGTTGAATCGATATGGATTTGTCAAACAATTGGGATTAAATAATGTACTTCAGTCCAAAAAATCCGAATCCGAATCCCTTTATTTAGAAAACATAACAAAAACAACAAACGCGTCATAATACTCTCCAATCTGGCAACCTTGTTTTTTGAGTTTCACATCAAGGCGACACATCAGCCGTGTTTCTTGTGCTCTTCTATATAAAGAAGCAGAAGTGGGAGGTTGGATGTGTGTTTAATCATCTCAGCGCCATTTGGTTAAAAATGTCGGTTTCGTCCAGATCGTGTACTGTGGTGCTGGTTCTGCTGTGTGTTTACGTGCTGTATCTGCTGGTCGGAGCTGGCGTGTTTTGGGCTTTGGAGAAACCACGGGAGGAGAAAGTTCGGGCCGAACTAAAACTTCTGAAACATCAGCTGATGGCTAATCTGAGCTGCATTGACATAAACACACTGGAACAACTGTTAAACACGCTTATAAAGGCGAACAGATACAGAGTATCTTTAGTGAAGAACATCTCCGAGAACTCCAACTGGGACCTGGCGTCTGCTTTGTTCTTCTCCAACACCCTGGTGACCACCATCGGTGAGTCGGGTTCAGACTTTATCCTGGGGGGAAAAGACCCTTAAAACGGGTGTTACAAGGATTATTTCATTAAAATATATTTATATAATGAACTTTATTCTCTTTTTAAATTTTTTTTTAACAGTAATATATAGAGAATTAATATATAGAAGTAATATATAGAGAATTATACATATTTTTGTATTTGGCTAGTTGAGTATTAATTAATTAATTCATTCATTCATTCAGCTAAAGCATTTGACAGATGCTCTTATCCAGAGTGACTTACATTTGGTGTCTTTTTGTACAACTAAGCTATTGTGGACTGAGGGCCTTGCTCAAGGGCCGATGGTGGTTCGTTGGCAGAGGTGGTAATATCGAATCCTGGCCTTTCTGGTATCAATCCAACACCTTATCAATCCGTCCATCTCCCCCCCTCCCCCCTCCGATTTGGTGTCATGGGGTCTACTGGAGCTATCCCAGATCTAGTTTTGTAAAGCACAAATAAATGATGTTCACCCAATTAGAAGCACATAGAAGTTCTTGCTGCATTCTTCCATTACTAATACTAAGAGACATGGAAACACTATTCCAGCATGATAAAAACCTTGAGAGCCAAACAAACCTAATGTAAACTGGTTCTTCTTCTCCTTTCGGCTGCTCCCGTTAGGGGTCGCCACAGCGGATCGCTCTTCTCCACACTACCCTGTCCGCTACATCTGCCCCTTTCACCCCAACTACCTGCATATCTAATGTAAACTGGTTGGTGTTGGAAAAACTCGGCAAAACAATTCTAAGTAAACCGGATCATCATTATTATCATCATCATTGCCGGATGCCGTCCAATAATTATTTTGTGGCTGAATAGGTAAATTTCACACTAGTGAATATTATCTTGTAAAGTGTAGATTATTATAGTCAGTCTAAATCCAGAATCTACTTTGTATTGATGCACTTTTCCCCCTGGACTCCAATAACTGTAATATATAAGGATCCACCCACTTCTGATTGAACAGTGAATGCTCCATAAGAGCTACCAATTTATTGATTATTTCCTTTACTCTGTCGGCTAACGGTAACTGTGGTTGTCGTTGTTAACCCGGGTCTCAACTGATCCAATATGAAATTCTTATTTGTGATCCGCATATTTGATTTGATGCTGGATGACTTTCCTAACACAACTTTTACCATTTATCCGGGCTTGGGACTGGCAAGAATGCACTGGCTTGTGCAACTCTTAATGGTCTCACAGCTTCCAAACTCCAAACTAGTAAAAAGCTTTGCATGGTGGTTATGACAAGGGTAAGCCTGGATTCTGGACAGATCGCCATTTCATTAGAGGATCATCATCTGAACCTCAAACGGATTTTTACTTAAACACAGCTTAAACAATGCCGTATTGTGGTAATTATTTTATGTTCTGTTTTGGGAGATTTCTGTGCTGTTCTCTTATTCTTAAAATAGGAGAGTCAGTGTCGGATGCTGCTGAGAAAACACGCATGTATGGGGTGAAGATGCAAACCGCGCTGCCCTGCACTGAATTTTTTTCAAACTTTATTTATTCCCACACACTTTTCCAGCATGACAATACACCTGTGCACAAAGCACCCAATTTCTATGAACATATGTTTTGTCATGGCTAAAGTGTTCTGCACAAAGTACACTGTATGTCAAGCATAGGATGCACCCCTAAAATTATTTTACTACTATAAGAAATTATTCCAAAAAGCCAAACTAGTGAAAAGCCTTTCTATTCATGGTCTGGGTGATGGGAATAAGAGTCAGACATGCATGGGGATATTATAATTGCACTTCTTTTGTACTTATTCTGACTTTTATATGGTTAGCTTGTTAACAATAAAATAGGTTTGAGTATTTATTTGCATATTCTTATGTTTTTCTAGGTTATGGCCACACCACTCCACTGTCTGATGAGGGGAAAGCATTCTCAATTGTGTATGCCATATTTGGCGTTCCCTTCACCATGTTGGTGCTAACTGCTTGTGTGCAGCGTCTAATGGTGCCGTTAAACTTGCACCCAGTGTTGTGGTGGCGCAGACGGTTTGGATGGCATCCTCACACTGCCTGTACCATGCAATTTGTCCTCCTGCTTTTGTTAGTTATTCTATTCTTCTTCATGTTGCCAGCTGTTGTATTCAGCATCATCGAGGACTCTTGGTCATTTTTGGAGGCATTTTATTTCTGCTTCATTTCGCTGTGTACCATCGGCTTAGGTGACTTTGTTCCAGGCGAGCAGGACAATCAAAAATTACGACCACTTTATAAGATCTCTGTAATGGGTGAGTATATGATTGCTGTCATGTTATGGATTACTATGATTACATGAATGAATATGTTTTTGAAGTATTAAATATAATGAAGTATAAATAGATGTGCAGTATGTATTTTGGGAACAATGGCTTCCCAAAATATTCCTTATTATTTACAATTATTTAAATGGACGTCAAAGCGCCACACCATTTAAAGAAGGTTTCGGTTTACAGTTACAGTTAGTCATTTAGCAGACGCTCTTATCCAGAGCGACTTACATTTGGTCTCTTTTTACAACTGAGCA
>JAOTRA010000025.1:2774079-2785466 GCA_026260255.1 Pseudolaguvia tuberculata | reverse complement strand
ACAATCACCAATCCACCTAATCTGCATGTTTTTGGACTGTGGGAGGAAACCAGAGCACCCAGAGGAAACCCACGCAAACACTGGGAGAACATGCAAACTCCACACAGAAAGATCCTGGCCTGTGATTCGAACCCGGGACCTTCTTGTTGTGATGCGACCGTGCTAACCACTACACCACCGTACCGCCCACCATGCTCATACCAATGCTATAAAATACCCCAAATAAGAAAAATGAAAGTCAAATATATGATCTTACATAAGCATGTAAATATGTAAACTGATACCAAAAATAAGCTGCATTGCTGTCTGTTGGTATCCATTAAAAAGACAATTTATAACTTCCATAATATTCTTTGTACTGAATAATGATTTTGAAAGTGGAGATTGGAATTGACTGACATCCCCTATTTGCAGGAATGTATTATTCTTAAACAATAAATATATCAATTAGCAAAAGGAGACTTGCCTAAATAAAGACCAATAACATATATCAGTCTGTCTCATTTGTTCCTAATACGGAATTTGTTCCTAAATTAGTCCAATGGATTGATTGGTGTATAAGTACAGAACGTTGTCATGAAATATTTTTAATGGAAGAATGCTAAAAGCTTTGGAATGGTCTGTTTGGGAAGAGTAGTGCTGAAGGTAATTATGAAAACTAATAAAACGATCATAAATCTTTGACACAGAAACACAGCAAATAAAGTTACCTTAGCATTTTAATCATAAAATTACATCATCTGCATCACTGATCATCACATTCCGGTTATAAATATGTAGGAACTTCAGAGTGGATCTTCCCAATAATGAATACAATACTATCATAATCCAACAGTTTCGTTGCTTTCTACACAACTTTTACAAACATTAAAGAATAAGACAGACGATTAATGTATTTCTGATAGACAGGTAAGGCAACCAAGCTTTTATGAATTAGAAAACAATAAAAATACAAAAATAAAATAGGACAGCAAAGGATAACTTCAATAAACCATCAGCTTTTAATCAGTCGCAACAGCACAAATGCATCAGTCCGAAGGGCATCCAATAACTTTAAATGGACATGTACAGCATGTTTTAAGCAAATGGCAATTATACCATTTGTGGCATAATGTTCATGTATCAGTTTGTACTTGGGACTAAACTTGTTTTGATGAAACCAAGAATACAAGCGCTGAGTTTTACCGTGAACCCTGAAATTGCTCCATCACGTATAGACAGACACACTGGCTTCCGAAACCGTCTGCAGAATATAACATTTACATAATATGTAGGGTTCTCTATGCAACTCATCTAAAAAAAGGACATTTTTGTACATTAAATGTACTAATACAGTCTTTTAATATAAGGAATCATCGGTCAGAGCTGATACCGCTTATAAGCTATTTTGCTGTCTATTGATTATACTTTAAAGTAAAAATTATAACAGAGCAAATTCCATAATATTCTTGGTAATGAATGATGATTGATGAAGTGTTCCATGTGTCTTTGAGTTATGGAGTTTATGATCCTATGAAGTAGTGTGGGAATCTTTTTTATACAGCATTCGGCTGACATCCTTTATCTAAATTAGTACACTAGTCTTGATAAATAAATACATCAATACTGATTAACTAGAATATCATGACTAAAACTAAAATACTGATATTTTAGCAAACAAGAAAAAATAAGTGCTGATTGATCAGGAATCAAACACCTTGATGGGAATGACAACAGATGGTGATAAAATAAATAATTGTCTGTTTTTTCATTTCTAAATTGTTGTTTTCTGGATTATTTGTTCAAGTGAGCCAGAAAGAAGAGTTGCCTAAAAAGAACACGTACAATGGTAATGCCACTTATCAGTCTGCCTCACTGGTTTCTAAACCAGATTAGGACAAGGGACTATAAATAAAAATGAGAAATAAAAAAAGGAATTGTAGATAGTACATTAATATAAGGAATATTTGTGTCAGAATACAGTTTACTGGATGTAGTTGTCCTAGTTCACCCCCCCCCCCGCCCCATGTCATAGACAGACTCAACGTTCTATTACGACAGAGTGAACTATAAATTGGGAGTGCATTCAATTTAGTGTATGCACTTATTTCAATTCATTTAAAATAATTAAATGAGCTACATTTTATTCCACAATTGATAATCAATCAATGAGGAAATTATTCAGTATTAAATGTTATGAGCTGGACTTTGTATAGTATTTATACAATTTAAATAATGATTTTATAAATACTGTACGAAATTATAACAAACCTTTGTTGGGTAACTGAGTATTAATTGCAGTATGCTGCAGTGCACTACATGGAGTGTAAAAAGTCCAGTTCACTCCCTAAACTGGGCACACGGGGTAAATATTTTACTAGTTCATCTGCAGAGAGATCAAAAGTATTATCGATCATCTCCCCTTTATATGGAGAAGAATCAAAGTCCAAAAACAAATCATCCAGAATGCTGTCCTGCAGGTGATTAGATAAACTTTTTCTGGTGGTCATGTCCTCTGTCCTGTTTTCTACAGAGGCTAACGGTAATCGCTGAGAAGATGAGCCAGAGCTGCCATCAAGAGCTGTATCTAGATTCTTTAGGATGGTGGTAATGGTGGTGGATAAAGACAGATCTTCCATGAACTCATCATCCATGTACTCAAATCCAGATGTTTTGGGAAATTCCTGCTGGGAAAATATTGCGCGCGATTGAAATTTTTTCACAGGATTCTCATTTTCAGAAACAGCCTCCATGTGTGTTCTGGCCTGACGCAAGGTGTTAGTTATAAGAACTGAGCGGCGTAAGCTCGGCTCCACCAGGGCCTGATCACGCTGGTACTTGTCTATAGAAATGTTCAGCACAGACTGCAGCTGATTTTCCAAGCCAGTGTCTGTGACATGATCGCAGAGTTTGCGCTTCAGCCCTTTTTCCACCATTATAGAACCTGTGAAAACAAAACACAGAAGATCTGTGAATTTTCCATTCCTGTAAATAAGCATTCCAATGTTGCAAATGAACATGATGGGTTTCCCTCATGAGGAATGAACACTTGTGGTCAACATACTGTGTTGGGGCTACCAACATTTTCTTGGATGGAAATATTTAAGATCCCTCTCTTATTTAAAAGTATCCATTTGCAGACTAATGTTATTTTGTTCGTGTATTCGGTTTCTTGTTGCAAATAAGGATTTATTTGTAATCTTGATGAAAACTACAGACCCTATGAACCTCTTGTTTTAAATTTGAATTTATCTTAGTTTAGGTTTTTCACTTAATTTCTTGATTCCAATCAAATACTGTATATTTTCTTAGATCTCAGGGTATTTGTGTTATTATCGGTATTATTTAGTACATTTAATTACTTGTTCACCTCTTGCTATTCCCCTACTATGTCCTCAAGTGACTTTGTTTCTCATATTACTTTCTGGTTAGATTTGGATTTCATTCGTCAGTATGATGGCTAGAAGAGCGCTGGCCTCTCTGACCACCGCTAATGAAGAACACAATAAAGTTTTGTTAATTATTTTGTCATTGTCTTTTGAAAAATGGAGCCTCTCATGTCGGTGTCTGTATTGAAAGTTCAGTGTACTGCCCTTATTGAGCTCTTTTGTAACAAACAACATTTTAGTCCTGGTTCAGAATCAGTATCTGGTCACTGGGAGTCTTTTTTTTGGGAAAATGGGTTCCTGACTGGTTGCCGGCTTTGTCTCTTGTAGAAAAGTGGTAGATGGAACATGTTAATGTTACAGCATCTAGACAACGTTTGGCAATGCGTGTTTAATTCTGAGGCGTCCACAAATTTTGCATACACATTTTTCAACAGTTGACTAGTGTAAGTGCTTTTTGACTAAATATTTGTTCACATGCAGGATGTGAGTCTTCCCAAACTGCTGTCATCAGCACTGTAAAAGTCTGCTGCCATTACAGTAGCATGACTGCTTCCCTTTTACTCCCCAATTACGACACTGACAGCAATCCAGCCATTTCCACCCAATGTCAGCGTTTCAACACACGATTCATCATTCAACAGTCCTGCAGCGAATCCGCTGGAAAGCTTGATTAAGTATATCTGGAATGGAATTTTCAACAAGCACAACCTGTGTGAATGTGATGCTAACATGTCCATTAGATTTTTCTTAATGGTCCATCAGGAAACAATGGCAGGTTAGAGTTTCCATGGGAAAAAGAAAAAAGGATTCTGTTTAGCTGTAACAAAGCAGGTCATGAGGATCAGATAAACACACTGATTTCCCAAACGATCACAGCCAAATGAACGACCTGTGATACCACAGCAGTGTGTAGGGAAAACTGTGATTAACTGCCGGGCATGTCAATCAATACAAGCCGAAATGGTTGTTGTTAGTATTTGACAGATTATATATGCTGTGAGATTGAGATCGGAAACACAGATTTTTTGGGCTTTTTTTTGCTTACAAATGATTCATTGTGAAAAGCGGCGTGGTGACGTAGTGGTTAGCATGGCCACGTCACAACAAGAAGATCACGGGTTCGATTCCCGCGCCAGGAGTCTTTCTGTACGGAGTTTGCATGTTCTTCCCGAGATTGCGTGGGTTTCCTCCGCGTACTCCAGTTTCATTAGGTTGATTCTAAATTAGCAATAGGAGTGAATGGAGTGCGATGGACTGGCGACCTGTCTTCGGTGTCCTGCCCTGCCTTTCACCCTATGCGAGCTGGGACACGCTACAACAGACCCCCGTGACCCCGAATGAGGGAATAAGAGGTTAATAAGATGAATGAATGAATAAATGACCAAGTGTGTAGCACACATGTTGCACCTTTTGTATGGCGCCTATACAGGGTAAATCTTATACATTTAAATCACTCACTAGCTTGTCTAATGACCGAACTATAAACTTAGCAAACGTTCTACTAAAATATTTAGTATTTCTAAATATTTGTGACACATTTTCATAGAACAGATTCGCTTTATCGCATTCAAGAAAGGGTTAACTTCGAGTTACCAACATTAGCCGAGTTAGCGGACTTTTAAAAAGATTAAAAAAAAACTATCAATCTTCACTTACCTCAGTGTCGCAGTTAATTTACAGAAATTCACCAAAAGTTTTAAACAAAATTAATCTTAATTTTGTCCAATTTCGCAAGTTAAAGACGTTTTTGTATTTTGTGCATTCACATTCCGACAAATCCCGCCGCGGATACGGTAGGTTACTAACCCGGAACTCGTGTAACTATTGGCTATCATGATGTAACCCTTCGGTGCGGCTGTTGTACAGCCAATCATATTAAAAGAGGCGTGGCTTATCGGAGACTATGTCAACACAATAAGACCCCAAACTACAAGTCACACTGGAATGTTTTATCTTTCCCGCTTTTCCCTCGCATTGGTTTCTGGGTAATGTAGTGTTTAAAATTTAGCTTAACCAACTAATACAATTAAAAGTTTTAAAAAATATTTATTTCATATCACCACAATTACTTAAAAAAAATGAAATTCCACACATTATCTGTGTGAAAAAAAAAGGACTTTTTATGTTACAAAAATTGGTTTTGTTAGGAATACATGTTATAAAGGCGTATAAATGTTAGCATTATATTAAACTAAACTGGGGGAAGGAAGAGTTTAACTGTATTCTCCACTCAACCCTACAGTCTTTCTGTCCCACTCTGAGGTAGAAAGACACTTGACGAAGAAGTGTCCCAGGTCATATTTGGAGATGACTCTTCCTCGCAACATGTTTTCGGTGACTGTGTACTTCTCAGTCAGAGGATGATTATCTGCAGAGGATAAAAAAAAAAAATTTAAATAAAAAAAAAGGGAAAATTAAAACAACCCATGATAGACTTAACTTTAAGAGATATCATTCTTGCAGTTTTTTTTTTCCTGACAGGTAGGAATTTGGTGTTTTGGAATATTTCACTCATTTCATCTTATTCCCTTATTCGGGATCACAGAGGTCTGCTGGAGCCTATCTCAGCGCACATAAGGTGAGAGGCAGGTCACTAGTCCATCGCAGGGCCACACACAGACAAAACCATTGACACACATTCACTCCTATGAGTAATCACCAATAAACCTAATGTACATGTTGACACAAAGTCTATTACCTCACCAGCTGAGATACAATATGGAGTTATTCAGTATTCCTTACCCGCAATGTGTGGAGGCATCACTGCTACATAATCTAGTCCAGACTCCTTCAACAAAATGTACATGCGGTCATGATCTTCAGTGACAGGAACTAGACGAGGAGGAACCTTGGCTCGGTCCCACAGCAAAAACGCTGTGGACAAGAATATAGTGATTCTACAATTCATCATAAACAATGTTTTCTACTATAGTTTTAACACACTATAGTGTCGTACCAGACATGCAGGCAATTACTTTGCGGATACCACGGGATTTCATGGCCTCCAGGATGTTCCGTGTGCCATCAGACATCATGGTGGTAGGACCTACAAAACAAATGTTGTTGAATAAAAAAAATTGCCTGTAGTTTAAAACATCACAATTTAGTAGTACAATTAATCATTCATCCTCTATCCCGCTTATTCCCTAATTCATGGTCACTGGGGTCTGCTGGAGCCTATCCCACCAGACATAGGACAAGTGGCAGAGGCACAACTCTGGACACTCAGTCCATCACAGCTGACAAGAGGTGTTCAACCTACAATGCTATTAATAGGTTAATTCCAACAGTGAGATCATGAGAACAGTGAGGATTCATCCCAGAGCTACTTAGTATGATCTGGTCAAAGGACTCAATGCAGCTGGGACCCTAATCATTAATAAAACAATTGCTAATATTAGTACACCATGAAATACCCTTATATCTTGGGTGAGAAACTCCTTTCCTCAGTGAGAGTATTGAAAATGGCTTGTGGATGGATATTACTAGAAACACCCTGGAAACTACTGCATAGATTGCGTGATTGATTAATGTGTGGAAGAACAAACAGCACGCTAAGAAGAAAACATGGAGATGGACAGCATGGAGATGATGATGGCCCAGCTGGGAGTGAAATCTGAATTCTTTGGAATCGAAAGCCTGGCCACACTTATAAGAACACCTTGACTAAGTGTAAGAAAGGCAACAGCTTTGTTCTGAAGTGTAAACTCAAACGACTGAACTGCTGCTTACAACAACAAACGTGTGCAAGCAAGTCGAGGTAAGTAAATAATTCTTAAGACTTGATAAAATAATTTTATTTTGTCTTCATAGAAATGTATCCACTTGTTACTATTAAAATGCCATTAAAATAACTGTAAAATTTAATCAATCCACCTCTCTAGAAAATACAAAACCACTCACTGGCCACTTTCATGAAATTTTATTTTTAATTAATTCACTGAAGATCCACACTAACTCACTCAGGTCACTTCTTGTGCCCAGAATGATGATGACAGCGTCCTGACCCTCCAAAGTCTTCTTCACATCCTCTTTCTTGAGAACATCTCCCACCACAACCCGGGAGGCTTTATGGTTAGCAGGCAGCCTGGATGGATCCCTCACCAACACTGTCACGTTATAACCTAAGACAAGACATTTAAACAGCTAATAGGTAAGATTCAAAAGGTGTCAATTCTGCATGGAAATATTAGAAAAAACAGTCATGTTACTTCAAGTGAGAAAAAACTTGCAACTGCATTAATGCATATTATAAACAGACGTCCTGTCTAAAACTGCCCTTTCTCATGAAATAGCAGTCATTTTATATTTGTCCAGCTGAGCGTTACAGACTTTGCTGAAAGGCACAACCGTGGCAGCTTGGAATTAAACCATTTAACCCAGTGCAAGACTAACCACTGAGCTACCACCTGCCCAATCACTTGTTAGATTAACACGGACCAACATAAGTTGCAATGCACTAGAAATGCCTGATTGCCAAATAAAATGGAGTCTAAATTTACCACAACAATAATCTAGGTCAAAATTGTTCCTAGGATAAACATAAGAACCACATTAAATTTGATTAAAGCTTTTATTGCCATTTCCAGCACATATTGCTGTTTCTTTAAAATCATGATGTCTTCTAAAAATAAAAATGAGTACATTAACCATTAACATAGTTAAATAAAGTGGTGGAAGTAGCAGCACAATGGTTACAGTGTTGGACTGGCAATTGGAAGGTTGGGTTTTATTCCAAATTGGGTTTGTTTCTTTAGCAACAAGTAACAACATTGAAACCTTTTGACAGATTATCATCAATACTTTGTGGCCCACCCTTGCTGAAAAAGACAGATTAAAAAAAATTGTCTGTTGGCTTCATCTTATCAGCGAATGTAGCCTGGCGTTAACTGTGACTCGACAAAAACGTGTTAACGAAACGTCTACATAAAAGCTGTGTCATGATGAAAAGTACAAAGACTAAAGAGAAATATAAAGAACTGTTTCTAAACGCTCAGCATCGACTCAATAAACTGCAGTATTTATGGAAAGTTAAACAACATTTGTTGATGTCAGTCTACAGATTTTGCTGCATGTATAGTCTTATTTACATTTACAGCATTTGGCAGACACCCTTATCCAGAGAGACTTACAACTGGGAATCAAACACTGGTCTTTATGGTATCAGTCCAACACCTTAACCACTAAGCAACCACCATAGTAAAACAAAGTGCCTCCAACTGTGGAGTTGGCATAGGGAGGTCTCATGAGAAGGGTGTCCCACCAAAAAGAAATATCCTGTACTACATATTATACTTATTTAATTTATTCTTTGATTATTTTCACTTATTCTTTTTTTTTTACCATGTCAGAAAATTAATTAACTAATATACATTCATCTTCTTACCCGCTTATTCCATATTTCAGGGTCACAGGGGTCTGCTGGTGCCTATCCCAGCTCACATAGGGCAAGAGGCAGGGGTACATACTGGACGGGTCTGCAGTCCATCACAGGGCCACATATAGACAAACAACCATTCACACACATTCACTCCCATCAAACTAAGGTACATGTTTTTGGATTGTGGGAGAGAACCGGAGTTTTCAACAGCAGGGAAAACATGCAAATTCCACACAGAAATCGGACCCGGGACCTTCTAGTTGTGAGGCAGCCGTGCTAACCACTATGCCACCGTGCCGCCCAGTCAAAAAATTGTAAAAAGGATTTCCCTGCATGTTGTACATACACTGTGTGTAACAATTTTAATTTGGTAACTCTGATGCTGGGAATCGAACCTTGATCTTCCAATCACTTCACACTAGTACCTTACCGTTCCAGGATTTAGGTAGACAATTGTCCACAGCAACAGACAGCTTGGTGGTCCAGAGATTAAAACTGACAACCTTCCAAATCAGTAAAATTATATTGTAGGTTATGTGTCAGTTACTAGTTGACCAATTTCAAACAGAAACTGTTATAGATTACAGTTTATTAAAATATTACAGTGGATTACATTAGGGGCAGCACAGTGGAGTAGTGGTTAGCACGGTGACCTCACAAGAGGTCCAGAGTTCGATTCCTGGAGTTTGCGTGTTGTCTTGTGTGAGTTTCCTCTGGGTTCCCTGGTTTCCTCTCACCGTCCAAAAACATGTACATTAGGCCGATTATTGATTCTAAATTGTCCATAGGAGTGAATGTGCGTGCGAGTGGTTGTCAGTGTGACCCTGTGATGGACTGGCGACCCGTACGGGGCCATATCTGCGCTGGGATAGGCACCAGCAGACCCCCGTGACCCCGAATTAGGGAATAAGCGGGTAAGAAGATGAATGAATGGGTTATATTAGTTAGGTCATTATCTATATTAATAAAAATCGCATTTTAACCAAGTGGTTTCAAGTTAAAATGTTTAAGAAAATGTCCTAAGTTTAGATTTCTTAACGCATTTGATTTAGGTTCCACACTTTATTATTATTATTATTAAGTTTAGAAGTTGTTTTCTGTCTCTTATGTCTTTACATGTCGAGACATCTCTAATGACCTTTCGGTGATGCAGGTGTTACTAAGGTGCTCTGGTTATATAAACTATTATTAATGTTACATAAAATATCTCTCACCCGCAGCCACGGCAATAGGTAACGTCACCAAACCCGTCATTCCCGTCGAGCCGAATACAGCCACGTTTTTGATAGAATCAGACATTTTACTTTGGATGATTTAAAATTGAAATCGACAGAATAGAAATAATTTGTATCCCGCAGAAGCGCCTCAATGACACTGCTAACTCGGGTCTGAGTTTCAATTTATATCCCCTTGGTCACATGACCACATGAACAGGGGGCGGAAACCAAGTGACGTCAAAACACGGACTCAGAAGTATATTTTTCCAGGGAACGTTTTTATTGGCTCGTTGATTTCACTTACCTTCTGACCATCTTATTACTTAATTCGTGGTCACGGGGGTCTTCCGGAGCACTTTTGGAAACTGTGCAGTGGGTTTAACTTGGTATTAATGTGATTTTGCATCAGTAAAAAAGGCTGATGCAGATGCCATGGTATTCCACCTGTCTAGACATCTAACAACAGTTACCAGCTTGCAGTCTGAACTGTAAATGCTGGAAAGTCTATTGATTTATAGTTACAGATTTCTTTTTAATTATTTTGTAAATTAATTCTTTTGGTTCTTAAAGCACTTGACCATGAGTTGTTTGTAATGGACAGTTTCAGATTTTACTGTGATGTGGTAGTCATTTTTTACTGTGCAGATCAAGTGATTGAGGGCATGTAAAAGAACATTTACTGCTCCCATGCATACTTCTGTTTCAATATGTGTGTGTGTGTGTGTGTGTGTGTGTGTGTGTGTGTGTGTGTGTGTGTGTGTATTATTATTAATAATTATTAAGGGGGCACCACTGGAGCGCCTGATCATCGTATAATTTTCCAACACAACAGCAAATTGCCTATTTTGTGACACTGGATTAAACATTCTATTAAACATCTATTTTGCTGAGGAAGGTGAGGGAAATGTTCTCACATCAACTAAACTGCATATATATGTTGTATACAATGGTCTACATGTAATGTATTAGATTATTATATTTATGTCATTCAAGTATTTCATTTTAATTGAGTAAATTTTAATTTAACTATTATATTTTGGTTTCAAGGAGGTAAAAATGTGAGAAATTATACATTCATAGGATAATTGAAATGTGGAATCGCCTCACAACAATAAGGTCCCGAGTTTCTGGGCGGAGTTTGCATGTTCTCTCCGCGCTTGTGTGGGTTTCCCCCGGGTACTCCGGTTTCCTCCCACAGTTCAAAAACATGTACATTAGGTTAATTGGTGATTCTAAATTGCCCATACGAGTGAATGTGCGTGTGAGTAGTTGTTTGTCTATGTGTGGCTCTGAGATAGACTGGCAACCTGTACACAGTGTACCCCCGCCTCTCGCCCTATGTGCGCTAGGAAATAAGCGGGTAAGAAAGTGAATGAATGTATGAATGAATAATTGAAGTGTTATATGCAATGATGTATTCAT
>JAOTRA010000025.1:2745212-2756664 GCA_026260255.1 Pseudolaguvia tuberculata | reverse complement strand
TAAATTGTCCATAGGAGTGAATGTGTGTGTGTGAATGGTTGTTTGTCTATGTGTGGCCCTGAGATGGACTAGCGACCCATCCAGGGTGTACCCCCGCCTCTTTCCCTACGTGTGCTGGGATAGGTGCAGCAGATCCCCGTGACCCCGGATTCAGGAATAAGCGAGTAAGAAAATGAATGAATGAATGAATGAATGATATTCATTCATTCATTCATTCATTCATCTTCTAACCTACCTATTCTGCTGTAGCCTATCCTGCACACATACAGAAAAAGGCAGGGGATATACCAGACTACATATGGACCTGTGAAATTATCTTGTATGATGATCAAAAAGCCATTGCCACTGGGAACTAATTTTATACACTATTGCTATGTGAAAGCTCAAAGTTTAACAACGTCTCTTTCTATCAGGATGAAGCAAGTACTCTACAGCTTTTGAAAAAACAGTTATCTTTGGAGCAAGCGGTTGAAGATTATGCTGAAACCATCGGCCTTTTATCGCAACAGTGCCGACAATTGCTGGAACACTGCCACCCTGACAGGTAGATTATTCTATATTTCATGTTGCCCTATATGTCTTATACTTTTATCACTTCTTTATATATAAGTCAAGAGGTAATAAAAGTATAAGACAAATAGGGCAGCATATATAGGTTAGCACTGTCACCTCACAGCAAGGTCCCCGGTTTGAGTCCCAGGTTCGATTCCCGGGCAAGAGCCTTTCTGTGCTTTGTTTGCATGTTCCCACAGTTCAAAATAGTCTAGGTGCTGGTGTGGCAGTAAATAATAATAAATAAATATTACGTGGGTAAGAAGATGAATGATGAATGATAAGATATGTAAAATGTAAAAATAACAATGTACATGTATGAATAGTGTAATAAATACATTAAAAAAAGAAAGAGGGTTGATAGGTATATAACAGATATTTATAGAAGTACACATTAAAGTGACCCAATGTGATTGTCACTGGAATAGAAGAGTTTTATTGATGAATCTATTTATAATAGAAGTCTATTCCTGGAATAAAGTTATTGGAACAGGTGATAATAAGAAAAGAGATTATTTTAATTTGCTGTTAATGGTTGTGTATGTGTGTATGTGTTTGCTCCGCAGTGAGCAGATCAGCAAACGCCAGTCTCAAATCGACCGGCTCTATGTGTCTTTAAAGGATTTGGTAGAGGAGCGAAAGTGCCGTTTGGAACAACAGTATTGGCTTTTTCAGCTCCACAGAGAGGTGGAGGAACTGGAACAATGGATTGCTGAGCGAGAGATCTCAGCCAGCTCTACCGAACTTGGGCAGGACTATGAACATGTCAGGGTGAGACAACAATAGCAAAGCATGTTCATTCAAATAAACCATATGGTCACTGATTCATAAAGTGGTAAAAACATAAACCCTGGTACTGATAGCAAATTATAAAAATATACTTTTGTCCTGTTTTAAAGGCAGTATACAATGAGACACAAAGCCTTAGTGAATACAGAGTATAATCCATATGCTAAAGTTTAGTCGACAAATCAAAGATAAACAATCCAAATAAGATGGCAAAATAAAGAATCGGGCAAAAAAAATGGTCCAAATACAGAGGAGCGACCTACAATGCAAACAGGCAGAAAATGGTGATTCAAAGGCAGAAGCCAAAAACAGGTGAAAAGTCATACACCTGACAAAAAACAGACACCACCATTATTAATACAGACATCAGACAATACTTCATAAGGCGTGTATCATGCTTATATGGTCAGCTTATATAGCTTATATACCCAGAAGCAGAAGGAGCTGTAGCAGTCAGGGAGGGCTTCCTCTGGATGCTTAGCACTGACACAAGCTTAAATTATATTTTAGAATTAATAGCTAGTATAATATGCTGCATTATATGAAAATATAGAAGCCTTATAACACATTTAAAAAGAGCTTTTAGAATGTTTGTTATTGTAATTATTGTCATTGTTGTAAATTATTGACCAAACTGTTTCCATACATTTGCTCGGTCTATGTTTAGGGATACTTCTGGGAAGTATCATCCATGGCCTGATAACTGTATCCATACATACACTTTTTTATTTTTATATATAGGGTATATAGATTATACAGATTATTTTTATACAGTTTATTTAATTATCTTCTTCAGGCTGAATAGGCAAATCGTCCCAGATTTATTCCAAAGCCTAGAGAAAAAGCTTTTCCATACATACATACATACATGCATACACATGCATACATACACATATATAGATGTATACATATTTACATACATGCATACATACATACATACATACATACATGTATGTAAATATATATCACATAATGATATGCAGTCACATAAATATATACATACATACATGCATATATACATACAGACATACAGACCAACGTACATACATACATACATACATACATACATACATACAATCACATATATACATACATACATTCAATCGCATACATACATACATACATACATACATACATACATACATACATGCAATCACATACATACATACATACATACATACATACATACATACATACATTCATACATTCAATCGCATACATACATACATACATACATACATACATACATACATACATACGTAAATAAGTCTTATACAGAGCTACTTACATTTGGTCTCTTTTTTTTTTTACAAAAAGGCCAATAGTGGTTGCTTGGTGGAGGTGGGAATCGGTCTTTCTGGTATTAGTCAAACACGTTAACCACTAGGCTACCACTTCACACATACATATACATACAAACACATATACATACATACAGTACTCAGTAAAAAATACACAGATAAAATGTGATGCTTCATCAAAAAAGGAAATACACCATTAAACCTCTTCCAAAGCAAATATTTGGCTCAGAAGATCCATTGTGGTGAGTTAAGTAATCTGCTGAATATTAAATGTAGATTATCTGGTGTAACTGTCGTTCACATTAATGGTTGGTGCACACATTGATGAGTAAATTAGTCCTAATCACTTCAACCGTTATTTATTACCTCTACTTGATAATCAGTTATACTATATACTATAAATACTGTATGTGTCAAAACTGTCCCATGTGAAAAGTACTGAGTAAATCATACAGGACTTTCATGCAAAAGAATTGTCAAAATTGTCGGGACGTTCTCTACCGCACATAGCAACTTACATTTTGGTGTCTTTTTTTTTTTTTTACAAATTAGCAATTGTGGGTTAAGGGCCTTGCTCAAGGGTCCACAGTGGTCGCTTGGTGGAGGTGGGATTCAAACTCCGGTCTTTCTGATATTAGTCCAACACCAACACCCGTACCATAACCTTAACCACTAGGCTACCACTTCCACACACAGATTGACAGAAATATTGTAAAGAAGCCGATTGGGCCACACCCCCTTCCGTAGCGTCGTCGTCCTGGAAACAAGTTGGCTCCAGGGTCGATGATGCATTATTTAAAGCGACACGCAGATATGCGTGTCGTGGGTCATTGTGTTTTGGTGTATGGACTTCCGCCTCTATGAGAGCTGCTGCGTTTGGACTTCAGTGTCATATTTTCTTTGGTTAAGTACTGTGGTTCCCGCTGTGGAAATTAAAGTTTTGTTTAAGCCATTACAACGCGGTTCCTAGTTGGGTTTCTTTTAGGCAGTTTGCGTTTACCCGTGTTTACTTTTGGTTTGGTTTATGTTTTACTTAATTTAAATAAAAGAGTATCTGCATTATGGATCTGTATCTAGAAAGTTCATTACAAATATCTAAACTCAATACGCTGTTTAGTCTGTCATTTAATCACTGACTGACACATGTATGCCGAAAACCCATACAAACGCGGAGAGAACCTGCAAACCCTGCACAGAAAGACCCCTGACCCAGTAATCGAATACAGTACCTTCTTGTTGTGAGGCGACCGTGCTAACCACTACGCCACCGCGCCGCCCTAGAATTATTTAAATGTTCTATTTATTGCTTTGTTCAGACCTTCAGTTCATTCACAACACAACTTTATTAATAAAAGAAAATGTATGTATTTTGGATGATATTGTCATATTCCAACTATAAACAAAAACACAGAGAACGCAATCCTGGTAAAAATGTATAAATGTAAAACTGTATTAACACAACAGAAGAATTAGAAAAAAAGGGTTAATTAAGAATTGATTCTAGAATCTAATTATAAAATATCCAAAGTTTCCTGCCCCTAATAAATCCTTTAGTTGAAAATGAATAATATCAGCACTGTACATTAAGAATGACGCATACATGTTAAACATAACACTCCTTTAACGTCTTTCTTTAGATCCTTCAGGAAAAGTTCACCGAGTTTGCTACGGAAACAGGAAGTGTGGGTCAGGAGCGAGTTCTGGCTGTTAATCAGATGGTGGACGAGTTGATTGATTATGGTCATGCGGATGCTGCTATCATTGCTGAGTGGAAGGATGCAGTGAATGAGTCATGGGCTGAACTGATGGAGCTGATGGAAACTAGAGCACAAATGCTATCGGCATCACATCAGCTTCACAAATTCTTTTCCGACAGCAGAGAGGTGAGCATAACCATATTGGTAATTGAAAAAAAATGTGAATGTCATGAAAAAGGGCAGTATTTTTGTCCCTGTCATTTCAGAATGTGAAACCTATATATTAAATAGATTCATTACACAGATAGTAAAACATTTCAATATTTTATTTTGTTGATTTTAGCTTACAAATGAAACCCTAAAATTCAATGTCTCAGAAAAGTAGAAAATTGTGGACTGAAAAGTCATGATGTCACACTCATCGAGCTAATTCCCTCGAATCACCTGCAATATTTAATAATATTGAATTCACCTATATAAAGTATGTGTTAATTCTGGGCAGCGCGGTGGCTTAGTGGTTAGCACGGTCGCCTCACAACAAGATGGTCCCAGGCTGGGGATCTACATGTTCTCCGGGTACGCTGGTTTCCTCCCATAGTTAAAAAAACATGTAAATTAGGTTGATTGGTGATTCTAAATTGTCCATAGGAGTGAATGCGTGTGTGAGTGGTTGTTTGTCTATGTGTGCTCTGAGATGGACTGGCGACCATCAGGGTGTTCCCCTGCCTCTCACCCTATGTGAGCTGGTATAGGCACCAGCAGACCCCCGTGACGGGTAAGGAGATGATTGAATGAATGAATGAATTCTTGTGGCTAATTTAAGAATTGTTCGATTCCTGGGTTGGGGATCTGCGTGGGTTTCCTCCCACAGTCACAACCATGCAGATTAGGTCGATTGTTGATTCAAAATTGTCCATACGAGTGAATGTGTGTGTTAATCCGAATTAGGTAATAGCCTAATGAAAGTGACAGTCCCTCCCCCTCTATGAGCATTTTCCTAGGTGCCTCCCGAGTGCCATTTGTGAAAATCCGCAATGATGGTAGGATCGAGGACAAATTTAGCTGGAATCCAGCTCCTCTCTTCCGGTCCATAACCCTCCCAAACCAACATATTGGAGTCCGCATCCCAGACTCCTTCAATAGTACGTGGAGGAGGAGGTGGCTGGGTAGGTGAGGACAAAGGGGAAGAAACCAGGCATCTGAGCTGTGAGACATGGAATGTGGGGTTAAGACGGCGCATGGTAGAAGGAAGCTGAAGCCTAACCGCGCAGGGGTTGATGACCTTGACCACCGTGAAGGGTCCCACAAACCTGGAGAGAAGTTTGCGAGAGGTTGACTTGATTGGGAGGTCCCTGATGGAGAGCATGACCCTCTCTTCTACTAGGAACCTGGGGTTGTCCGAGCAATGCTTGTCTGCTTGGTGCTTGTAGGCTTGGGACGTCTTGAGGATTTTACCTCTTCCACCGGCAGACAAAAAGAGTAGCTGAAGAAGGGGGGACAAAATGGGCAGCCTTGGAGATGCAATCTATTATAGTCAAGATGCAACTGAAACCCTTACCCACCGACAGACTGATTACGTAGTCCAGAGCAATGTGAGACTATGGGCGGCGAGGGACTGGGAAGGGTCTAAGGAGGCCTGCTGGGGGATGGTTAGTGGGTTTATTGTGCACGCAGATTTCACAGGCAGCAACATACTGAAGGGTGTTCTTCTCCATCTCTGCCCACCAGAATCGTTGTCTGAGGAGAATGAAGGTACGGGTGCCCCCAGAGTGCCCCAAGTGTCCAAATTTGGGCTTGTGTGCCGAATCTAGGACCTGAGCTTTCCAGACCCTCTCATCTTGGTTGCCGTGACAGCGGCAACCAAGCACTCAGGGGCCAAAATCGTAAAGTTGAAATGGAAAAAAAACAATGACCAATGAGCTTGACAGGCATTAAGTCTCTTGTCAGTTTTAAGATATTCCAGGTTACGATGGTCTGTCCTTCTTAATGGCTAGAAGCTCTCTATCGCTGATGGAATAATTGCATTCTGAGGGGGTGAGTCAGTGCTCGTAGAAAGAGCACGGCTGGATCTTGTTGTCCTTGAGGCTTCTTTGGGACAATACGGCCCCTATCCTAGTCTCAGATGCGTCAACTTCCACAATAAAGAGGTTGAAGTTGGTGAAATTTAGGAACATCTAGAACGCTTGTCTAGATGTCAGGATGGGCCAGTTCTTGACAGCAGTTACCTTAGCAGGTTCCATTTCTATGACCAAGGGGGCAACCCTAAACCCTAGGAAGGAAACTTCGGTCTGGTGGAACTCGCACTTCTCCAAAGTAACATATAATTTATTTTCCAGAAGACGTTTTAGGACTTGACGGACATGATTGACATGTTCCTTCAGGGAAAGAGAGAAGACCAGGTACACAAAAACAAAGCGATTTCAAGAAGTTCTTCAAGACATCATTAATAAAAGTCTAAAAAGTCAGGCGAGACCTTGGAGAGGTTCGGGGATTCCTTCCTGTGCAAGCTCGTTTCGACCTTGCTTTGGGCAGCTTGGAGTCAAGATGACATGTAGGATGGCCCACAATCGAGTATGGTGTTCCTGGCCCAATCGATACGGGGGTTGTGATGGACTAACCAGAGACATCCCAATGCAAGGTGATCCATTCAGTGTGGTTACCCGCGACCTGAAGCTGGGCTGGGTCAGTCTGGTGCGTGATGGAAGCCAGATGGTTGCCATTTAGTGCTTTGACAGGAAGAGGACAAAGCAGAGGGTGCACAGGGATACGAAGATTGGCTGCCATGGATGCGCACTTTAGGTTCTGGTCGGAGCCCAAGTCAATGAGTGCCTTGGTAGGAAATCGGTGAGAACATTGAAAAGCATAAATATCAAGGCATGTTTTGGTCATGGAGGAAGTTTTCTCATTGTTGCTCATTCAGGGTACGGAACTGAGCGAGAACCTTGTACCAGCTGTTGGCTGGCCAGTCGCCCTGAAAGGGAACGATCAAACGTCTCTTGCATCTCACTAATGAAGGAGGCATAATCTAAGCAGCAGGTAGCGTTCACGTTCCACAAGGTCGTGGCCCACTCCCGAGCCCTGCCAGTGGGCATAGTAATTACATACGCTACGTTTTACCATTCGGTTTGGAAAGCGGATGACTGAAGCTCCATGACCAGAGAACATTGCGAGAGAAAGGAGCGGCAAGTTCCAATAGGTGGGGGGTGAGAGTAGGCGAGTTCTGTTTTGTTGTACAGTAGAGTAGTTAAACAGGGGGAAGAGTAGGAGAGGGGACGGGTCTGAAACGCAATTGGGGAGGAAAAAGGAACGAAAAGGGGAAAAAATAAAACGCGAAGCAGGGAGATCCAAAACAGCAAGTTAGAAAGTAGAAGGGAAGTAAGAAGCAAAAACACTAGATGGGAATCTAAACAAACGAGAAGCAAGAGGCATGAATCGAGAATTAAAAAAGAAACAAGAGGCAAAAATCACAAAGCAAAAATCAAGAAGCAAAATTTCTACAAGCAAAATCAACGCGGGACTATCGACAACCATGAGTAGTGCGATAATCGAGCGAAGGAAATGGAAAACTCTGCCCATATTTAAAGGGCCAAAATCATTGCAAAAACACCTGTCAGGTGCGTGAAGAGCATCAATTGCAACTAGACCTCTGCAAACATGCCTAAGATCCACCCTGAGACTAAAGTGTTGACTATCAAGAGGCTGAAGACTAAATCCACTGCTGATGTGGCAGACACCTTCAATGTGTCTCTGCATCAAGTACAGAAGATTAAAAAAAAGATTTAAAGAGACTGGACAAGTCTCTTGACAAGTTTTTGACAAGTTTTTGCCCAGGTCGGGCAGACCCCGCAAGACAACTGCTTGAGATGACTGTTTGTTGGCTCAAAAATCCAAGGCCAGCCCATTTTCCAATGCAGCAGAGCTACACAAGACCTGATCACCCAAAGTCACTGTGTCAACAGTTCTGTCAGATTCTGTTTCAAAATGGCCTCCATGGTCAAATCAGTACCCAGAAGTCAGCATTAAACAAAAGACAATTGAAAAACCTTGTGGCATTTACCAAGGCCTACAGCCTGCTGAAAGGATGTACCCTGGAAAAGTGGCAGAAGGTGGAATTTTCAGATGAATCTTTTGTTGAATTATACCACAGTCACCGCAAATATTGCAGGAGACCTTACTGGAGCCAGCCTGGATCCGAGATTTACCCAGAAAACAGTGAAGTTTGGTGGCGGAAAAATTATAGTCTAGGGTTACATCCAGTATGGGGGTGTGAGAGAGAGATCTACAGGATGGAAGGCAACATCAGTAGCCTAAAATTCCTCTTATATTCCCAACCATAAAAGAGGCCAAATTCTGCAGCAGGACTTCAGTCTCCACATTAAGGTTCCTAAAGCTGAAGAAGATAAAGATTCTCCAGGATTGATCAGCCCAGTCACCAGACATGAACATCATTGAGCATATGTGGGGTAGGATATAAGGCGAAACCAAAGAATATTGATGAATTCTGTAAAGCATACAACACTGCTTTCTTTGCTATTCCTGACGACTTCATCAATAAATTGTATGAATCCTTGCCAGACCGCATGGATGCAGTCCTTCGAGCTCATGGAAATCATAGAAGATATTCAATTTGGATCCCACAGCCCCACTACTTAATTTGCTGAATTATTTTTGTTTAATTTGTTCAATTTCTGTATAGGCGACAAAACTTTTGTCTTACTCAAATTTGACCTTTCTGTCCTGATTACATAATGGAAATTTTTTTCAGTGAAACTAATATAGTTCAGTGCATTAAACATCATTTGGGAGGGTTTTAGCTTTTCATGAGCTATTTCTACCACCAGTTGGTTAATTAAAAGTCAGGTTAATAGCAGATGTTTCAACAAAATAGATAAGCAACAAGACTTTTGTCAGGGACTATATAGTTTATGAATATATAAATAAATTAAATTAGAATTTGTTTGTATACTATTTGTGTCTTACAGTTAATAACTCAGATTGCTGATAAACACCGGAGACTACCTGAAGTGCGAGACTGTCAGGATGGATCAACAAACACTAGCTCACTTCAAAGACTCATGAACACATTTGAACAGGACATCCAGCTATTGGTTGTGCAGGTGATTTTTAAATTGTTTTATATATTATGATATTATAAAGAATGCAGTTTCTAATATGAAAAAATCTTTAGACCATATGTGTGTGTTTGTTTCTTTAGGTGAGACAGTTGCAAGAAAATGCTGCTCAGCTCTGTACCGTTTATGCAGGAGAGAAATCAGAAGCCATTGCCATGCAGGAATATGAAGTGATGCAGGCGTGGAAGGAACTGATCATGTCCTGTGAGGAATGCCGTGTTCAGATTACCAGTGCATCGGATAAACTGCAGTTCTTCAGTTTGGCGCGGGATCAGTTAATCTGGATGGACAGCATCATCTGTCAGATAGCAACCGGAGAGAAGCCCAGGTGCAGCATACCAATACATACATACACACAGTGGGCATAAAAAGTATTCAGACTCCCTTAAATTTTTCACGCTGTGAAATTTTTTTTTCCCTTAATAATGTACACTGTAAGGTGGCTGGCTGGGCTCCGCCCCTCATGTTTAGCGTCGACGTACTGGCAACTAGGTTGCCATGGCGTTGACGTAATATTCAAGGCGACGCACCGGTATGCGCGTCGTGGGTGATTGTCGTAAAGTACGGAGTTAACGACATTCTTAGATGTATTCTCGTGTTCTGGAAAATGTTGGCTTAGGTTCCCGTTCTAAGTTATTTTGCATATCTCGTATCTGTAGAATCTTGTATATATTCTTGTCTCGTCTCCGTCTGCGTGTCTTCATGTTTTGTTTACGTTCGAGCACTGTATATATCACTTCACCATTATTTGTAAATAAACCTTCACCTCTTCACTGCATCATGGATCCACACATACTGCCTAGAATTAAGGCCAAAAAGTTCTATTTTGGTCTCATCAGACCGGAGACTCTTATTTCTCAGCATCTTAGAAAACTCCATGTGGGCTTTCATGTGTCTTGCATTGAGTAGAGGCTTCCGTAGGGCCACTCTGCCAAAAAACCCCGACTGGTGGAGGGCTGCAGTGATCTCCCGACTGCATCTCTGGAGCTCAGCCACAGTGATCTTTAGGTCTTCTTTATCTCTCTCATCAAAGCTCTTCTTCTCCAATACCTCAGTTTGTCTGGATGGCCAGGTCTAAGAAGGGTTCTGGTCATCCCAAATGTCTTCCATTTGAGGATTATGGAGGCCACTGTGCTCTTAGAAGACCTAAGTGTAGCAGAATTTTTTTGTCCCTTGCCACAAGTCTGTCTCTGAGCTCTTCAGGAAGTTACTTTGACCTCATGATTCTCATTTGCTCTGACATGCACTGTGAGTTGTAAGGTCTTATATAGACAGGTGTGTGGCTTTCCTAATCAAGTCCAATCAGTATAATCAAACACAGCTGCACTCAAATGAAGGTGTAGAACCATCTCAAGGATGATCAGAACAAATGGACAGCACCTGAGTTAAATATATGAGTGTCACAGCAAATGGTCTGAATACTAGGGACTATGGGAAATTTCAGTTTTTCTTTTTTTAATAAATCAGCAAAAATGTCAACAATTCAGTGCTTTTACAGTTAGTTTGGCATTTGGCCAACGGTCTTATCTAGAGCAACTTACATTAGTTCTCTTTTTTACAACTGAACAATTGTGGGTTAACTGCCTTGCTCAAGGGCTCACAGTGGTCACTTGGTGGAGGTGGGATTCGAACCCCAGTCTTTTTGGTACTAGTCCAACACCTTAATCACTAGGCTACCACTTCTGTAAATACATGATGCTGTGTGTACATTAATAAGTAAAAAAAATAACTTAATGATTTTAACTATAACAAAATATATAATATACAAATATAACAAAAAGTGAAAAGTTTAAGGGTGTCACGTCCTCCTTTCAGTTGAGCGTCTCCAGCGCGCTGCCGGTCTCGTTTAGCGCTGATTCACCAGCGTTATAAGCCGGTGTTTTTCCCCTTATGGCCGTTGGATAATTTTTGCGTTTTCCTGAATTCATGTTTCAAGTCAAGTTCATGTCCACGTCTCGTTTCGTCTTGTTCCTGCCCTTCT
>JAOTRA010000025.1:2731994-2745112 GCA_026260255.1 Pseudolaguvia tuberculata | reverse complement strand
TTCTTTAAATAAATGGATAATTTATATCCGCCAATCCTGCGTTTGGGTGCGCTTCTCATTCCCGGTCCTGCCCCCCCCTTCGCACTCTGACAAAGGGGGTCTGAATACTTTCTGTACCACTGTACATACATACATACATACATACATACATACATACATACAAAAACCTTTACGCATTTTACATCAAGTAGCTTTTATTATCAGTTTAAGAATATATAGTTGTTCGTTCAAATACAAGTTTAATTATTTCCGTAATGGAGCTCGTAACTTACTCAAAAGCCAAACTATGTTACTCCATCAAAATGAATTGAAATACCATTAATCTGTTCCGGGCTCCTCAAAAAACAAAAACAAAACAAAGATCTTTAAAAAGAAAAATGTAGCTATAATTAATGAATGTATAAAAACAATATAGTACAATGGGCTGCCATAAACTGGTTTCATTATGTATAATGTACAGCATTTAACTTGGAGATCAATCAACCCCACTTGCGATGAAAGTGTGACTAGCCTCGAGTGAGACACAGGATGCTGGGCAGATTTTACGGTGTTGACTGTGGCGTTCACTAGTGGTGGGGTATCTGATTCTGGCTTGTAACCCATATTTTACCCCAGATTAGCCAAAGATAGTTGGGACACTTGTCAATTAAGTTACTACTGTATAGCATTCAGTAAAACAAACAAGAACAAGGAGCTACAAAAAAACCAAAGATAGGACTAGAGTATGACTGTCCTAAACACATAAACCTTTTACGTTGTACAAAGTGTGCAGAACACATAGTGCAAACGAACATCACAAAAAACATTCCAGAAGGAAACATATAATAGCGCTGACCTCTGAACTTTATGGTGCATATAACAATAATAACAACAATACTGTTCATATAATCTTTAAACATGTCCTACATATAACAATATTAATAACAACAATACTCTTTATATAATCTATAAACATTTACATAATTGCATAAATGCCATCGGAGTCCTCAGTCTCCTTCTGTTTTTATAGCTGTAATTATCTGCTGCTGTTTCCAGGGACGTCTCCTCTGTGGAAGTACTCATGAACTACCATCAGGGCCTAAAGAGTGAAGTGGAAGCACGGAAAAAGAGCATGGTGCAATGTATAGAGATGGGAAAATCCCTGCTTGCTGCAAGAAACCCAGCGTCAGAAGAGGTGAAAGATAATGTTTCAAACATTTTATAAAAAAGATCATTTTAATTAACAATTATTTAACAACTCAGGATTTCTGTGTTTCCTAAACAAGTGACCTATGAACTAATGTTTAAATAGCATAATTAGGCTGCACACAATAACTCCTTTCTTTTTTTTATATTATTGTTATTGGTTAGTTATTATTAATAATGAATTGGTCTGTAATCCTGCTTTAATTGAAAGAATGTTGTTTGATTCTCAGCACAATGAAAGTAATCACTGCTGGGCCCCTGAACAAGCTCATTCTCATTTGCTCAGTTTTATAAGAGAGATGTCAATGTCAATTGCTCTTTAAAGATAAGATGTAAGTTCTTGAAAAGACATTACAGAATATTATCCATTCATTCATCTTCTAAACCACTAAGTTATGGGGGTATGCTGGAGCCTATCCCAGCGCACCTAGGGCGAACACCCTGGACAGATTGCCAGCCCATCACAGGGCTACACATAGATGAACAACCACACACACACACACACACACTCCTATGGACAGTTTTATAAACCCAATTTACATGTTTTTAGACTGTGGGATCAAACCGGGAATCACACCAAGGGCTTTCTTGCTGTAAGGCGATCATGCTAACCACTATGCCACCGTGCTGCCAAGTTTTATCATTCATTCATCTTCTTATACGCTTATTCGAGAATTCGGGGTCACGGGGGTCTGCTGCGCCTATCCCAGCACACATAGGGTGAGAGGCAGGGATACACCTTGGACGGGTCCATCTCAGGGCAACACACAGACAAACAACCATTTACAAACACATTCACTCCTATGGACAATTTAGAATCACCAATCAACCTAATCTGCATGTTTTTAAACTGTGGGAGGAAACCCATGCAGGCGCGAGGAGAACATGCAAACCCTGCACAGAAAGATCCCCGGCTTGGGATTCGAACCCGGGACCTTCTTCTTGTCAGGCGGCCGTGCTATCCACTACGCCACCGCGTCACCCCCTTTTATAATATCTGTCAAATTAAATTTTAAACAATTAAAAAAAATTCTTTTACATGATCAATATGCTCATAATATGACATAAAACTAACTAACCTGCTGTAGTTCATTTTGCAATGAACAATGTCTTATTGTTATGATTTTACACTTGTCAGTTAGATCTATTCTATGGCCTAATTCCATGTCTGTCTGTGTTTCAGATTAAAGAGAAACTAGAGAAAGTTCTGGCCAAACAGAGAGAGCTGACTGAGAAATGGGATAAACACTGGGAGGAACTACAGCACAGTGAGATATTTTACCATCCAGTTATAACACAATAAATCTCAGTATAATAATATAATCTGTATTTTGTTTATAAACTAATAAATTAACTATTGCAATTTGGCACATTCTTCTTTTGTTTTTGTATCTATTTTCTTTCAACTTTCCGCCTTTGTTTGTGTTTCCATTTTCCTGTTTCTCAGTGTTGGAAGTTCACCAGTTTGCTCAGGAGGCAGCAGTTGCTGAGTCCTGGCTCTCGTCTCAGGAGACATTCCTAGTTAGTCAGGATCTTGGTCAGAGTGTAGACCAAGTGGAGCAGCTCATTCGCCGACATGAGGCATTCAGCAAGGCAGCTACAGCCTGGGACGAGAGATTCAGTTCATTACGCCGCCTCACTTCGGTGAGCAAAAGCAAAACCAGTTATAATCTAATTCGTCTGTATGATATATTCTGAATTCCAAATTCAGAATATATTTACAAATTCAGTATATATTCACATACATGATTAGACCTTGTGATAGACTTAACCTGTCCTGGGTGTACCACTGCTTTTCACCCTGGGATAAGCTATAGCAGACCTCCAGGAAATTAGATGAATGGATGAATGAATGATCATACAAGATAATACACTGTACAACATTTTGTGAGATTTTTTCTTTGAATATCCCACCTAGGAGGGTTGGGGCTAGAGCACAGGGTCAGCTATGATGCAGCACCTCTCAAGCAGGAATGGTTAAGGACTTAGCAGTGGTGAGGCTGCTGGAGCCTCAGTGTTCTAATCACCATCTCAGTGCCTTAACTATTTGAGCCACTGCTACCCTAATATTTAAATATTCATTTAAATATATTTAAAACATGTATTCTTTTTAAAAACATGTTTGCAGTTCCTACTCCTAGTTAAGGGGAAAGGGATTCAATCACATGCATGATTGTACAGAGTACAACATATAGTGAATTCTTTGCATATCCCCATTTTAGTAAGTTGGGGTTCAGAGTGCAGGGTCAGCTATTGTACAGCGCCCGTGGAACAGGAAGGGTTAACGGTCTTGCTCAAGGATCCAACAGTGGCGAACTTGAGCCCAGGTTTTTCCTTGGCGGTGATGGTGCTTGAAACCAGGTCTTCATGATCAACAACTCTGCACCTTAACCATTGAGCCACCACTGTCCACTGTTAACAGCCATTTAAAGCTACCTAAATAATACATTTTGAATTACTGTGCTTTATAAAGAATTTCCACCTAGTCCACTTTATATTTTAGTGATTAACCTTCCTATCTTAGACACTTGATCAAATACCATACATCCATGCAATCCAATGCAAACACATGAAGTCTCCACACAGAAAGACAACAGTGCTTGTAAGACAACAGTGCTAACCACTACAGCACTGTGTTGCTGATTACATTAAAAACTTTTAATTTATTAACGTAATAGGATATACTGTATGTATTTTGGGGTGACATGGGCAGTATTGCCTAGTCACAGCTTTATAGTGTTTGGTTTGACTTGCCTGCAGGGAATTATACACTTTCCCTAGTATCAGGTTTCTTCCCATTTACCAGAATAATGGGTTAGGTATGACTGACTATTTGAAATAATAAATAAATCATGGGTAGCAACATAAACTATGCTTCCTCAATAAAGTGAGCGGATGGGATTTTAAAGGATTCTTTAGTGAGACTCACTTTTTCTTTCTACCTGGACACTGACTATGGATGTAATGAAGAATATTTAAGCAGATAAGAGCTATGACTGATTTTATCTCTTCCATTTAGGTGGAGAAGATGAAGGCAGAGCAAAGCAAGCTGCCTCCAACTCCTTTGCTAGGTCGTAAGGTATTCCTGGACCCCCAGGATTCATCTCCAGCACGTAGCAGCCCTTCATCCCTTCACAAACAAACCATTTACGAACAGGGTGACTACTGGAGTGACAGAAACATAGCTCAACAATCTCCACCACTTGGATCTCGGAGAATTGTCTCCACAGTATCAAACTACACACCAATTGTAAGTGTATCAGCTACGTCTCGAATCCAAGAGGCAAAAGCTATTGGTGTCATGGGGATTGCTGCTGGCCTTGGAACGCCCACAGAACTTAAAAGCACTCAGATAAAAACTATTAGTGAGCCAGTGCACTCGCTGAAAGATGTAAATGTAATGGCAGAGGTAGTGCTTCAGGAGCCTGGATGCAGCGGAGGCAGTCGCTCAGAGCTGCAGTTAGAACAGCAGCGTCCTCATGGGAAAGACGTGCGAATGGAACGTCAGCTTTCCAACGAACAGCTGATTCAGGCCAGAAGAGATGAGCTTCCACAGGAAGTATGGAGGGAACGTGCAGAGAGAGAGAGAAGGCTTGAAAGGCAAACATCCAGCGAACAAGAAGTGTACGAATCTCGGAGAAAAGACCGACATCGAACTGAGAGGCAAGAAAGCAGCGAACATGAGAGAGAGCCATCGGATAGACGATCAGGAGGAGGGTGAGACTATGGAGTATTAGATTTCATTTCAACCTAATTGTTGATAGTATGGGTCAGCATTTTAATTGTAAATGAAACTTTGTAGCATCTTATTTCAGTTGCATCAGCATGTATTAACTTTCTGGCACAAAACAGTAGTTCACTCGCACTAGATATACAGCTTTTCTGCTCAAACAAGGTTGTTATATTAACCCCTAAAGTATAAGGCTGTTGGATATTAAAATAGTTACATTTATTACAGTTACAGCATTTAACAGACGCTCTTGTCCAGAGCGACGTACACTGCTTAAAGTTACATCAAAAAACATTTCAATACCATCACAAAATACAGTGTGACTCCAAAAACTGTTGAAGAGCAGCATGGACTTTTTTGTGTTTGTGTGTCAAGTGCAAAGTGTTTAATTTAACAAAGAAGGTTTGTCTTCAGATATCTCTTGAAGGCAGCCAGTTTGGTAATAAGCATTACCAAAAATATTAATGGAACCAGAACACTGTAATGTTATAGATTAATAAATAAGTAATTCATTTCTATGTATTAAT
Source organism: Pseudolaguvia tuberculata (assembly GCA_026260255.1). Taxonomy (NCBI): domain Eukaryota; kingdom Metazoa; phylum Chordata; class Actinopteri; order Siluriformes; family Sisoridae; genus Pseudolaguvia; species Pseudolaguvia tuberculata. Next base: position 2,739,670 of record JAOTRA010000025.1, on the reverse strand, counting down.
TTATTGCAGAGAGAAACGATCCACCTTAGCTGACATTGTGGAACAACTTCAAGAGAGAGAAGCAGCACAAGTAAATATACTATCTATCTAATCTATCATATCTATCTATCTAATCTATCTATCTATCTAATCTATCTATCTATCTATCTATCTATCTATCTATCTAATCTATCTATCTATCCATCCTGGCCCGGGAATCGAACACGGGACCTTCTTGTTTTAAGGGGACTGTGTTAACCACTACACCACCGTGCCACCTGCTGTCTTAGTATTATATTTATATATTTAGAATTATCCCAGCACACAAGGGGCGAGAGGCGGAGGTACACCTTGGACGGCTAGTTCATTGCAGGGTAACACATAGACAAACAACCATTCACACACACACACACACACATTCACTCCTATGGACAATTTAGAATCGCCAATCAACCTAATTTGCATGTTTTTGAGCTGTGGGAGGAAACCGGAGTACCCAGAGGAAACCCTCCCAAGCGCGGGGAGAACATGCAAACTCTGCACAGAACGATCCCCGGCCCGAGAATCAAACTTGGGACCTTCTTGTTTTGAAGTGACTGGGCTAACCACTACGTCACCGCACCACTCACTGTCTTAGGATTATCTTTATTATCTTTATTATATTTAGAATTATTATTACAGTGATTTTATTTCCCTTATTGGTAGCAGTTAATATAATAATTCAAAAACTAGTAACTATCAGTGCTAATTACACATTGCAGTATTATAGTTATATAGTTATATTCATTCATTCATTCTTCATCTTCTTACCTGCTCATTCCCTAATTCAGGGCCATGGGGGTCCGCCTGCTCCCATCCCAGCGCACATAGGGCAAGAGGCAGAGGCGTACCCTGGACAGGTCGCCAGTTCATTGTAGTATATAGTTATATAATTATAGCTATTATAGTTATTGTGTATGAAAAATCTTAATTGGAATGTTAATTAAACCTTAGGCTCGAGGAGAAATCCCTCGCCTTCCAAATGGAGTTCCGGAGAAGCCATCAAGGCCCCGGGCTCGAGATCGACCAAAACCACGAAGACGGCCTCGGCCCAAAGATGGTGCACCAGGTGAAACACGACGTTCACGATCTGCTCCTGCTCAGAGTACCTCATCTGTCCCCCAGCCACCGTCCCATCAGGCTCAGCGTGAGGGATACCTCTTTCGCAAGTTAGATATCGAGAGCCAGAAGAAAAGCTCTAACAGGTGGGGCCCTGTAAATGTCAAAGTGACTTTATTCAGCTTGCTTCAGTTATTCCAGTCAGGCCTTGGCATGATTGCAATATGCTAACAGCAGAATAGCAACCACTATTGCACCAGTGCTTGCTAGTTTAGAAACATTCTTCTAAATGTTTGCAGCCAACAAAAACTAAAGCAGAAAAAAGGTTTTAGCTTGACTTTCTGTGTAGTCTAATGTCAAAGGAAGACATCTAGCAAAAAGCAAATTGATTTTATTTATTTATTTTGTTTGTTTGCACAAATATGAAAGGTTTGGTAACTATATTTTTCCCACTAATGGTAGCACAGCTTGCATCTTGCATGAATTCTTGATTCTAGCTGCTAGCAACTTTTGGCAGAAGACCAACACAGCTCGCTATCTTTTAGTCCACGGCTTCTAAGGTATGGTACAGAGTAAACACTGGAGGAGCCCAATTTTTTTGCTACCTGACCCTAAGGCTAAGCAGCATGTGCCTTTTCTGCCTGTACACATGGAATAATAATAAACCTGCTTAGTCAGCACTGCTCATCAGGGGGTTTTCCATCCAGTTGTTTTGTAAATTTAAATTTTTTTATTTCTTAGGACCTGTTCATTACACCACGCATTGAAATTTCAATTCAAATCACATTTTCCAATCCAATTTCAGTTGAGCCTCTTGATAGACTCCAGCAGACCCCTGTGACCCCGAATTAGGGACTTTGCACTGAATCAAGTTTCTTAGTTACATTACAGATTTTCTGTATGTGTTTTCTTATAGAAATGAAACATTTATATCGGATGTCAGTGGTCATTTTGGTAGTTTGATACTGGAGACAGCTATTGAAACAAATGATCCTGAAGAGAACTAACAGAATGTCTAAGGAATAGATACATCATAGAATGGACAAGATTTATAAGCATGAATATGTAGAAACTGGTAACATTTACTGAAAGACCTATAGCTATATATATTTCTGTCTCTCTGTCTGTCTGTCTATGTTTACACCTCTCTCTTTCTCTCTCTCTCTCTCTCTCTCTCTCTCTTTTTCACTATTTATCATTTGACATGAAATGTATTGTACAAGGCTCTCGGTGGCGTAGGAGTTAGCATAGTCGCCTCAGAACAAGAAGGTCCCAGGTTCGATTCCGAGTTTGCATGTTCTCCCCGCACTTGTGTGGGTATCTTCCGGGTACTCCCCACAGTCCAAAAACATGTACATTAGGTTGATTGATAATTTTAAATTGCCCATACGAGTGAATGTGTGAGTGGTTGTTTCTCTATGTGTGCCCTGTGATGGACTGGCGACCTGTCCAGAGTGTACCCTTGCCTCTTTCCCTATGTGCTCTGGGATAGGCACCAGCAGACCCCCGTGACCCCGAATTAGGGAATAAGCGGGTAAGAAGATGAATGAATGAATGAATGAATGAATGAATGAATTGTTCAAAAAAGGGATTTCTTACCTTAATTGGTGAGAAAATATAAAGCAGCTCTATATTAAGTTACATTTCTGTTATGATAAAGGCTTGAATTACCAGATAAGAGTCCAACTTTAGAGTCTTTTCCAACATAAAAGTGTGCAAAAAGCCTCTGAAAGAGCCCAAATCCAGTACAGAGGCCTAAACTCAAAATCTGACTTAACATCCTTAGAATGAACCAGAAAAGTGATCCCAAACCTCCTTACCTAAGATTAGTGTCTGTTCTCACCTATAATAATAAAGGCCAGGTGTCACAGCATGTTTGTTACAATACAGGCAATCATTTTAAGACGTTTACAGACAAACACATTCAAACACCTTTGCGTGAAATATAAAAACACATATCAATGTGAAATATAAAAACAGTTGGATGGAAAAGTCTACAGAAAAGTGTTTTAACACTACAGCCAATGTCACACTATCTTACACATTATTTACCAGTCTCTATTGTTTAATCTGTGACACTAATCAATGTTTATTTTCTCTTTCCTGTTTCCCGTTCTATGATCCTGGCTGATCCGATGGTTCTTCGCAAAGGTAAGTGACAGATTTGTGAAGTGTCGATTTTCTTCACAGCAGTCTGATGGTTCATTTAAGGATTTATCCTTCAGTCTTTCAGCAGGTGAGTAACAGTTAAATAGTGCTTTAAATGCTGACCCTTGCTTGTGTCTTCTTTTTTTGTTACGTTTTGCAGCAGATCTTGGGTGAATCTGTACTGTGTACTGAATAAAGGTGAACTCAGCTTCTTCAAGGACCCGAAGAACACTGCATCTACATATAACAACGAGCAAAGGCTCAATATGAGCGGCTGCTCCTGTGACATCAATCTTGGCTACAAAAAGAAGAAAAACGTCTTCACACTTAAGTAAATAGATCGTAGTGTAACCACTGTTAATAATAGAAGTTGGTTTTTTTTAAATCTACATGAAAAAGTAAAAATTAAATGGAAATAAAGTAATTTACTACTTTATGATACTACAATCTAACAAGCTTTTAACATGAATCCGTTATATTATTGACACACATCTGTAGCCAGTTTGCTGCAATTCTTATGGGCTACCTTAAACTGATAGGGGATATATTGATTGCTATATGTGACATATGGTAATGCCACAGGTACACATGTACAGAAATGAAACAAACTAAACTTCCTGTTAGTGCACTGACTGAGAAATGATTAGTGTATAATTTTAATGGTAGGTTTATTTATCAGAATAACATGGCTGCCCGGCATAGTTGTTAGCACGGTTACCTCAGAGCAAGAAGGTCCCAGGTTTGATTCCTGGGCAAGGTTTCTTTCTGGGCGGAGTTCGCATTTTCTCCCAGTGCTTGGGTTTACTCCGGGTACTGTCGTTTCCTCCTACAGTCCAAAAACCTTTACATTAGGTTGATTGCTGATTGTAAATTACCCATAGGAGTGGCAAATGGGACAATGAACATATACTGTGAAATTTTGGAACCTCACTCTTTCTGGCAGGTCATAAATAATAGGTTGTGGTTTTCCAGCATGAAAATGACCTAAAACATACAGGCAAACCAAGAAATATGTGGGCTAAGAAGCTTATAAATGTGTTGGCGTGACCTATCCAGTCTTCAAACTATAATACCATGGAAAATCTGTGGCGGACTCTTGAAAGGGTTTTGCCACCAAGTACTAAATCTTGTTTTGCAATGGGGTTTTTTATTCATTAAAAATACAAATCAATTCATAGCTTATTTTCTCTCTCACTGTTAGAATAAACCTAACATTAAAATTATAGACTGATCATGTATGCTTTGTGAGCAAACATACTAAATCATCAGGGTATAAAATATTTTTTTCTTTTCATCCCTGTAAACATATACACTTTATATTAACAATCCTAAAATGATGTTGTGGATGAAATCGTGACTTGTGGTGAGGATAGAGTGCAGGTTGAGAAGAATCTGGAAAGGTAGAGGTACACGCTGGAAAGAAGGGGAATGAAAGTCAGTAGTAGAAAGACAGTACATAAGTGTGAATGAGAGGGAAGGCAATGGAGTGGTGATGTTGCAGGGAAAAGCGGTAATGAAGGTGGAGGAGTAAGTACAAGGGGTCAACAGTGCAAAGTAATGGAGAGTGCACTAGAGGAGTGAAAAAAAGAGTTCAGGCAGGGTGGAGCGGGTGGAGAAGAGTGGCAGGAGTGATTTGGGAAGGTTCGGCAAGAGTGAAAGGAAACGCTTACAGGACTGTAGTGAGACCAGCAATGTTGTACGGTTTAGAGACAATGGCGTTGTCAAAAAGACAGGAGGCGGAGCTGGAGGTGGCAGAGCTGAAGATGTTGAGATTTTCATTGGGGGTGCTAAGGATGGACAGGATTAGAAATGAGTTTATTAGAGGGACAGCGCATGTAGGATGTTTTGTAGACAAGGTGAGGGACACTGAGTTGAGATGGTTTGGACATGTACAGAGAAGAGACATGCAGTATATTAGTAGAAGAGTGATGAGGATGGAGGTGCCGGGCAGGAGGAAAAGAGGAAGACCAAAGAGGAGGTTTATGGATGTGGTGAGAGAAGATAGGTAGTTGGGGTGATAGAGGCAGATGTAGAGGACAGGTTAGTGTGGAGAAGAGTGATCCGCTGTGGCGACCCCTAACAGGAGCAGCCGAAAGGAGAAGAAGAAGAAGATTAACAATCCTAAATTGTTTAAATGTTAAAACATTAAAAAGGATTGAATACATAATAGAAATAAAGGTGTTTAAACATTGAAAAGGTCATTTAAAAACTATTGAGGTCTAATTGCCATAATTAAATAACATTTATCTTGTTTTTTTTAAATCCCAGAACTAAAGATGGGAGTGAATTCCTCTTCCACGCTAAAGATGAGGTGAGATTACATATGCAACCTGTTATTTTATCCTGTCCAAATTTCTAAATTAGATTAGCTTGGCTATGGAAACATTTAGTGGACTAACAAGCCGTATCTGCAGCAAAAGGATATAGTAGAGGAATGTTAGTTATGGGTTGTTTGTTCTTGGTTTAAGGCGTTATATTGCTGATCAAAAAGGTTGGACGGGGGCTGGGGGGCTACCCACTATTATGTGTTGGCTCTTATAGATGCTGTAAATATCTTAAAGCTAAAGAGTTTGGTATGTAATGCACCATTATACAACGATATGTTGTATCCGGTTCTGTGTACTTTAGAAAACAGTGTGGCTCTAATCTAATTATTTATAATGATTATTTTGTGTAGGATGATCTGAAAAGCTGGATCTCGAATATCACCAAGAGCATTAGTGAGCACGAGGATATCAATAAATGGGGGCAGTCTCATCCAACTACGTCATCAACTGATGAGGGCACACGGAGGGAAGGCAGCAGAGCCGAGAAATCTGACCGGGCTGATCGGGGCTCAGAACGCTCAGACAAAGGCGAAAAAATGGAGAAAAGAAGCGGGAAAAGAAAATGAGTATACAGCTGTCTAATAGTTTAGAATGTGATACAATACAACAATGTGGAGTCTGATGTGACCCTAAAATTGAAGTAAAAGAGAGAAAATGCTTACTTTTTCTCTCCATCCCAATTTCTGACATCCAAATGGATTTTACTCTTGATGGCGCTGTAAATTTTCAGTACTACTACTACTACATGAAAACAGTCCTTTGAGAGGCCAAACAAAGGGATATTCCACTGAACTCATGAAGCAATTGTTTATTTCGACATCTGTTGAATGTTTTCGGTTATTATGAAATGTCTAGTCGCTGTAAGTTACAGCATCTGGGCATATAATTTGTTATTCACATTGACACACTTCTGCTAAAAATCGTTTGAATGTGTGACATCAGTGTTGATACGGAGAACAGATATATACCAAAAGTTCATTTCTGCTTTTATAAAATTAACTTCTTTAATGTTTTTTTTTAATTCTTTGTACATTATTACAACACAGATCTGATTGTCTGGTTATCAAGCATGTATCATATGCTAGCTTAAATTTACAGACTGAAAAACGTAAAGGTATATATGAAATCACTTAAGGACAATAACCATGCAGAGGACTGTAAAGCCTGAAATCTGCCTTCCAATACTGCTTTTAACACCCTGGTGAAATATCAGCTAACGAGTGTGTATGTGTGACAGAAATTTAAAAGTCACGTGATTTTCCTTCAGCAGTAAGAACAATGTAGCTGAAGTGATTTTTTTTTTTTACAGCTTTACATGTTCTAGGCAAAGTCACAATGACTTGCTAAGTGTTCTAACTAGCTGGTTTGCTTACTGAGGGTGAAATAGTGAATAAAACAATAGTAGTGTTCACATTCTTATTTATTTCCTTTGCTCTAAAACATCTTATGTTAGCCTTTTAAGTGGATTTGGACTGACTGGCAGAGTGATAGCTATTCCTTCAGATACCGTAAACTAATGGACAAATTACAGTGATAAAATTCCAAACACAGACAATCAACTGTTAGAGTTTACAGTTTCCTAGTTTACACTTACTAACAGTTTATTCACTATTTTGGGAGAAAAAAGGATATCAAATAGTGCAGTAATTCCCTTGAAATACTTGATTCTTCACTTTAAAGATTATTTAAACAAACCACAAATCACTCAACAGCCAGAGATATGGGAGATGTTATGGGTGCGTTAAAAACAGGATTGGAACAAGATGTGTATTTTTGCCTCTTTCTTTGTGAGAATAAGCCACAGCATTAGTAAAATGCCCTTTTCCTGTTTGCGGTGGAATAAGGAAGTGTGCGAATTTCTTATCAAGGTTATTAGTTCCTGTTTCAGTGTTTGCAGGGACAAAAAAATGTCATGTCTGTCTCTCCCTAAAGTCTGCTGTAATGTATGTTCAGACTGGAACGATAAGCAGTGTGTGTGCTTATATCATCCAGGTACTGACAACTCAGGCATTTGATTTTAAACCCTGTAGTCTTCCTTGTGTCACGCTCACACCTGTGTGTGTGTGTGTGTGTGTGTGTGTGTGTGTGTGTGTGTGTGTGTGTGTGTGTGTGTGTGTGTGTGTG
>JAOTRA010000025.1:2708324-2723246 GCA_026260255.1 Pseudolaguvia tuberculata | reverse complement strand
TGTGTGTGTGTGTGTGTGTGTGTGTGTGTGTGTGTATGTGTGTGTGTGTGTGTGTGTGTGTATGTGTGTGTGTGTGCATGTGTGTGTGTGTGTGTGTGTCTGTGTGTATGTGTATGTGTATGTGTGTGTGTGTGTGTGTATGTGTGTGTGTGTTTTGTGTGTGTGTTTTGTGTGTTAAATGTGCACATCTGTATTTTTACTTAAACTGTTGCAGTATTCAGGCACTGCATGAGAATAAACTGTTTCTTAGTACATGATTTCTTCTGTGTTCCAATTTTTCAATAATATAAAGACTCGTTTATAGCTCAATTTATATATAACTGCTAATTGGTAGATAGTGTGTTGGTGTGTATTAGATCCATCTTTGCGTTTATGTTCTGGCTCAACACACCTGATCCAGCACAGCGTTTCTAAATTAAGTCCAACCACTGCTTTAGGATGTTAATATGTCTCCATGAAGACATATTTGCAGAGACCACAGAGACTCAAACATAACACATTGTACATTATACATTTACAGATGATTTAAAGTTATTCCATTTTTATACAGACTCAACAGCCAAATTTGAGCTTCCTGGAGGTCATGGGATTTCAACCTATGACTTTCTGAACCACTGACTGTACCCATGATCATATCAATGTTAATATTAATAAACGTGTTGATGGAAAAAGTTAATTATTAGAGAGTGAGAAAACACAGCATGGCGACACGGTGGCGTAGTGGTTAGCACGGTCACCTCACAACAAGAAGGTCCTGGGTTCGACGTCCGACCCGGGGGTCTTTCTGTGCTGAGTTTGCATGTTCTTGTTGCCCATAGGAGTGACTGCGTGTGGGAATGGTTGTTTGTCTGTGTGTGGCCCTCTTATGGACTGGTGACATGGTGTACCTCTGCCTCTCGCCCTATATACGCTGGGATATGCAACAGCAGACCCCGTGACCCCGGATTAGGGAATAAACTGGTAAGAAGATGAATAAATGAATGAATGAAAACAGAGCATCCAGATTTTGTGATTATTTGGCTGTGCTTCATTAAATGGCCTTTAGGGGGATTGTTGAACAAAAACGGTGAGGAGCGGAAGTGTAAAGTAAAACCGGAAGTGATTGCTGTGGCGTTAAAGATGGCTGGATTTAGTATTTATGTTCTAACTTGTTTGTATTTGACTGTCTGATATGGGAGGCATTTATTTGTAAGATATTGCTTTATGTTTTTGGCTGAACCGGACTGAGTCATGGCACGAGTAGCTGGAGATATTATTCATTTAAACGTCGGAGGAAAAAGGCAAGTCAGGCTAAACTTGTAACTTTTTGGCTTTAACGCTACTCTGTTTAATACATATTTAATTATTTACTTTGCTTGTATTATGATTTGGTCCTGATTGCTTGAGGAAGCTTGAATAATTTTTAGAAGAAGGGTAAATGATTTAGCGATTAATAGTTAAGCGAGTAAGTAGTATGGATGGATAAAACATCCTTCCGTCTGTCTGCTAGTTACAAGAATTAGCAAAAATCTGCCTGTCTGCCTGCCTGCCTGTCCTTCTGCCTGCCTGTCCTTCTGCCTGCCTGTCCTTCTGCCTGCCTGTCTTTCTGCCTGCCTGTCCTTCTGCCTGCCTGTCCTTCTGCCTGCCTGTCCTTCTGCCTGGCTGTCCTTCTGCCTGCCTGTCCTTCTGCCTGTCTGTCCTTCTGCCTGTCTGTCCTTCTGCCTGTCTGTCCTTCTGTCTGCCTGTCTGTCCTTCTGTCTGCCTGTCTGTCCTTCTGTCTGCCTGTCTGTCCTTCTGTCTGCCTGTCTCTCTGTCCTGCTGCCTGCCTGTCTGTCTGTCCTGCTGCCTGCCTGCCTGTCTGTCTGTCCTTCTGCCTGTCTGTCTGCCTGTCTGTTTGTCATTCTGTCTGCCTGTCTGTCTGTCTGTCCTTCTGCCTGCCTGTCTGTCTGTCCTTCTGTCTGCCTGTCTCTCTGTCCTTCTGCCTGCCTGTCTGTCTGTCCTGCTGCCTGCCTGCCTGTCTGTCTGTCCTTCTGCCTGTCTGTCTGCCTGTCTGTCTGTCATTCTGTCTGCCTGTCTGTCTGTCTGTCCTTCTGCCTGCCTGTCTGTCTGTCTGTCCTTCTGCCTGCCTGCCTGCCTGCCTGCCTGCCTGCCTGTCTGTCCTTCTGCCTGCCTGTCTGTCTGTCCGTCCGTCCGTCTGTCTGCGCTTCCGCCCGTGCGTGCGTCCGCCCGTCCTTCTGTCCACCCGCCCGCCCGTCCGTCTGTCCGCACGTCCGTCTGTCCAGACGTCTGTCCGCCTGCCTGTCTGTCCGTCCGCCCGCCTGTTTCTGCTAATGCTATAATTGAATTGCCATAAGTCTGCCTGGGGAGGCGCGGTGGCATAGTGGTTAGCACGGTTGCTTTAAGCAAGAAGGTCCCGGGTCCGATTCTTACTGTGCAGTTTGTATGTTCCCCTCGTGGTTGCCGAGCTTTTCTCCCAACAAGTCCAAAAACGTATACATTAGAGTTGGTTGTTGAGTCTAAATTCCTCATAGGTTGGGTTGTTCGCCTACGTGTGGCCCTGTGATGGACTGGCGATCTGGCCAGGATGTACCTCAGGATGACATTTGCCCTATGAGTGCTGGTATAGTGCTTTGTGGCCTCACAACAAAAAGCTACCAGGTTCAATTCCTAGTCAAGGGCATTTTCTGTGCAAAGTTTGCATGTTTTCTCCAGCTCCTACCCCAGTCCAAAAATCTGTACGTTAGCTTTATTGGTGATTCTAAAATTAACATAGGAGTGAGTGTGTTAGTGGTTGTTTGTCTATGTTTGGCCCTGTGATGGACCTGTTGACCTGTCCAGGGTCTACCTTTGCCTCTCGCCTATGTGCACATGGGCTCCAGCATACTACTGTGACCTTGGATTAAGTAATAAGGGTTAGAAGATAAATGAATGAATGAATGAATGAATGTCTGCTAATGACTTGGGCAAAAATCTGTCTTTCTATATGTATGTCTGATAGTTACAAGATAATCTGTTTATCCTCATTTGTAGATTCAGTACGTCCAAACAGACTTTGACATGGGTCCCTGACTCTTTTTTCTCAAGGTTGGTGTCAATGACAATAATGTATTTAATTACTGTTAAAGCTAATAATGGTGATGATGATGATGATGATGATGATGATGATTTCATCAATGAACACATTGTATTTCTCCATCAGCCTCTTAAGTGGCCGGATATCCACATTAAAAGATGAAACAGGAGCAGTAAGTTGTTTGTGTTTTCCTCAGATAAACTATTGCAGTACATCGATGGTCTTTTCTTATAGTGTTTTCTTCTGGTTGCAGATTTTTATTGATCGGGACCCGTCACTGTTTGCTCCTATTTTAAATTTCCTACGCACTAAAGAACTGCATCCCAGGTCGCTAATTCATCCTTTTACTAGACAGTTAACCTTTAATAACCGCCTACCAATTAAAACAACTGCACCTTTTGCAGGTCTACCGATGTAAACTTACTAATGCATGAGGCTGAGTTCTATGGAATAACACCATTAGGTAAGACTTGTTGAAACCAATTAGGATATTTTCTTCTAAAGATACCCACGATTTTACCTTTTGATTTCTTTGGTTTCTAAAGAGGGAACTAACCCACTCCTGTCACTGAAGGTTCATTATCTCTGCAACCTAGACCAGATTAAAAGAGAGGGTTGCTTCAGAAAGGGTATCTAAAGCCAAACTGATGGTGCAGATCAGATCAGATCAGATCAGAAGGAACTAGAAAAAATTGAAAGATGCCGACCAAGTGTACACCTCCTCCTCCTAATGAAAAGAAAGGGAAAGTTCATCTGTATATGGCCCAAGCAAATACTTACAAAATAATAACAGATCCTCTTAGTGACTCAGGACTGTACATGTAAAAAATGATTGTTTGCTAGTGTAAAATGTAGATTTTGGTATGTAATTGAAGCAGCATTTTTTCGTGTAATAACATTATAATTCCTTTTTAAGGATATTTGTTTCAGTTTATATCAATGTAGCACATTCACAGTATTTTCCTTTTTTCAGTGCGTAAACTGCAGCTGTGTGATGAACTTGACCGCTCATCATGTGGCACCGTGCTGTTTAATGGCTATCTGCCTCCTCCGGGTGAGCCACACACACTTCAGTCACTTTTTCTAAAGCCACTGTATTGTATGATACATTAATGTAGTAAAAAAATGTCATCACGGCACAGGTTTTTAAAATCACTGATAGTTGCTAACTTTTAGATCAACGGTAGGTTATAACGGTAATAACAGTTCTCAGTGCAGTATTAGGAGAGGCAGTGTGTGTAAATGTTCCAGTTCATATGTAGTCATATGTAATCTTCACTTGCGTATAGTTTACCATTTCCTCATGTTGTAAAGAATTTGATTCAAAAATGGTTTCCAGTCACTGTATGTGTAGAGTAAGATAAGAAATAGAATCAAGATTGATTAAATGCTGTATTCTAAAAAGTTCTATTATATGTGCCCAATGTTTCCAGACCTACTGTCTTTAATCTGAATGTCTGGCTACTTGAGACTAATGTTTTTATGTGTATTAGTGTATCCCGTGAAGCGCAGGAATCGACACAGTGTTGCAGGCTCTCAGTTTATGGCTGGCCGCGCTGTTCCTTTGGAGAGAGCCACGGTCAGACGCAGCAACACAATGCCTCCCAACCTGGGCAATGCAGGCATGCTGGCAAAAGCTACTGCTACAGAAGAGAAAATGTCAGGTATGCCCTTTCCTTAAATATCCTTTCCTTGGATCCCTGAGCAAGGTCCTTAACCCGTAATTGTATAAAAAAAGATAACTCTAAATATTTCCACAAAGTTGGAGGCACACAATGGAAAAGGGAAATCCTGTTTCAACATGACTATACGGAACTTAACTACATCCAAGATATTTGAGATATTCAAAAAGGACACATACAATACGTTTACAAACAATACTTTGGTTTATACAGTATATGTATATAATTAAAATTCTGTTTGCGTTAATAAAAAATACAGTACAATTTTAGCTGATTTGATTTGATGTCCATATAGGATTTATGCAAACTGTAAACAATGCAAACTAATTTCTTCTTTCATCAGGTCATTGCCTAGATCCAGGAATGGTTCGGATCATATGCGGCCATCACAACTGGATTGCAGTGGCTTACTCACAGTTTGTAGTTTGTTACAGGTAAATGGGGATAAAAGAGCTAAATGCAAAAAAGTCATTTTCCCATAATTAAAAATATTTCATCATCACAGTAGCAGCCAATCATAAAGCCATTCAGTGTAGTTCATCAATTCTTCACAGGAGTGGAATCTCTGTTATTTTTGAAACTCGACTAACTTTTAATGCACACTTAATACACATTTCTTACTTGAAAGTCTTACTTTTTTTGCTGATGCAGAAAGTTTTATGCATGCCCTCATTAACACCTCAATTAAATTAGAACGCATCTTTTACCATCTTCTACATTATGATACTCTACCAGAGCATTTTTATTCGTTTCGGTTACTTCAATCTGCTGGGTTTTTTTTACTTTACCTACCTTAATAATAATAATAATAATAATTGATAATATTTATATTATTATTTTATTATTATGAGAAATAAACAGATCAAATGGTCACACACTTTAAAATAATTTTTTTCATCCATACTGTTGAATTATTTTTTTCATCCATTTTTTCATCATCCACACATTTTCGTTTGTTGTATTACAGATATCGAGTAAGGATGGATAGATTGGATGGCTGGGTAGATTCAATGGGTCAGTGGATAAATGGATGGATAGATGGTGGGTGGGTGATTGGATGGATGGATCTAATTGATGGATAAATCTGTCTGTGAATGGGTAGATGGATGGATGGATGGATAGATGGATATATGAAATATATGTATATACTGTACATGTATGTGTCTGAATGTTTGCAATGTTGAAATGTCTTTGGTTATTGTTTATAATTTTTTTGATTATTATTCTTATCCCGAGTAAGCAATGTAATATTTTATATTAGTCTAATAGTCCAATACATTTATGTTAAAATTGAATTATCATTGTTGGTTATATTTCCTTATTGTAATATAACCAAATATTCCATGGCTGAGCAGCTTTAATCAGGACACAATTATTATTTTATTTGGCTTTAGGGTTAAAGAGTCTACAGGGTGGCAGCAAGTGTTTTCGAGCCCTAGGTTGGACTGGATCATCGATCGGGTCGCACTGAATGCTAAAGTCATGGGTGGGTCATTAGCAGATAACGACAAGATGGTTGCTGTGGCATCTGGGACAGAGATCATATTATGGACAGTTTGTCCCGATGGAAATGGCAACGAAATCGGTAATATTTTACTTTTATAGTTGCTAATTCAATGCAATCTTTATTACAATGCAGGAAGCATGCCCACTGAAAAATAACAGTGTACTGTTATCAGCTCAAGCAACTCCCACACTGTGGATGGAGATGGATTAATATCATTACTATTATTATGCACATCTGACATTGTTAGCATTCTAAATAGAACAGGAAAGTTTCATCTTCCTTCTCCTCTGCCTTATCCAGAGGGAATGCCTTAAAATAAAGATATAATATATAAAGTGTTAAAGATAATATATTAATCGCTGAGATGATGAAATAGTAAAAACATTTTTTGTAGGTGTCTTCAGTCTAAGTGTGCCAGTGGAGGCGTTGTTTTTTGTGGGGAATCAGCTCATTGCTACAAGCCATACAGGGAAAGTGGGTGTGTGGAATGCTGTAACCAAACACTGGCAGGTTGGTCATCTCTCTCTCTCTTTAGATTACAGTAGCTGTACGCTTAGAAGTGGATAAAAAAAGATCTTCTCACAAGCTTTATACTAATAGATAACTGGTTGGCAATGTCTTTGCCTTCTGTTCGTGTCATCTGGTTACCTATTAACACTCATCTCTTAGCGGTACTTTGGCAAGAACTTGTACAGGAATGGAACAGGAAACATTTTTTCAACTACCGTATTTTCTGGACTATAAGCCGCTACTTTATTCCTAGGTTTTGAACCATGCGGCTTAAACAAAGGTGCGGCTATTCTGAGGATTTTTCTTCCACCGCTAGGGACGCTCTAACTGGAATTAGTATTAAAAATAAGATAGCCGAAAAATCAATGCAAAGAAAAATAGACTAGAAACTTTTTCTTTAGCATATAGGACACGCACGATAAATTACTAACTGGTAATTATTTTAAAATCCTCGCCCCTTCGTCATGGAAATCACACGAAGAAATGACAAGTGATGAGAAGTCTTTCACAAAAACCGTCCGCATGCGAAATGCCTCCTTTTCTGATATCTGTCAGTGGATCCTAACAGCGTGGAGTGCTGTGGAAGAATCCACCATCACCAACGGACTATGATTAAAGTGAATCGGTAAATAAATACCGGTTCTGTTCCATTTGAATCAGCAAAGTTTCTGCCGTGTTAAACGGCAACGTTCGGAAAGAATCTGTTCCGGTACATACATGTACAATATCGTTCTGTACATGCAGTAAATATCTCATAGATATCTGCAGCTTATAGTCCGGTGCGGCTTGTATATCTTTTTTTCTTCCAAAAATAAAGCGGATGCGGCTTATATACAGGTGCGCTCTATAGTCCAGAAAATATGGTAATTCACTTCATTTTCCTACACATTAGATTGTTAAAGGACGTTAGTAATGGAAGTGATATGGAAGGGTTTGATTCCCACTTCCACCCAGCCACCACTGTGAGCTCTTGAACAAAAGCCCTTAAATAAGCAATTGAGACTCAGTTGTAATCACTTCGGATAAGATTGCTGGGAATGGAATGGAAGAAAAACCACACACTGATACTTTGTTCACTACTTTTTATTATTAGAAATGTTTTGAGGTTAATAAATCAAAATAAGGCTAACATTTTATGATATCAATCGGTGTAACTAGTTTTTCTAGTTTCTGTTGTAGATTTAACACTGTGTTATGTACTATAAATAAAGTAGTCATTAGGTAAATTGCTAAAGGTAAACACTGAACTGGAATGATAATGGTGAGTGGCAGGAGTCTTTAAATAAAAGGCTAATTTGTTTTCTGTGAGTCCCGATCTTTCTTCCAAAATTTTCATGCATGCATTCAGGACTGTTTCCAGGGAACTTTCTTAGCATTAAATAAATCTGCTGTTAAACCTCAGTGTGTCCATTGAATAACATATTGACATTTTATGGGTCGGTATTTATTTTTTCTTTTTTTAAATAAAAATGTTTTCTGTTTTTACACGCTTTTGCAGAATCAGGATGTGGTTCCTATAAACAGTTATGACACAGCAGGGTCCTTCCTCATTCTTGGCTGTAATAATGGATCTATTTATTACATCGGTAAGTATTTGATCAAGTCCATAGCTTATTATGGCTTTATACTATGTACTATGGAGGGGTATGTCCGAATCATTAGTATGCGAAATACAATACGCTAAATGTTTTAGGCGGCACCTGTTCTACTCTGACCTCAATTTTGAATTATGCATACAATATACACTATCCCATGAGCCCATGGAAATAGAATAAGTTGGTGACGTGGCACTGAAGTGCTTTAAGTCTTTGTAATTAAATTGCACTTGTTTAACATCATATTTAACTATTATCCATCTTTATATTAGTGCTGTTGTAATGTCATGCATCATAACAATATCAGCATTACGGAGAATACTATGCATAATTTACACAACAGTTGGGAAGTTCAATGATACTTGTTCAATGATACAAAGTTGTCTTTGACTTACATGAGTCCCAACTAAAACGTTTTCCAAGATTTGCTTTGAGTTGCAAGCTAATGTTTGGTTTATTAACCACCACTATTTGGCGTAGCAAACCCCATAGCGAAACGCTGTAAAATCCACCCAGCATTCCATGTCTCACTCGATAGCAAGTGGAGTTGTCTGATCGCCAAGGTAAATGCTGTACAGTTTATTGCAGTACATTCTACTGTATTGTTTTTTTTATGCATTATTTGTTTTATGCAAGTTTATTTTTCTCATTTAAAAGCGTAACAAAAAAATAGTGGGAGTGAAATTACAACAAATTATTGTTTTGCTCCTTATGCACAGCGCCAATATTTAAAGTTTATACGTGTCATTTTGTGTGTTGTAGATGTCCAGAAGTTTCCGTTAAGAATGAAGGATAATGATTTACTTGTGACAGAGTTGTACCGAGATCCCAGCGAAGATGCCATCACAGCACTGAGTGTCTATCTTACACCCAAAACAAGTAAGACAACCATAAAATCTACAGTTTCTACTCCATGCAGATCCTACATTGGACCCTGGTTATGAATATGAATGCAAATTCAAGGTCAACATTACAGAAATCAGTATGTACATTTAAGTGAAGTTCACTATATTATATACTGTGTAAATCACTTAATTTTTTTGATGCAATCGTTTGTGTGTGAAATCTAATACTATTGGCTGTCATTTTAAATAACACTGCTGTCAGTATTTTTAGACATTTGTAATGTTCAGTGTAGGGTGGCTCGGTGGCGTAGTGGATAGCACGGTCACCTCACAACAAGAAGGTGTTCATGTTCGATGTCCATGCCGGGGATCTTTCTGTGTTGAGTTTGCATGTTCTTGACGCGCTTGCGTGGGTTTCCTCCGGGTATTTTCTTCCTCCGGGGTGTTTCCTCCCACAGTCCAAAAACATGCAGATTAGGTGGATTGGTGAATCTAAATTATCCATAGGAGTGAATGTGTGTGTGAATGATTGTTTGTCTGTGTTACCCTGGGTTGGACTGGCGACCTGTCCAGGGTGTATCCCTGCCTCTCACCCTATGTGAGCTGGAATAGGCACCAGCAGACCCCTGTGATCCCGAAGCACGTACAAGGTAGAAAATGAACAGACTGAACCCCAGACCTCATCAACATTACAAAATTAGTGACTGAATACTATTGTAGCCGAATAAAGTGGATGTAATCACAGGAGGAAGAGAGATTCTTTTTAAAACAATCTACGTAAAAACATGATATCCCTGTTGATGTCAGTTTGTCTTTTTGTATTGTTAACTGTCTTACAGGTGACAGTGGAAACTGGATTGAGATTGCATATGGCACCAGTTCAGGAGCAGTGCGCGTCATTGTTCAGCATCCAGAGACTGTGGGATCAGGACCACAGCTCTTTCAGACATTCAGTGTTCATCGGAGTCCTGTTACCAAAATAATGCTGTCAGAGAAACACCTCATTTCAGGTACAGCTGTTTGTCTACACAACGACACTCCTTTCTGCTTTTAATGTTAGGAATAATACAGGATACAACGGATTAACTTTAATAATAGGTGTAAGTGTGATTAATCCGGATTTTTACATATACCTGGATACTTATAGTTCATTATCTTAACACTTGGTTGGATTTGTCACTTGAGACATTGTTTGTCAATGTTTCTTAACAGTCAAATAAAAATTTTAACAAACCGCACATATGTATATAGTTGCCTATAACTTGTGTGTGTGTGTGTGTGTGTGTGTGTGTGTGTGTGTGTGTGTGTGTGTGTGTGTGTGTGTTTGTAGTGTGTGCAGATAATAACCATGTGCGTACCTGGACGGTGACAAGATTCAGAGGAATGATCTCCACCCAACCCGGCTCCACCCCCCTCAGCTCATTTAAAATCCTTGCACTAGATGATATTGATGGACATGCAGGCTGCAGTGCTGGCACTGAGATCGGTAAGCAGCTTTACTTAAATACTAAAATTACTCGGAAATGGCCTAATATGTCTTAAATAGAAGCACTTGTTTTTATACAGTTAACGACTTGAGATTAGGAACATTGAACATTGATCTGGGCACCTCAAATATGTCTTGATATTTGGTGTTCCATTGAAAATGTTGTGCTTCTCCTCCTTTCTGCTTCTTTTAGTCTTTCAAGTCTTTAAGCTGAAGCCATTTGTGATCTTTCTTCCCCACTCCTATTTCTCAGGTCCATATGGAGAGAGAGATGAACAACAGGTTTTTATCCAGCGTGTGGTTCCAGACACTGATAAGCTCTATGTGCGACTGTCCTCTAACGGCAAAAGGTAAGGATGCCTTTATCTTTTCGGTTCATCATTTTTATTAGATGGAGATAAGTTAATCCATAACAAAATAGTAAAATGGGATGTTCTAGTGAGGGAATACTTTTTTGGTCCCTTTCTGATTTAGTACATTTGCCCAATGACTGAGAAATGTCAGTTTATAATAATGTTGTAAAAACCTCAAGAAAAACATTTAAAAAATGTTTTCTAAGTAGTAAATTTATTTGTATTCCAACAAGTGAAAAGTGTTTCATCCCCTAACAATCAGCAAGATTTATAACTTTTTAAGGTACCTTTTATACAGGTAACGTTCTGAGATTCAAGGGTCTCTCTTAAAGGTATTCTCTTAAAGGGGCTATCTTAGAGGGTCTTAAAGGGAGTGCTACTAATATCAGGTCGTTATCTGAATTAAAGACACGTGTCTACAATATCAGTCAGATTTTAAACTCTCCACCATGGCCAAGAACAAAGATTGTAGCTTGCTGGAATTTGCAGCCTTGTGAGACGGTGACGACAGTTATCAAATGGATAACATTTGAATATGAACCTTAAACATCATTTCCACCATCAAACATGGAGATAAAAATATTTTGGAATCCTATACTGCTAAGAGCACATGAC
This sequence comes from Pseudolaguvia tuberculata, assembly GCA_026260255.1. Taxonomy (NCBI): domain Eukaryota; kingdom Metazoa; phylum Chordata; class Actinopteri; order Siluriformes; family Sisoridae; genus Pseudolaguvia; species Pseudolaguvia tuberculata. The sequence goes on along the minus strand of JAOTRA010000025.1, from coordinate 2,711,601 downwards.
AACCTCACCACATTAAATGGACAATGGATAGAGCCAGCTAGCTTTAAATCTTGCGTAAGGTCTTTCTTACAGAATGGTCAATCTCCAGGCTGTAGGTTGCCCAACATCAGCCTCAAAATCTTAATAAATTTGACAGTGTGTGCTAAGAGGATCTGGACACACCTGTTGACCAAGTACAATTCTGACCTCTGTAATAATACTAAATCTTGTTTTTTGAAGTACGCATTTCACTCATTCATTCATCATCTTACCTGCTTATTCCCTAATTCGGGGTCACGAAGTTCTGCTGATGCCTATCCCAGCTCACATAGGGCAAGTGGCAGGGGTACACCCTGGTCAGATCGCCAGACCATTTCAGAGCACATTTACTCCTACGGACATTTTGTGGGAAGTGGTAGTCTAGTGGCTAAGGTGTTGCACTAATTCCAGAAAGACCAGAGTTCGATTCCCACCTGCACCAAACAACCACTGTGCCCTTAACCCTTAATTGCTCAGTTGTAAAAAAAAAAAAAAAAAAAAAAAAAAAAGACCAAATGTAAGCAACTGCCAAATGTCAAACTGTAACTAATTTAGAATCACAAATCAACCTAATGTACATGTTTTTGGACTGTGGGAGGAAACCCAAGCAAGCATGGGGAGAAACTCTGATCCCCGACCTGAGAATCGAACCCGGGACCTTCTTGTTGCGAGGCAGCCTCTTCTTATTTCACTTATTAAAATACAAATCAATTTAAAACATTTTCAAATTTGTCTTTCTGGATGTTTTGTTGTTTTTCTGTTTTTCATTTTCATGATAAACCATTATGGAAATTACAGACTGAACACTCTTGCAATTGTACAAAAGGTTGTTTTTTTCACTGTATCATTAAATATACTGATTTACAGCATACAATTCTTACATAACTGTTTGTTAATGCAGAGTGTGTGAGGTACGCTCTGTGGATGGAACCTCCATCACTGCTTTTGTAGTTCACGAATGTGAGGGATCGAGCCGCATCGGGTCACGTCCACGCCGCTTCCTGTTTAGCGGTCATAGCAATGGCAGCATACAGATGTGGGACCTCACAACAGCAATGGAGATCGCAGCCAAAGTGGATATAAAAGGCAAGGGAACAAAATTAATCTACAAATGTGTAATTCTGTAAATAAATGTGCAAAAACATTGAAGTATAGATAGTCAGTTCTACACACATTGCGTGTGTGTGTGTGTGTGTGTGTGTGTAGCATTAGGAGGCCCCACCGAAGAGGAGCTGTTGGAGTTATTAGATCAGTGTGACTTGGCATTGACCAGAACACCAGACATTAGCCCTGCTGCATCACTCACACACTCTTCTCGTAACTCTACCAGCAGGTACACATACACACACTGAGACGTATATTTCAACACTTAATAAAAGCTGAATATTATAGTTTGCCAAAACATATGCTTGCCAATCTCAAATGATTTTCTTGAGGAGAAACTGATTTCCTCTGTGATTTCAACTGAAAAACATCAACAACTTTTAAAAGAGATTTATAATATAGACTATTATATAATATAAAATATGTGACTGACTGACTTTTTTCTCCCCCCACCTGTAGTCTGCAATCCCAGTTGAGTGACAGTACCCGCACTGGTTTGGCTGGTGCTCGTGGAGTCACGCTCCCTCGACCTCAGCATGCATTTATGAGAGCACGAGAAAATCCTCTTCATCTCGGCCACAGCGTGAGCTCAATAAACAGCAACACCAGTGAAAGAGACCGAGACAGACACCAGGACCGGGAGAAAGACGGAAATGGTCCTTTTGCTCCTCGGAGAGGCAGTTTTGTAGAGCGATGTCAGGAACGAGCCAAAAATTCAGAAATTGCTGGAACAGAAACTCGTCTCGGCCTCAGACCACACTTATCTTCATCTGCATCCAGACATCCTGCCCCATCTGCCCCGAGCCACACCTCCTCATGTTTAAGCCCAATCAGATCACAGACACCCACATCCCCACGAAGAGAACCAACATTGCCTGTGGGTGAAGCCACACCCCCTGCTAAACCAGCAGTTAAACCGGAAAGCCCTACCTCCCCACCTCCCCCCAGTCCTAAACCACATATGAATGAGACCAGCTTCTAATTTAATGATTTAAAAAAAAATACTGCTTACATAACGTGTTATTATTAGTCAGCCATCCATCTTACGTTCCGACACGCAGACACGTTTATTCAGAGTGACAGGGTTAAGGGCCTTGTTCAGGGGCCCAGCAGTGACAGCCTGGTATTCGATTGATCACATGATATTGTCCTGAGCTACCATTTACTGTTCAAGATATCAAGAGTTTGTATTCCTTAATATTTTTTGTAACTTAGCTTTTTTTTTTCTGTCCGCTTACTATTTATAAAAGAAAAAAACAGATTTCAAAAAGACACATTTTTTTTACTTTTCTAAAAATATTATTGCATTGTAACTATCTCACAGACATAGAACTTGGTACAATGTTATTAAATAAGGAATGGTGTTCTGTTAATTGATGTGTGTGAACCCTAATTATCTGGTTCTAGGTTATAGCTGGTCATGTGCAGATACGAAGTGTTCATATCCTAATGGCCTAACATTTAGTTCATAGATTGTGATCTCACTCTATTGTGTTTTCTAAGTGTAAAATAAGTAACATCATAAACTTTTGTCTTTATAATTATACACAGTTGCAGGTGCAGGGATGCGGTGTTAAGATATTTTATCTCAGAAACCATAAAAGAATTTTTGTTTTATTATATTTTGTTGAATAGGGTGTTACACATTAAAGCCCTGGCATAGTATTATTATTATTATTATTACTAATTATATTTTCACAGATCCTGCCAGCAATAACTCTAAAGTAATTACTCAGTGATTAATTCTAGTTAAACACTAAACCTTGCGAGAACCTGGAGGTATGTGTTGGGAATGATAGTGTTAGCTATTCCACATGTGCATCATTATTCATGTACTGTCAAAATATGTATATACTCCCTACTCAAGTAAACAACAGATTGATATAAAAAGAACTATTGTATATGTATATACATTCTTGTTGAATGATCTCATAACATCTCATGGGGGACCAACCATTAAAGTAAAATTACAACATTCATTCATTCATTCATTCATCTTCTTACATACTGAGAGGCAGGTGGTATACACTGGACAGGTCACCAGTCCATCTCAGGGCAACACATAGAGAAACAACCACTCACACATTCACTCCTATGGATAATGGATCCCTTATCCCCAACATAAGGCTGATCACTCATCCCTTATCCCCAACAT
>JAOTRA010000025.1:2667834-2682768 GCA_026260255.1 Pseudolaguvia tuberculata | reverse complement strand
AGATATATATATATAGATATATAGATAGATATATAGATATAGATATATAAATAATATATATCAAAATAGGTCAGTAGACCGCTTGGTGGTTTATTAAGTAGCAGGTCTCAGATTTAAGTCCTGTGTAGGGGTTTTCTGTGTGGAGTTTGCATGTTCTCCCCATGCTTGCTCTGGGTACTTTGTTTTTTTACTACAGTCCAAAAACATGTATATTAGGTTCATTCATTCATCTTCTTACCCGCTTATTCTCTAACTGCGGGTCAATGGGATCTGCTGGCACCTATCTCAGTGCACATAGGGTGAGAGGCAGGGGTACACCCCGGACAGTTCACCAGTCCATCACAGGGCAACACATAGGCAAACAACCATTCACACACAATCACTTCTATGGGCACTTTATAATCACCAAACCAGAGTACCCGGAGGAAACCCACGCAAACGCGAGGAGAACAAGCAAACTCTGCACAGAAATATCCCCGGCACTTGAATCAGTGAGGCGACCGTGCGATTTACTACGTTAGGTTATTTTGGTGATTCTAAATTGTCCATAGGAGTGGCTGTGATTGTGTGTCTCGCCCTGTGATGGTCTGGCAACCTACCCAGGGTGTACTTCTCCTGCCTTTTGCCCTTTTGTTGGTATTAGCTCCAGCAGACTCTGTGACCCTAAATTAGGGAATAAGCAAGTATAGAAGATGAATGAAAAGTGAGAAACTATTTTGATGCGAACATGACTTTGGTTCTAATCTGAATGGTTTTAGCCATCATGCTATTGCTAAATGATTACCCAACTAGAGTTGAGTAAATAAGACGTTTTTTAGATTTTATTGGTGTGGCACAAGGTGCGGGTGCTGTGCATAAAATATTTGCATCTCATCACCTCTAGCTCTGCCTGTATCATTATGTGAATGTGCTACCATTTCTCTGTTATGATGTGATGTTAATTAAAGTGAGGAGCAAGTACTGTTGCAATGCAGTACAGAGGGTACAGGCCAAGCATAATATATGTTGGGTTGGGTTTTTTTTTTTTCTTCAATTTATTATTTGAAAGAAAAGTATTTATTCACACCATCTAATCTTTTAACCATCTATCCTATAATTTATTATAACATTTCAGACTCGGAGACAAGAAACTACAATTGAGTCATTGCAGACTGACTTGGATCAAGCCAATGATGAGCTGGACAAGCTGAACAGCACACATTTAGAAGAAAGAGCCCAGCTTATTCATGATCTCCAGAGCTGTGAACGAGAAATTGACAGAATCAAAGACATAATTGCAGACAAGGACAAGGAAATTTCAGCTCTTTCAGGCAATATGGTAGAATATGTCGAGCAAATACAAGCACTTCAGCAGGATATAAGACATAAAGAGGATGAATTGATTCGCATAGAAAGTGCTTTGGTGAAAACTGAACAGGAAGCTCAAGTCATTAAAAAGTTGCAGTCTTCTGACCAACATTCTGTTAATATGAAAATATCTGAACTGGCAGAACAACTCAGGGTCACAGAGAACGATCTAAATGAGGCTCGAAAAGAGAAAGAAGCAATGGTCAATCAAACTAAGGAGCTTCTCACTCAACTGAAAGAGGACAAGTTGACAATACAAGACCTCAACATAGAAATTCAACAGCTGAATGCAAGTCAGCATGCTCACCTTGCCGAGTGCGAAACTCAAATTACATCACTGAAGGAAGACTTGCTTGCCTCTACCCAAAAACATACAAACTCTGAGGACATCCTTGCACAATTAACAGAAATGACAAGTCTGAACCAGCAGCTTAAAGAGCAAATTCTCAACCGTGAGCAGACGCACGAGAAGGAGATGAAGACTCTCAAGGAAGAGCGCAACAAGCTGCTGGCAGACGTTACAAGATATAATGACGAACTTCAGTCTCTTTCTACTCAGCTGCAAGCACAGGTTGAGTGCCAGGAGCAGGTGAAGCTACGGGTTGAGGAGAAACTGGAAACTATAATGTCGCTGGAGAAAACACTTAGGGATGTACAGGAAAAAGCAGAGGACGCCAAAAAGGTACAACAAAAAGAGTTGGCTTGTAAAACGGATACAATTTCAAAGCTTGAAATAGAGTTAAAATCACTTCATGAAGAAAAGCTAAGTCTTCAAAAATCTGTCACAGAGAATTTACAGCTTTTACAAGAATCCCAGCAAAAATTGGATTTTGAGCAAAACCAGAATGTTTGTCTGCAATCTCAAGTAAACATCTTTAACAAGGAAAATCAAACTCTCAAACAGGAAGTTGAAAGTAAGGTAGAGTTAATGCAGCAGCTTTCAGAGGAGAGAAACATGCTGCTGAACAAAACGGAAGAACTTGAATTGCAGCAAGTTGAAACTAGAAAAAAGGTAGAAGACCTAATTAAAGATAAGGACGAGCTTAGGGATGGAACCACTGAGCTTGAGCAAAGCAAGCAGTCACTTTATGAACAGCTGATGGAAAAAACAGACGAGTGTAGGCAGCTTAAGGAATCACTGGAGAAAATTAAACAGCAGGCTGATTGTTTGCAATGCCAAATCGAGGCCTTGAATGCTCAGGTTAACCAATTAAACTGTGAAATCTCAGATAATAAGATTGCACTAAATGAGAGAAATGCACAAATAGACACCCAGCAGAGTCAAATCATTCAGCTGCAGGAGAGTCTGACCTCAGGAGAATTAGAAAAGAACAGCATTTTGCATCAACATGCCTCTGGGTTTACGTCTTTGCAAACCGAACTTGAACAACAGCGGGATCTTTCTTCTGTTCTTCAAACTAAATGTGACTCCTTCAAAGAAGAATGTAATCAACTCCGACAAAGCCTTTATGAACAAACCACAGCTCTCAGTGGTAAGACGGACGAGTGTCAAAGCCAACTAAATGAACTGGACAAGAGGGCTGCATCTCTTACTTCCCTCAGAAGTCAGTTAGCTAACTTGAATGAGGTTAATGCAAAGCTTCAGGCTGAAAATGATGAGATGAAAAGTTCTGTCAAAGAGTTGCATGTCTGTAATAAGAATGTAACTGAAGAAAGCAATCTCCAGAAGGCTAATATCGCCGAGCTTCAGAACAACACTCAGGCCCTGAGTATGCAAAACCTACAGCTAAAAGCTTCATGTGATAGTAAAGAGAAGGAGCTAGCTGAGCTTAGTCAGGTAGTGTCTGAAATGGACAAGAAGATAGCAACAACAATGGAAGAAAAGGAAAACTTAGCTTCTCAGATTTCTGTCCTTAAGAAACAAAATGGTATCTTTCAAAAAGAGCAAGAGCAGCTGGCAGAGGAAAGAAACCTGTTAAATGACAAAATATCTGTGTTAGAAATGCAGCATGCAGAAAACTGTAAAATAATTGAAGAGTTGCTTAAAGACAAAGAAGAACTGGGCAAAACAGTTAAGCAAATCCAGCAAGCTGTTCATGAAAAGAATACTGAATGTGAGACTCTTTCAAAACAGCTACAGGGCAGCAAAGAGTCCATAAACCACTTGAATGAACAGCTGAAAATGTCAGATTCTCAGTTAGTCAGTTTAGCTGAAAAAGATCAGGTCATTTCAGATAAGCATAAGCAGTTGCTAGGTTATCAGGACCAGCTTATTCAGCTTCAAGAAACAATCGCATTACTTCAAGAACAGGGTAGCGCTCTAAAGGCTGGACTACTGGAGAAAGATTCTGTTTTACAGCAGCAGTCGGAGGAGTGTTCTTCCTTACAATGTCAGCTTGGGCATCAGAATGAGCTTTCTGCAAACCTCCAAACTGAGAACAAAACACTTGAAGAAAAATGTTCCCAAATGCTTCAGGAGTTGAAAGTAAAAGAAACCGAATGCTGTAATTACACCGATGAACTCAACAAGAGAAACGAGTCACTTGGTTCACTTGGTAAACAACTGGCAATCGCAAACGACAGTGTTGCAAAGCTTCTCTTGCAAAATGAGGATCTTAAACATGCTTTGGAGAGCCATTTGGCGGAAAACACGACACTGAAAGAGACACTGACCCAAAAGCAAGTTGAATTATTAAATCTCCAGGATACCATCCAAGCACTAAATGAAGCAAATGCTACAATGAAAGCTGAAATCCAGAAGTCAGCAAGAGAGATTTGCTCCAAGCAAGAAGAAATCTGTGCTTTACAGAGTCAGTTGTCCAGCAAGGATGCTGATTTCACAGGTTTGATGCAACAGGTAGCAACCGAGTGTTCCAAATCTGCAAGCTTGCAGCTGGAACTGCAGCAAAGAGAGGAATCGTGTAAAAAACAGGAGATACTCTTAACTAAATTACAGGTCCAATTTGACTCTGGTGAGGATCCGACTAGCCAGAAAATGGATGCCATTGCTGAGCTACAGAAGGATGCACAGAACGTACAGCGATCACTGCAGGAGAAAGATGTCTTGCTGCTCAAGAAAGATCAAGAGATCACAGAGCTGTGCAAAAAAATTAGGGTGTCTGAAACAAGAATGAAATCTGATATGGATGTCATCTCAAAATTACAAGATGATGTACAGGGATTGCTTGAAAAAGTTGACAGCCTTAGCGCTTCTCTAGCAGAAAAGGATGCTTTGTTGAAGTACGAAACAGACCAGCAGCTGAACATAAAGGCTAGTGCTGCCAAGCAAGAAGACACCATTTCACAAATGACTAGTGAGATACAAGGCTTATCCTTTGAGACTGCACAACAACGGTCTGCTCTAGCTGACAAAGATCAGGCTTTTCTTGACACTAGTTCTAAACACTATGCTGAGATTATGAGTCTAAAGGAAACTTTGAACAGAAAAGATGTAGAAAATGACAACCTAAAGCAAGAATTGTCCCAACTCAACGAAACAGTTTTAGGGTTAAACAACAATCGGAATGACCAGTTTGCAGAGATAACGAGACTTAAAACCACCATTAAAGAAAACAATTACATTGTGGTTGACCAAACTAAAGCGCTTTCTGATCTTCAGAAGAAAGCTGATGAAGCTGCTTTGTTCAAGAGTCAGTTTATGGAAAGTACAGAACTAGTATCTGAGTTGCAGAGTCAAAATCGGGCTCTTAAGGAGAAGTGCATGGGGCTTTCTTTAGCAATAGATGAAAAGCAAAGTGCCTTAACAAATCTTCAGGATAAATTTGCTTTGCAAGCTGAAGATCTTCTGGAGGATAAGAACCTACTGTCTAAACAGAATGAAGAATTGTCCAAACGTAACCAGATGATAAGTGAACGAGACATACAAATTCACGCATTTCAAGAAGAGTCGTTGTCTTTGAGAAATCAGGTCCAGCAGCTGCAATCATTTGGTGCTGAGGTGTCGAAACAGAAGGATGACTCCCTAGTTGCTCAGCAAATGAATGCCAACTCACTGACTGTGGAGATTGAGAGATTAAAAGCAGAACACCTTCAAGTTGCAGCACAGGTTAATTCCCTGACTGAAAACCTTGAGCAAAGGGAATTGGCCCTGCAGGCTATTAATAGTCAATACACAGCTCAGGTAAAGCATACAGAGCATGCCGTGTCGGAAATGCAGAAAATGAATGAGTTGTGCAAGAAGCTGCAAGAGGAAAACCATTTGACCAAGCAGGAGCTAGACCGAGTCAACCATGAAAAAATGCAGAAGGAAGAGGAGGTCCATAAATTAGTTCTGGAAAACGAGGTAGTCAGTAGGAATTATTATGAGGTTCAAAGGACACAAGAACAGCTGCAGCACCAAAGTCTGCAGAAACATGATATCATGGAGAGAATGAAGACAGAGATGGAACAACTCCAGGTCCAGGTTAGTGCCAAAGATATTATCATCACCGGATTGAAATCAGAAGTTAAGCGAGTTGAACAAACTCTTCAAGAGTCTGAAAAAGAATGGCTTTCATTGCTTGATAGGGAAACACAGGCTAAGGATGTCCTTGCTAAACAGCTCCAAGAAATCAAGCATGAACTGACAGTCAAAGAACAAAGAGTGCATGTTTTGAAACAGGATCTAGATCAATTAAATAAAAATCTAGCTGACGCCAAACAAACTATTGAACAAGGTGCAGAGAGGCTTAAGGAGAAAGAGACAGATAGTGTGATAAGTCAAAGGAAATTAGAAGAGATTATGTCCACTGTGCATTCCAAGGATATGGAAAATATTCAATTAAGACAGGCTTTACATGATAAACAAATAGAACTAAAAGAAATAGATTATTTTCAGAATGAGGTGTCTCGTTTAACACTGTGCATATCCGAAAAAGAAGTAGCTTTCAATGAGGAAACTGCTTCTTTGCGGTCTACAATAGGCCAGCTTAAAAAAGAAATTCAGTCCAGAGAATGTTCTTTTGAGAAGAAATTAGCTGAGTTGAATAAGAAGCAAGAGCAAAGACATATGGAGGGTCTTTCCAATAAAAATGAAATTGAAGAAAAGATTGTGTTATTATTGGAAAATATTAAAGAGCTTGAAGAAAAACTCAGCTCAGAAAACCACAAGTCTAAACTGCTCCAGGAGGCTAGCTTAAGACACAATACACTTATCCGAAAGAAAGAGGATGAGCTTAGTGGTTTGAGCATTCAGATTGGCCAGCAAAAAGAACTAGTCGCTGCACTCAGCCAGCAGCTCAAAGTTAAGGATGCAACAATAACACAAGTGGTTGCATCTGCCTCAAACGAAAGGATCAAATACGAGGAACAGATCAGCAATCTAATTTCACAGCTAGAAGAGGCAACAGGAGCTCTGACGCTTTGCCGTGGTCAGATGGAAAGTGTAGAAGCAGATAACAAGGATTTGATGAAAAACAACAATAAACTTGCAACTGAAATCTCTAAAGTAACTAAAGAAAAAGATGTCATTAAAAGAAAACTTCAAGCAGCACTTGTTGTCAGAAGAGAGTTGCTAAAGAAAATAGAAGAATATGAGAAACATGTAGAAAGGGCAGAGAACAAAGTAGAAGAAAAAACTTTGCAAGAGAAAATGGAAGAACTAATGGTACAAACAAACTCTCTTAGGAAAAAACATGATGCAACTGTTTCTGAACTTAGTCAGCAGTTAAAGGAAAAAGACGGTAAATACAACGAATTGTTGCTGTTGCTATCAGAAAAGGAGCAGGTTGTAGTGAAAATGGAAGACCGTGCACATGATTTACAATGTAGACTAAGGGAACAGGAGGAGGAGATGAGTTTCACCCTCCGGCAACTACAACAACAAAAGCAATTAATTGATCAGCTTCAAATTGCCAGCAATGAAAAAGATGTTGCTTTCGAGAAAGAAAAACTAGAATTGGTTTGCAAACTTGAGCAATTTGAGAAAGATGTCAGCATGACCAACAAGAATGAGCAATTACATCGTAGTGAAAAATTGGAAAACGAGTTGGTTAAGCTACAGAAAGAGAAATCCGACCTTCAGAAGAAAACTCACGCTGCATTGTTAGCCTGCAAAAAGTCTCAAGAAAATCAAAAAATACTAAATAAAGAGCTTGGTGAACTCAAGGCCAACTTCACATCTCTTCAGCAGAATCACAGTCAGCAAACACAAGAGCTTATGGCTGTACAATCAAGCTATGATGTCAAAGTTCAAGAGCTGGAATGCGCACTACAGAATTCAAAATGTCTCCAAGAAAAAGTGGTTTCCTTACAGAAGGATGTTGAAGAAAGAGAAGCAGCCATTCAGCATCTAAGAGCTTTATTAGAAACGCCATCTGATCAATCTGCAGCTCTAGAAGAGCTAAATTGTCTTAAACAAAACTTGGATAATGTCAAATCTGAATTGGCCCACAAAGATGAGTTACTAGTCAGCTTGCAAAAACAGTCCAAAGAAATGGCAGAAACAAGATCTCAACTTGTTAAAGAAATCACAAAAAAGAATGATGAGATCGCCAAGCAAGAAGAGCAACTTAAGAAAATGCAAAATAGCATGACTCAGCTTCAGATTGAGAATCAAAATCAACTGGATATTCTTAGTGCATCCTTTGAAGAAAAATGTACATCTGCAACTCAAGAAGATTTGGAGATTGTCAAACAAAAATTGGAAATGGTCATAACTGAAATCACTCGGAAAGATGAGTTACTACTCAAGTTGGAGGAAAATTCCAAAGAGATGGTTAAGAAGTCAGCATTTGAAATGTCTGAATTTGTTAAAGAGATTCACGAGAAGAACCAAGAGATTGAGAGACAAACGGTATACATTCAATCTGCCGAAAGGCAACTTGAACAGTTTAAAGAAGATGTGGCCAAAATTCAGCTTGAGAATCAGAATCAATCTGCGTCGTTTGAAGAGCTACAACAGAGTTTGCACAATGACACTGAAAGACTCCGAGAAGAACGAGATGTAATCGCGACCAAGTTGGAGTCTGCCTTACAAATAGTCACAAAGAAATCGGAACAAATTCAAGCATTGCAGGATGAATTGTCTGTAGCTAGGCAGCAACCGTCCCAGGGGCAAAAAGCACAATCGGAACAAATTGAACACATGCAATTAGTAATAGAAACATTACAGATAGAAAAACAGAGCTGCATGGAGGACTGTGAAAAGTCCAGGCAGGATTATGCACAACTCGAGTCACAGCTGAAGCAGCTTAAAAAACAAAACTATGAAATTCCGGTTAACGCTGAATTAACCGACGAGGCATCAGACAACAAGCCTTCTGTTCCATCTGAAAAGTCTAAAGTGAACTTTGTACAGCAGTCTCCTTTAACTGAGGAGGAAGTTCAGTCTCTGCTTCAAGAAAAGGAGACTCTTATATCGGCTCTTGAACAACAACTTCAGAAACAAATACATCTCCATGAGGTTGAAATGGAAAGAATGAGAATTGAAGTCGGTGAGCGGCAACAGAAACCAACAGAAGTTGGAAATAAGTCTGTCGATCAGCTAACAAAAAAACTACAAGCCGCTTTGATTTCTCGCAAGGAGCTTTTAAAAGAGAACCGGGCCTTTACAGAAACAATACAGAAACTACAACTGAAGCATGAATGTGCACAAAGTGAAATGTCAGCTTTTGAAAGCGTCATTTCTGACCTCAGACAGCAGAACAACAGACTGGAAAGTGACATTTCCAAGCTGAACACTGAAAAACAGAACCTTGCCAGGGACGTAGATCGAATTCTGAGCGACAATCACAGCTTATCAGCAGCCTGCGAAAGCCTTAAACTTACAATTGAAAACATTACCCAACAGAAGCAAGCCTTCTCGTGTCAACTAGAATCTCTCAAAGACTCGCAGACTGAGGAGTTGTCCGAATGGAAATCCAAGCATGCTGATTTAAAGATGGAGTATGAATCCCTCCTTGAAGCTTACGAGAATGTAAGCAGCGAAATGGACAAAATGCGACAACTTCTTGAAGTTGCTAAAAGAGAGAGACAAGAAGTCTTGTTAAAGTCTCACAAATATGAATCTGAACAAAGTATTCTTAATAAACAGATTGCTGATTTAGAGGCAGAGAGTGACAAAATGAAAGAAAAAATGAGAAAGCTGGCCAAGGTAAAGCAGCAAAAAATCGAGGAGCTGGAAACAGAAAACGAAAAGATTCGAAATGACCTGGTTTCATCTGATGGCAATCAAAAAAGCTTAACTGAAGAATTGACTTTAAAAAACATTCAGTTAGAAAGTGAAATCCAGTCCGTTAAACAGGCCAACCTAATCTTAGCCGATGAACTTAAAGAAACAAACTTATCTATCAAGAAATGGCACGAGGAGTCAGAATCGACTGATGGTAGCCTGCAAATCAAATTAAATGAGGCTCTCAGTTTAAACAAAAATTTCACAGAACAAATAGAAAAACACAAAACAGATTTGGCAGGTCAAATTGAAATGGTTGTCCTCCTACAAAAGGAAAATTCAACTTTTGCTGAAAAATTTAAGCTGGCAAGTAATGACCATGAAAGAGAAATAAGTGAGCGGGACAAAATTATATCAGATCTTCGAGAGATGATTGAGAAAAATGCACAAGAAATCATAAACCTCAGTGAAAAAGTTCAGATTTTGGAAGATGATAAATGTATGTTGCAAGAGGAACTTGAGAATGTTCAAGAGACATCTGATAAAGTAAAAAATGAAAATGAATATTTGGAGACGGTGCTTCTAAAAAATTCTGAGCGAATTGATGAATTGACGGAGACTGTTAACATCTTGCAGACACATAAAATGCAGCTCTCTGCTCAGCTCATGGAAGTCAAGGAAGATCAGGCAAAGATTTCTCAAGAAAAAGAACAGTTGCACTTGAAGCTTGGAAAAGAATTTGAAGAGAAGTTCAAAGCATTGCAAAGAGGCACCGAAGGCTCTAAAAACATGAGGAAGGAGCTTCAAGAGCTGCTGAAAGAAAAACATCAGGAGATCAATCAGTTGCAACAGGATTGTATTAAATATCAAGAACTCATTCTTAATCTAGAAAGATCTTTAAAGCACTTTGAGTCCCAGCACCAGCACACGCAGAAGGAATTTAGAGACATGACTGAGAAGGTCACAGATCTACAGAAGGAGAATGGAAGTCTTGTAAAAGAACTTGAAACACACAAAAAGCTCTTCAATGAGACCAGAAATGAATTGTCCAGAGTCACCTCCGAAAAAGATGCACTTGATTACAAACTTGCACAGAAGCAAGAACAGTCTTCAGTTGAGCTGGAGGAAAAGGAGAAGACCTTAGAAAGACTGGCGGTACAGCAGCAAGCGCTTTTAAAGGAACAGCAAGCTGAGATGCAGAGACATATCAATGACTTGCAAGAGCAGAATAACCAGAAAGCTCAAGTGATTATGTCTTTACACCAACAAGTAGAGTCAAAAGATTTGCACATTAAAACAATGCAAAGAGAAGCAGAGACCAGTTTAGCCAAGCTAGCAGTGTTAAGTGTAGCTCCAAATGCTGGCAGCAGTGCAGAGCAATGGGAGAGTGTGTTTGAGAGTGTTTTGCATGATAAGGATAGCCAACTTCGTGAACAAAGCTTGGATATTACTCAATTGTCCAAAGACAATAGAGAGAAATCCCGGATGCTAAATGATATGCAGATTAACTACAGGAAATTGGAAAACACTCTAAACGAATATACCGTTGCAGCTGCAGCCCATCAAAGGCAGCTTTTTGTTATGCGTGCGAGCAATACTGAACTTAATCAAAACCTTGAGATGCTGAAAAATCAGTCGACTGAACAAAGTGCCTTAATCGAGAGATTAGTAAATGATAAAAGTTCACTTGTAAAACAAGTTGATGAGCAACAATATTCTATTTCCCATATAAAATCTAGTCTTGAGCACTCGTCAAAAATGTTAGCAGACAAAGAATCCGAGTTTGTTGAAATCCAGGTTCAGAACAGTAAACTTCTCATTGACTTGGAGAAACTAAACGAAATTTCATTGCACTTAAAATCACTTATTCAGAGCAAAGATTCTGAGATATCCTACCTGTTATCCTCAAAAGATAGCCAATTGTCAGGTTATCTCGAGCAGCTTCAGGCCAATCATAGTGCCCAGTTAGCAGAGTATGAGAACAAATTGACTGCACTTTATGCCAACCAAGAAAGTGATGTGAAGGAAGCAAAGGCTTTACAAAGTAAAGTCCAAAGTCTTCAGGTCCGATTGGAAAGAAGTGACAAGGAAAAAGAACAAATGACAATAAATGTTTCCAATTTAAGGAACTCTATTTTGTCTTTGCAATCTGAAAAAGAACAACTGACAGCAGAATTGAAGCAGATTAAAGAACGGGGCAAAGAAGCATCTGCAGCGAAGCTGACCAATAGCTTAAAAGAAGATATTAGAACACTTCTTCATCAGATGGATGATCTCAATTCAGAGAATGCTATGCTTAAAGCTCAGCTCATCAGATACAGAGAAGATTTGAACCAAGCGCTATCCCTAAAAGACGACCAGCTGAAGGATCTCCTTAAAAAGCAGCAGGATTCCATAAAAAATCTAGAAAACCAAAAACAAACCGTTGAAATGCATTATCGAGACGCCCTCGTGGAGGTACAGAAGGAAGCAGAGGATATTAAAGCCTTAAATGAAGAAAAAGCTACACTATATTCTCAGGTGCAAGAACTGCAAGACAGTTTATCTGCCTTACAGAAAGAAAGACGAGAAACAAATGAAAGTAAAGTGATTGCTGATTTACAGCAAGCCATAGCAGGAAAAGCTTCTGAATGTAACGAACTTCTGCAAAAGTTATTTGCTCAAAAAGTGTCTGCAGATGATTTAAACAAGAGCCTCAAAGAGAATGCAAAAGAGTCCAAAAGAAAATTAGCAGAGGCTGAAGATAAATACAACATCGAGCTAAATACTTTTGAGCATGAATGTAATGTACTGAGAAACGAAAGAGAAATCGCAGACCAGAGGATTGCAGAATTGGCCAAAGTTCTTTTGCAGGCCGAGCAGGAATTGTCTGAAGCTAAAAGCCAAAACAAGAATTTGAAATCTCATAATGAATCTCTTGGAAAAGCCATGGCAGCACTGCAAAATGACCGGGATCAGCTCATCGACGAGTTCAAGATTCTGCGCAGCCGATACGACGAAGAATTAAGAGAAGCTACAGCGTCTGCTAACAAATATGAGTGTCAGATTAATGATTCCACCACCGAAATATCAGCTCTTACTACAGAAAAGAATATCTTGGTCCAAAAGCTTCTTGCCCTGGAAAGTAAAAATCCACACCCTAGATTATCGTCTCTGGTGAACGACCTTTCACAGGCTGTTACTGAGAAGGAGGTCAAACTTAAACAGGCATCATTAGAGAATAGCTCCTATAGCAGACAGGTTAATGCGTTCTCTAAAGCCATGGTCAGTCTGCAGTCTGATCGAGACAGACTGATGGAAGAACTCAGGAGGACCAAGAGGGAAGTCGAAAATAGACAGAAAACAAGCTCTGAACTAATTGAGTCGGTCAAATCAGAGGAGGAGTTGAATATCGTTAACGTCAATGTTGGTGTTCTTCAAACTGAGCGAGATGGCCTGGTGAGTCCTAGGCTATGTCTGTGATTTAGATTAAGCAGTAATTGTGGCATGTGTGCATTTGTGTCGGGCATGCTAGTCTGTTCGGGTTGGGGTTGTTTTCGGATGGCTTCTCTTAGAAGTGCATGGAATTCTGTCTCTTATTTTTGGCTCAACCTGCATCTGAACCAAAAGTATCTGTCTCCTTTCTTCCATCTCTTCAGCACCCTGTTGGAAAAAGGTCCTGTTACCATCTATAGTAAGAGATCTGGAAGGTTTTCAAAGTGAACATGTTCTCTATGGTCTGAATCATAGTGCAGGTTTTTTCCTGGTGTCCCTGCAAAGTGATGTCTTTTGTTACTTGATTTATATGAAGTTCTGTTGCTTTTGTATGTCGTGTGTGTGTATTTCTGGAGAACACAACTGTATTGACTAACTATACCGTTTTCTATTACTATTATTACTATTATTATTGAATTATTATTTTGCACACTTCCACTCCTGTCACTGATAGTCCTGTCATCTACTGAAAATTTCAGAAAATATCCGGAACTTGTTTCGACTTAGCATGTTTACCTAAACAAATTAGGTTTCATTTTGCTGCTAATTCTTTTCAGTACCCTGGTGCGCATGGCAGATTTTGTTCTTTTTGAACCGTGCTCTGATTCGGATCAGAATTGACCACTTGGTTAAAATGAACTCTTGTACCTTTTACAATTCCGCATAAAATACAAAAGGGATGCCTTGAAGCAATGAGACAGAACATTAAACAATGTTACGCTAACCCTTTGTTGTTGTTGTTTTTACCTTTTTTTTATTTTGTTTTGTAGTAGCAAAGTAATAAAATATTTAATTTTGTTTCATTTGAAGGGGACTGAACATTTGCGTTCTCAGAATGCTGAGCTGGTGGAGTTGAAACGGAAATATGATGCCCAACAGAGGGTCCTTCAACAAGCAGATTCTTATAAACAGCAGTGTGAAATGGATGTTCTGAAGTATCAGGCAGAACTGGCCAACCTGAGGTACTTGATCGTTCTCTAATTAGTATTATTTTTTCCTTCAGATTTTTGTAAAAAAAAGAAAAAAATTGTATAAAAGTGGAACCTTGGCATACAAAATGTATTTGTCCTGCACACCGGTACTTAAGGCTAAAGTTACAGCAATTAGCAGGCACTCGTATCCTGAGCGACATACACAAAGTTCTTAAAGTTAGAGTTAGAAAAGAAAGGATTAAGTTTTTGTCACATACATGATTATACAGTACAACATATGGAGAAATATTTTTCTTCGCATATCCCTTCTTAGTAAGTTGGGGGGGTCAGAGCGCAGGGTCAGCTATTGTACAGCAACCCTGGAGCAGAAAGGGTTGAGGGTCTTGCTCAAGGACCCAACAGTGGTGGCCCAGGTCTTCCTTGGTGGTGGTGGTGGTGGGGCTTGAACCCAGGTCTTCCTGGTCTACCGATCAACAACTCGGCACCTTAACCATTGACCACCACTGTCCCCAAATCAGCTGTTGTTCAATAAGATCAGTGTGATATGGTGCTCCTTTTTTAAATGTATGTTGAGGAAATTGTTTAAGGAAATGCAATGCAAGTTAATGTTACAGTAATGCGACAAATGATTTGATGCCCTGCTGATTTTGTACTTTTGCCGACTGACAATGACATCATCTCTAATTTTAATGGTAGGTTTTCTTTCACAAGAAAAGTTATAAATTGGTTTGTATGAAGAAATAAGTACTTGACCCCTTTGCAAAACATGACATGGTAACAAGGCTTTTTTGGTGGCAAAACCCTTGTTACCAATAACGGGTCAGAACACGTTGAGTAGTTAAATCTACCAATTGATGATCTGTTAAACAAACTTTATGGTGTGGTGTATTACCTAGTAACCTGCAACCTTGTCTTGTGGATTGGGCTGTTCAGATTTTGTCAAACTGTACACAGAGTAGAGAACAAAAATTAAAGTTTGTATGTTATCCCTGGGCGGCACGGTGGCGTAGTGGATAGCACAGTAGCCTCACAAAAGGTCCCGGGTTCGAATCCCGGGCCGGGATCTTTCTGTGCGGAGTTTGCATGTTCTCCCCGCGCTTGCGTGGGTTT
>JAOTRA010000025.1:2627836-2644286 GCA_026260255.1 Pseudolaguvia tuberculata | reverse complement strand
ATCACGCCCTCAACTTCCAGCCTCACTTTCATCACCCTATCAGAAACTCTCTTCACCTCCACCACACTCTCAATGTATACATAAACAAAGGTATTGCTGCTAATTCCCTTGAGTACTATTAGAAGTACTTAAAATACTACTTCAGTGTTTACTATAGCATTCTATACTATGTCTTTAAAAGTGGCGTGCGTTGCAATTTGTACCTGGGCCTTTGGTGGGAACTTGCATGACACATACAACTCTTAATACCACCGCTACTGCATTTATATAAACCATCCATACTACACAAAACACAATATAATACTATGTGTCATTACAAACAGCAGCACAGTCCGCGCATTAAGGAAGAAATTTTTTTTTATTAAAGCAAGAAACCCAGTTAAGACTGTAAACCTACACACTATCTGGAATAGTTTGGAGTCAATAATTAATTAATTAAAATAATGTAATAAAATACACTATGCATTTAAAGGCTGTCATTAAAAGTCAGCAATACCGTTTGTCATACTGGTCGAGAAGTGACGGATAAACTCTTTCCCAAGCTAAGACAATTTAGTTATGTTTGGGTTTAGCCAAATTCTCCTCACAATGTCTGTCTTTTTTGGAAAAGACGGTCTTAAAAAATTGTTATTAAGTTTGTCCAAGAAAAATAATTAATTGATAATGAATTAAAGATTTAATTAATTGTTTAATTCATTAATAAATTAATAATTAATTTCTAATTCAACTGTACAACTGCGTTATGCTAACCGCACTGGGTTGAAACTCTGATCAGCTAATCAGACTGCTGAAAAATGCTGATGTCAAAGTATGCCCACTAGCGAGCCTTGCAAGGCAAGTTTAAAAATCTGATTGGTCTTTAATAAACATTTAGCAATCTGCCAGAACTAGTGATTCTAAAGGATTTGGGCAGATTAACATTCACATGGCTGTATCCCGTTTGGACGATAACTGAAATCCGATTGGACAAAAAAGTAACATTCCACATATAAGTACTGGAAGGAGAAAATTAAGATAATAAACAGTTTATTTAATAGTTTATTGAAACAAATCTTAGAATTTAGGTTGTAAATGGAGGTCACCTTCTGATCGTATTGATACTGGTCTGTAATAATTCAATATTTGTAATATTTAGTCTAGGCAGCTTGCGGCTTAATAATTAGCATTGTTGCCTTACAGCAAAAATGTCTAAGAATCTAACCGTGCTAACCACTACGCCACCACACCGCCCTCAATCATAAATTTTTTAGTAAATCCAATACCTAGCTGGTGAAAAGACACTAGATCACTTTTTAACCATGAAAAATGACATAATATAATGCCCAACAAATGCCTAACACTTTTGTACTTTTTAAAACAAATGTAGCAAAATTAAATAATGTACGTATTTGTAAACAATAAAAGTATACAATTAATAGAAAACTCTGCTCAAGTACTGTAATGAAAATGTTTGTAATTAGTTACTTCTACAACACTCAGAACATATAAGAGGATGAACTACTTGTATGCTAAATTGACCCAGTTGTAAATGAATGTGTGGGATGCATTACAGTGGATTATTGTCTCACCATAGGTACATTCTCAATCATCCTGATGATCAGCATCAAATCTAGTTGTTGTGGTATAAAAAGACTAACAATGATATAGTTAAATACTATGCGTGTATTAGATAACTTACATTAAACCCACGTCCTTTTCTTTGCTGTTTGTTTTGAGATCTGTATAGTTTTGACTGAGACTGTTTCCTTCACCTTACATTTTACTATGCTTTTTAAAAAGAACCAAAAATATTCCTTCTCTATTTTTAGTGCCTTTCCATGAGGCTCCTTCATACTCTAGGAGACGCCGGGCCCCTCATCATTTGGTGCCTCAACGTGTGCTACTGCGCTCTAACAGTGATAACCATCTTCAACTGCTTCCCCACAGCACAAACACACAACCACACACACAACTGCACATACACACTAGTCCTAATGGTACAGTGACTACCAGAGCCCCACTACGTAGCCGCTCGCCCTCGCTCAGCCACCTAGGAGAGGAACAGCATAGACTGCACAGGTAAGCCCCACACACACACACACACACACTCACACACACACAGTCATTATCTAATTCAAAAGGCACATGTAAAAACATGGGCAAGTGAAGAGAAAGTTCAAAAAGTTAATAAGTTGGAAAAAAGGGCAAGGAGTAAAGTCTGAACCAGTTTGACAAACCCTGTACATCTTCAGAGATGTTCCTTATCGTTTGTTTTCTTTGGAGGTAAAAGAATTACATTAGAGTAAGCACCTTTATGATTTGTAAATATCATTTAGCCCTTCGTAAAATATAATTAGCCCTAATGTATATGAGAAACATGCAAATAGAGAAGGTAAAAAATGGTACAATAATAATGTGAATGAGACAGTTGACAAAAACTTCACACAAGCTGAGTGCAGCTTGAGATTATAGTAAAATAAGTTGGTTTTAGTTGTGTCTTATATCGTACTCAATATTAGCCAGGTAACGTTAATGGTATAGTATGTCTGATCTGTTTAGAATTCCATAATAAATGATTATTTAGCGCTTTTTTTCATGTAAGCCAGTGACATTACCAAAACTGACAACATCAGTTTAGTTCAAAATCGAACAATCTCATCGACTGCCACTCTGGCCACACACACGCATGTATGCGCACACACATGCACACACACACACACACACACACGATACTTTAAAATATTTAGACCCTTAATTAAATACCTACATTAACATTTATGACATTAAAATTCATATACAGATAATACTAAGTGTGTGTGTGCCTTCAAATGCCCTGAAATTAAAGGATTTATTTCCCAAGGCCACAAAGCCTCAGAAGTGATTACGATGTGACACTCTGACCTCTTTGTAGGTTAAAAACAGACATATGGTTAAGTCCTCACACCCTCCCCCTGACCCAACTTCCAATAATGTCATATGAATATGTATTTAGTGCTACTAATGAGACAAAAAAAAAAAGGAAAAAGGAAATCATACAAATCACAGATACAATAATACTTATTATTTAATGCTATCACTTTACATCTTTACATAGTAAAATATATAATCTGTTCTGTGTTCTTGAATGTACCTGCACAGTGTTTTATTTTTGTATTGTATTTGTTTTTTACTGTCTGGTGTATTGTCTGTCATGAGTATTGTTCTCTATCTTGCAATGTTCTGCATCTGGTCTATAAGTTTAAAATGACAATACACATTCAGCAGTACATTTGCAGATACTTTAATGTTAACAACTTTTTTAAGTTATAATTTACATTTACAGCATTTGGAAGGTATCCAGAGCAACTTACAACTGAGCAATTATGGGTTAAGGGCCTTGCTCAGGGACCCACAGTGGTTGCTTGGTGGTGCTGGGAATCGAACCCTGGTATTTTGTGTATTAGTCCAACACCTTAATCACTAAGCTACCACTTCTCACTTGAGTTGTTCCACCTCCTTTCACAAAGTCAGTCCATTTATATTTGACCCCTTTCTTTAGGACTGTTTGTGTACTCAAACCAGCCTGTCTGGCAGTAACAGCCATGTTACTGTTAGAATCATTAAGTTCACTTATGCCTTCACTCTAAAGTGACAAACTAAAAATACCATGAGATGAATAAGTTTTAATAGAATTAAGAATTCACTGGTTCAGTAACAGTAACATGGCTGTTGGGCTGGCCAGACAGGCTAGTTTGGTACCATATGAGTGAGTGTGTGGTTGTTTTTGTGTGGCCCTACGATGGACTGGCCCTATGTGCTCTGGTATAGGCTCCAGTATACCCCAGTGACAACAAATTAGCGAATAACTGGGTTAGAAGATGGATGAATGAATGAATGAATGAATGAATGAATGAATGAATGAATGAATGGTTCACATGTTAATTATTACAGTTATCGGACTATAAGGCACGCTTAAATTCCTTTAATTTTCTCAGTGCACCTTCTAATCCGTTGCGCCTTTTATATTAATTCTGGTTGTACTTACTGACCTTCAACCGATTTTATGTGAATCAAAGGTGCTCAAAAATCTGTGAAAATGTTTAAGTACAACTTTTGTGACTGCATGCAAAAGGACCGACACAAAGCTCCTCACTCCACAGAGCTAAACACAGACATCTCTCGATTGCGCTTTGTGGAGACCCTCTCTCAAAAGTTTGGCACAAAAGTCTGGCATCTTGATTGATGTTTCTCCTGGGATGCACACTTCTTAAAAAATCTCCTCTACACCACTGCTTAATGTTGCTTATAATCTGGTGCACCTTGAATATGAAAATACACCCCTCCATTGATGCAGCGTTTAAAATCCTGTGCACCTTATAGTCCGGAAAATATGGTAATTATTCTGTTTGTAACTAAGTGTAACGAACAAGTGATATGAGTGTAATTAATTTACAAAGTGATCAAACAGAAACAGAACCCACCAGCAGTGGAATATTAAGACACATACAATCACCCACATTGACTCAATAAACAAAGGGGCTATAAATACACACAATGACTAACAAGAAATGATCAACTAAACAGACACACCTAAAAACAGTGACAATACAAGGACAGGGGAATCACATAATAGGAACAAATGGGGTACAAAGATCACAAGACAGGACCAACCAAGTGAACAAAACATTCATTCATTCATTCATCTTCTTACCCACATATTCCCGAATCCGGGGTCACGGGGGTCTTCTGCGCCTATCCCAGCACACATAGGGCGAGAGGCGAGGGTACACCCTGGACAGGTTGCCAGTCCATCTCAGGGCAACACATAGACAAACAACCATTCGCACACATTCACTCCTATGGACAATTTACAATCACCAATCCACCTAAAGGAAACCCATGCAAGCGCGGGGAGAACATGCAAATTAAAAGAATTAAACATCAACATATGTCATCATTAAACATGACAACAAAAACCAAAACCAAGTCAAAACCTTACGGTAAGGTTAGACAGAGAGCTATTCCTGGCATGAACTCGACCATTTAAGACTCCTTCATGTGTATATGATAATGATAATATATTAGACCATACTTCTGATAACATTTGATATACATAATTAACATTTAAATGACATTGTATGGTTATATAAATTGTTAAAAATCTAACATGCATACCATCAGCTATTTTCCAGAAGATGGAGCTGATGTATCAGTTCAATTGCCAGTCCTTCGTTCATATCTTGTGTGCTTTTAATTAAGCTATTAAAATGTAAAATTATCCAAATTCATTTATTAAAAGTAAGAAGAAAAATAGAGAAGATTTTCAATGATCTTTTCTTTCTTTTCCCTTTTTATAAAACGATTATCGAGGCAGTAGAACAGAATGTTTTATTGCTTACCTCTCTTGTCTCCTTTATATTTCTGAGATAATAAGAACAGAAAAATATCATAGTACCAAATCATAACAGTTCTTCATATTACATTTTCTATTAATTATGGAATTAATGTTGACCAAAGTGTGTGCGAGAGCATTGAAGTTTATGAAAAACATAAATGACTACAATAGTTTGCGAATAATTGTTAACACATATTAATTCATTAATTAATTCATTCATTCATTCATTCATTCATTCATCTTCTAAACCACTTATTCCTTAATTCAGGTTTAAAGGGGTCTGCTGGATCCTATCCCAACACACATAGGGCAAAAAGCAAAGGTACACACTTAACAGGTCATCAGTCTATCACAGGGCCACACACACACACACACACAGTTAGGCATTTGGCAGACGCTCTTATCCAGAGCGACTTACATTTGGTCTTTTTTTTTTTTAACAACTGAGCAATTGTGGGTTAAGAGCCTTGCTAAAGGGCCCACAGTGGTTGCTTGGTGGAGGTGGGAATCAAACTCCGGTTTTTCTGGTATTAGTCCAACATTTAAACCACTAGGCTACCACATCACTCACTCACTCACACACTCACTCACTCACTCACATACATACATAGTAAATTTAGAATTACCAATTAACCTAATGTTTATGTACTATAGGTAAAACATGCAAATGGAACCTGGGACTTTCATGTCTTGAGGCGACCATGCTAACCATTACGCCACTGTGTAATCCCCTGTTAATCCATATTTAATAAAAAAGATACACAATATGTGTAACAGATCCACTGACGACGAGCAGTCTTTACTGAACCCAATGTGTAGTTTATTTACAAGTGCTTAGACAAACTAAATAACACAACGACAACTAACTCACATTAACTAGGCATAAACATGAACTATACATATAAAAAAAAGAACTTGAAATAAACATGAACTTGACATAAATATAAACTAATCTTAACAAACTTCCCCAAGAGTGGAACAAATAATTATAATTCACAAACAAGACACAACAGACAGCCCTATAAATACACACATCAATAAAGAAGAAACAATTAAACAGTACACACCTGAACACAATCGACAAACAGCCAATCAAGGCAAGACACCAAGACAGGGGGGGAGACTCATCACTGGAAACACAAGGGGGAACATAGATCCAGAGACAGACAGGAAGTAAACAAACATGGGCAAGACAAGGATCAGCTTAGCCAGCTAGCTAACATCATAGCTGGGCTAGCTAGCATAGTTATGCCAAACCAAATTAAACTAAACACATGAACTAAACAAGACAAGAACAAATAGCACGAAACACAAAAACTAGACTAGAAACATGAACAATATAATATAAAAACCTTATAATATGTAATGTTTAAGCTGAACTGTATCGTCTCTTGCAAATATTCTTGTTCCGGTTATCGGAGACAGAGTTTTTTCACCACTGTGAAATTATGATTCCTCCTTTATGAGTCTTTCGGGGATACTCTGCTTCCATTTAACTTGTTCTGTTGCTTCATTCATTCATCTTCTAACTTGCTTAATCCCAATCAATCAGCTGAAGCTGAAGCCTGTCCCAGGGCTCAGAGGGTGAAAGGCAGGCATACACCCAAGACAGGTCACCAGTGCATTGCAGGGCCATACACTGCTGTGGACAATTTAGAATCACCAATAAATATAGTGTACCCAGAGAAAACCCATGCAAGCGGGTGGAAGAACCTTTGCCTGGAATCAAACCCAGGACCTTTTGCTGTGAGGCAACCATGCTACACCCTAACCCATATTTTGTTTTTGTTCTTGTTCATTCATTCATCTTCTTACCTGCTCATTACCTACTTCGGGGACACAGGGGTCTGCTGGTGCCTATCCCAGCGCAAATAGGGTGAGCGGCAGGAGTATATGGATCATCAACCATTCTGCATTGTCGTATGTCATTGTATTCTGGTTTTGGTTACAGTTTATTCTGTTTTACTAAACTTTCATCTTAAATGAAATTATAGTTACATTATTCATTGCCGTCTGTCTGTATTAAATAGCATCAAAGTTGACAATGAGTATATCTCAAACATCCCAGATTAAGCCTCATGTAATAACCTTTACATTTTAACAAGGGTTTATTAGTAGGTTGTTTAAATGTTGCTGGGGGGAGTTCTTTTACACAAACCTAAAAACTCTTTATGATCTATGAACACAGTTTCCATAGCATTAACCTTTTGTTGTGTTTCATGTCCAAATGTTAGATGCCCACCCAGTATTCGTTTTTATTAATAATTATTATTAATGACACAACCACGTTTCACAGTTCTTTGTACAGGCAGACCAACCACATTACAACAAAACAATTACTATATCTATAAAGATAGAGGCAAAATGTGATGATTATGAATGGATGATTGCAGCAAATAGGATTTTTTACTATAACAAGATATTATAACGCATGGTAAAACAGTCGTAAAGATTTGGTCTGATGATCAAAAGGTCATAAGTTCAAATCCTAATACCGCCACGTACAACCCTACGTTACTCTCTATTGGTCAGTGGTGTAAACAGGGTGCGATTTTCCAGGGGGGGGGATCTCCCCCCTCTGCTATAAATAATCCTACCTCTGAATTATTTTTTATCCCCGGTGGAGACAAAATGGACACCACCCCCCAAACCCCCATAGTCATAATGTTCATTCAAAAATAGATGATGTAAAATGTGTAACAATCACATTTTCAAATATTTAAAAAATATATCGAAGTGAAACGCTGTTAGCGAGAACAATAATAAAACCAGAAACGGACTTTCATTTTCAATGTTCTCACTCTGCATCTAAGACAATAAATACCGCAATCCTCTTCCAGCGGACTTCCATGCACGTCTTTTCCAATTGCCACCAATCACCAACTAACGGTCAATACAACTAGCAAAATAAGAGAAAAATGAAAAGGATTCAGAGCAGCATATCAGCATATTTTACTGGACCATCACGAAAAAATCCTAGAAATTCGTTTCAAAATCCCTCCCCCCCCACCCCAGTTTTTACACAAATTGCACTCTGGGTATACATACAAGTCGGCCGTAATGTATTATATTCAAGACCTAGAGAAACATTCTACAGTGAAGCAATTGTAATTTTCCTTTTCCAATTTTCCCTAGAGCAAACACAAGCCTTGATGGTTCAGTGCCTAGAAGAAAACTGTACAGTGCTGTCCCCGGTCGCCATTTTGTTGCAGTGCGAGCCTATCAGCCTCAAGCAGAGGGGGAAATCACACTGTATAAAAATGACAGGGTAAAAGGTCAGTATACAAACAATGGTTGTAGATCCATGTTATAAATCAAATAATTAGAGACATTGTTTGAAGGTACAGAATACTGTAATTGTTCTGTTTTTTCAGAACAATTTTGAAGCGGACACAAATAAAATGTAAAACAATTTGAATTGTATTCATACATAAATTAAACCATTAAACCAAAGTATCTGAAAAGAGTAGAAATTGAACAGTAAAGCCCAATACAATATTTGCTATTGCTGACACTGTATATGAAACAATATATAAATATAATTTTTTCCCTGAACAGTGTATGTAGTGTGAGAACTTAGTGAAAGAGAAATAACATTAAAACAATTCACTTCATCCTATGTGTAAGTGAGTAAAACAGCACTGAACTTTATTCTCTGTGGGTGTGGGTGTGGGTGTGGGTGTGGGTGTGTGAACATATTTGAACCAGTCTCTGATTCGGACCAAAGCACTGTGGGCCAAAAGATAGCGGGATGACTCAAAATGTCCGAAAATAAACCAGGGACAGGTCTATACTAGATTTTTCTTTATCTAATTTTGTTAATTAATTAACATTATTTCACCACGGATCAATGCAGAGCTGTCATGGTCTATGAAGAAAATTCCACCCTAGATATAGTTCCACTAATAACCACAGTTTGGTATTTTTCAAAAGTTTTTAACAAAGTTTCATGTGGCCACTTTTTGGTGGTTTGCACATTAAAAAACTTCCTTTGGTTGCTCCTGTTAGGGGTCACCACATTTTGACTTGGCAGAATTTTACGCTGGATGCCCTTCCTAACGCAACCCTCCCATTTAACCAGGCTTGGGGCCGGCACTAAGGCTTGACTTGTGCAACCCTAATTCCACCATATGTACATGTCTTTGGACAATGGGAGGAACCCACGCAAGCTCTGCACAGAAAGATACCCGACCCGGGAATCAAAACCCGGGACCTTGTTGTGAGACGACCGTGCTATACACTACGTCACCGCGCCACCCATTGTGGTGGTTTGCACAATGAGATAATTAAATGGCCAAAGAGCGCATCCCCTCTAAACTCTTTGGTGTTACTAAATCCCTTGAAAATATTGTAGATAGAGATCTGTGATGCCCCTGTCCTCTTTAGTGAATGGACTTTTAGTGGAGAAGGAGCACAGTCTGGTCATCTGGTCTTTAGGCTGAAGACAGTGCTCTGCACTACATGTTAGTATTTCATGACAAAAAGGAAGTGAAATTGCATAAATACAAAATGAAATAAATGGCTAAACACTAAGACAGAATAACTATTAGATAACAAGTTTCAGAGGAGAATGGTGTATTGATGTTTGTCTGTTTCAGTCCTCAGTATTGGTGAAGGTGGTTACTGGGAAGGCAGCGCCCGGGGACGTGTTGGGTGGTTTCCATCTAATTGTGTGGAAGAAATTCAAGTCAACACCAAAGAAGACAGACTACGTAAGTCTAAAAACATGTATGCCTGTTATAGTGTCTATGTTTGGGAACTTAATAACATTTAAAATGTCCACACAATTAAAAAAAATATTTAGTTAAAAATGGTTCAAGGCAATAAAAAAATGTAACTACGCTTTATTTTACCAATGTACATGTGTACTACATTAATGAACTCAATTCTTCAAAAGATTTCAGTGATGTTTTGATGATAAAGTGTATCTGTGAGTGTTCCTATAGTTTAACTGTTTTCCCAGAAAGCCGGATAGATCGGACAGATAAAAAGAAGCTATTCAGGCATTACACCGTTGGTTCTTATGACAGCTTTGATGCATCCAGGTACAGCATGTATTCAAATCCATATTAATCTATAATAAAATACATGTCATATAGTATAGCTAGTATATAAGACACATAGATGTTAACAAATTTGTAGTTATCTCACCAGCATACATATAACCTTACAACAAATAAGAGATACACAGGTGTCTAGAATGTTTCCTTAGGATTTTCAAACAATTAGAAACCTGATTCCACAAAAATTGGGACATTGTACAAATTAAAAACAGAATGTAGTGAAGTGCTGAATAAAAACAGAATGTAGTGAAGTGCAAGTTTCCAATTTCCATATTTTATTCCGAACAAAAAATTTATATAACATATCAAATGTTGAAAGTGAGATATTTTGAAATGTCATGCCAAATATTGAGATACACACACATTCCAAAAAGGTTGGGACAGGTAGCAATAAGAGGCCGGAATTTAAAGTTAAATGTATATATAAGAATTAGCAGAGGACCAATTTGCAACTTATTAGGTCAATTGGCAACGTGATTGGGTATAAGAAGAGCCACTCAGAGTGGAAGTGTCTCTTAGAAGTCAAGATGGGCAGAGGATCACCAATTTCCCTCAATGCTGCAACGAAAATACCAGAAAGGAGTTTCCCAGAGAAAAATTACAAAGAGTTTGAAGTTATCTTCATCTACATTTAACGCAGTGTTCTGGGACAATCTCTCTGCTTAAGGGTCAATGCCAGAAGACCTTACTGGATGACCATGATCTTTAGGCCCTTAGAAGGCACTGCATCACATACAGAAATGCTACTGTAATAAAATCACAACATGGGCTCAGGAATACTTTCAGAAAACATTGTCAGTGAACACAATCCCTTGTGCCATTCGCAGTTGCCGGCCAAAACTTTATAGGTCAAGCCAAATCTAAGAAGCCATATCTTAACACGATCCAGAAGTGCAGGTGTTTTCTCTGGGCCAAGGCTCATTTAAAATGGACTTTGGGAAAGTGGAAAACTGTTCTGTGGTCAAACTAATTAAAATTTTAAGTTCTTTTTGGGAAACTGGAACAAAATATCATCTGGTCTAAAGAGGACAAGGACAATCCAAGTTGTTATCAGCACTCAGTTCAGAAGCCTGCATCTCTGATGGTATGGGGTTGCATGAGTGTGTGGTATGGGCAGCTTACAGATCTGGAAAAACACCATCAATGCTGAAAGGTATATCCAAGTTTTAGAACAACATGTGCTCCCATTCACATGTCGTCTCTTTCAGGGAAGACCTTGCATTTTCCAACATGACAATGCCAGACCACATATTGCATCAAGCACAACATTATGGCTGCGTAGTAGAAGGATCCGGGAAGCCCTCAGTCCAGATACTTCAATGGTAGAAAACATTTGGCGGACCATAAAGAGGAAGATGTAACAAAGAAGACCTGTGACAGTTGAACAACTAGAATGAAACAACATTCCTAAACTTGAGTAACTTGTCTCCTCAGTCCCCAGACATTTGCAGAATGTTTATAAAAAGGAGTGGGGATTGCACACAATGGTAAACATGGCCTTGTCCCAACTTTTGGAGATTTTTCTCTTAAAATGATACATTTTCTCAATTTAAACATTTGATATGTCATTTATGTTGTATTCTGAATAAAATATTAAAATTTAAAACGTCCATATCATTGTAGTTTTTATCACAATATGTACAGTGTCCCAACTCCACACCAAAACTCTTCTAATATTACAATATTCTGTACACATCCTGAGCTCCATAAAAACAAAAACGTTTGATGTACAGGAACTTGAGTGTTCTGACTTCAACCCCACTGAACACTATTGCACTATAGATACATGCCAGATCTCAGTAATCATTTTACAATCTGATCTCTGGGGTTTAGTTTAGGGTTAAGGGTAGAAGATGTCAGAATAGTGCTCATATTAATGAGCTGCAGCAATAGGGAACCATTTTTTCATAATTTTAATTTTTACATGAATTAAAGACACCTAAAACAACTTTAAACTGTTGTACAATATCTACAGGGTATAATGAAGATATGCTATTGCTTCACCTGTTTCAACACCACAATTTTTCTTGATGCCTTGATATTCCTAGTCTGATGATTATTTCATACATAATTAAATATAAGTTCAGGGATTAGTATAGGAATATTCATGTATTTTTATTGTAAAGTCTTAAACTTGAAAAATAAGACTATATTATATGGTAATATATTTTTGTATTCATTCATTCATTCTTCTATACCCAATTAGTCCCTACATTGGGGTCACAGGGGTTCCAGCTCTGCAAGAGCAAAATACAGGAGTCCAATACAGAGCCAAACTCCTATAGGACTCAGAGTAAACTCATGCAAACACTGGGAAAACGCCCCTACACAAAAAGGCCCCTACACGGAAATCAAATAATTAGTCATTCAAAGCCTTAACTATTTAGATACAAATGTCTCTTATTTATTAATACTAATTAACTAAATAATAATAAGAGTAAAATAAAACTAGATGATAATATACTGTATGAAAGAATGGAATTATTGTTACAAAGTTTCCTATCTAGTCAATCATAGTCTAAAAATTCATAAACTACCAATCCACATGTACACACAAAAACATTGCGTTCTTGAGACTGCGAAATTGACAGTGACATCAGACGTGTAAAATGTTGAAAAGCCCATCTTGTCGTTTCTGATGCAGACATTTATAATATCTATCTCTCTGCAGCACTGACCTACATGTGCTGCTGCAGTTAGATTGGTTTTTAATGAGATAATTCAGACAGTTTTTTTTCCTCAAACTCAAGTTGAATGTTCCCTAGGGGGCTGAAACACAACACTGCGTTAAATATTCATCTATGAGGGGGGGGGGAGTCCTTTCTTTTATTTTTTTACACTGACAGAAGGTGCAGTTAAATTTTGCATGAACTGTCTGCAGTCTGAACTCAATAGGAGATGAAGAGATCTGGGGAAGAAACACTGAATAGGTTTTAATAGGTCAATCATTTTCAATTGATTGTTGGTTGCATTTGGAAAATTTTGTTGATTGTAATAGACCATTCTAATTGTTAATGTTAGAAATCACTTTGAAATATATATCAAATGTCCATAGTGTGTGAAGGTGTTCTGTATTGTATATGTACTGAAATGTTGTCCCCTGCCTTGTGCATTGTGTCTGACTGAGACTTATTTGCTCCATGTGAGTCGGTGTAGGAAAAGAAAAAATGATTTCAACATAAACATTGCACCACTGTAATGGTTATTCAAGTCTCGAGTTTGATTCCTGGCTAAGGGTTCTTTTGCATGTTCTATTGCAAAGGGGAGTTTACAGGTTTTTCCCACGCCTGCGTGTATTTTCTCTGGGTAGTCTGGTTTGCACCCACAGTCCATAAACATGTACCTTAGGTTGTTTGGTGATTCTAAATTGCCCATGAGAGTGTGTGCGTGCGTGTGCGTGTGTGTGCGTGGTTGTTTGTCCATGTTGCCCTGTGATAAACTGGTGACCTATCCAGGCTGTACCCCTGCCTTTTGTCTTATGTCCACTGGGATTGGTTCCAGCAGACCCCAGTGACCCTGAATTAGGGAAAAAGCAGGTTAGACGATGAATGAATGACTCAAACACTTGGTGAGACATTTTCTTTTAAGACAAATTCATTGACACAAAGAATATTTACATTACCTTCATTAGTGTATGGTGAATGTCCTGCTTGCTGACGTTTTCTATATGCAACATCAGAACAAAATATATGTGTACAACTACATCTTTGCCTGATCATAATTTGTTATAAAAATCTTATTCTTCTAAATCTAGCCCATTATTTTTCCACTTGAGAAAAAAAAGTTCTGAAAAGTTACAGAACAAAACACCTGTGTGAGAGATCACATGATCACCTGAACTTCCATCCGCACATAATCTTTGGGGAAAAAAATAAACCAACAGACTTGGTTGCCTGGGCAACTAAGCATCCTCCACTCTGTTGCTAGGACTGCAGAAATCTCTCACACTCATACACATTATTTTGCTCTCTCACGCTTTCTCTCTCTCTCTCTCTCTCTCTCTCTCTCTCTCTCTCTCTCTCTCTCTCTCTCTCTCTCTCTTTGTCTCACTTTCTCTCTCTAGGACACAGCCTGACAAGCGAACATATATAGAAAATAACTTTAAAGTCGATGGGGTTTTTTTTAGTAAAATGCAAGTATTTATTATTATTATTATTATTATTATTATTATTATTATTATTATTAGACATATAATAGCGTAAGTAATACATTTCCAGGCTGAAAATGATGCTGACAGAATAGTACACAATGTTACATAAAAGAGCAAGAGAGACACAGACAGAAAGAGAGATAGTGAACAAGAGAGTGAGAGAGAAATGAGAGCCAGGGAGGGGAATAGAGAGAGAGAGAGTGAGAGTGAGAGAGTTCTTCTCCTCCTCTTACACACTCGCTTCTTCATGCTGCCAAAAGGATTGCAGGAATGAAAATGTCACCGCTGCTTTTTGGCTGCTGTTGACACACGCTCACGCGCACAATCCTTGTGCTTGTGTTCTACCCTCACTCCCTGCACTCGTTTCGCCTTTCAACGTTTCCTCTTGCTCCTCTGCTGCTGTGCTTCATCATTTATTTCATCATTTATTCATCGAGTCGGGTGATGGTTGTTTTTAGCGACGAGGCCTCGGTGAGCGACTCGCTCTCCGAGGGACGGAGGAAAAGAGGGGATGCGTTAACCCCTCCAATAATTTGAAATACAGCCATTCATTCACCCATTCATCTTTTTCGTCCCTCCTGTTCATACTTACCTTCCATCATGATAAACATGCACTCGGGCCGCAAGGCGGTGGCCATGATGAGGATGATGGGATGTAATAACGGACGCTATGTTCGCAATTTCCTCCGCAGCGACTGCGCCATTGAAGAAAAGACAGTGGTTCTCCACAAAAAGGAGAATGAAGGATTTGGCTTTGTGCTGAGAGGAGCAAAAGGTAAGCCAGAGTTCCTACCTTCCTCAGCATCATAATCATCATCAAGATCATTCTTCTAAACAAATCTACTCACAGATCATACCTAATTTATTTCCGTATTACTCCCTTTTACATTATCTTCATTATCATTATCATCCATATCATTATCACTGCCCTCATCATTAGAGACATGCTTCTAATGAGTCACCGAAGTCACCAAACACCTACACCATGCCATTAATCCAGAGATTAGCAATCTGGATTGAGATCATATAACATATTGGATTTATTTAAGATCAAACTTTCATAATCATATTTAGCAGCAGCATCATGATCATCCTTCTCATCCACCATTAATCTGAATTTGTTTTACAGATGATTTTAGCTCAGTTCCTACTTTGTCATTGTCATCGCTACATCTTCCTCAAACACCAATCACATGAATCCTCAACACTACAAAACATTCACTCCTTATCAACTTTGTGTTTCATACAGATCCTTTTATCTCACCTTCATTATTACTTCCATCATCGTCATTATGCTACAACAAACACAAAAAGATTATCTTCTTCATGTTTCACCCTCACTATGATGATCAGCATGATATCCATTATAAACTCACCACTGCTCCAGATTTGATTCTAAAACTTCATATAAGATCAAATGCTATTGTCCTCACTCTCAATATTTTACGCATATAAGGTGTCCAATTGAATTGGCCTCAAAAGTGCATACTTTTTTAGTTTGCACTCTAACCCTTAGGTTATTTATCATCAACACCCTCATCATCCATACACACATCATGTCACCTATTGCAAAAACAAGTACAGTGACATAGTGGTTAGCACGGTCACCTTACAACAAGAAGATTCTGGCTTCGAGTCCTGAGCCAGAGATCTTTATGTGCGGAGTTTACATGTTCTGCCGTGCTTGCGTGGGTTTGCTCCAGGTACTCTGGTTTCCTCCGACAGTCCAAAAACTTGTACATTAAGTTGATTGATGATTCTAAATTTTGTGTGTGTCTGTGTGTGTCTGTGTGTGTGTGTGTCTGTCTGTGTGTGTCTGTGTGTGTCTGTGTGTGTCTGTGTGTGTCTGTGTGTGTGTGTGTCTGTGTGTGTGTGTGTCTGTGT
>JAOTRA010000025.1:2487530-2501211 GCA_026260255.1 Pseudolaguvia tuberculata | reverse complement strand
GCCATTAGGGAGTAGCCTTAGTGCCGGTCCCAAGCCCGGATAAATGGGAGGGTTGCGTTAGGAAGGGCATCCAGAGTGAACTGGGCTCTCCTGAGAAGCCTTAAATAAGCAGTACTGCCTGCACCCTGGTGACCACTGCACAATCATTCCTTTTTTCCATGAAATGTCGGGGTCATGCTTAACCAGCCACGGATGACCCAAAATGAGGGGGGTTTTTGGCGCATAAGTGAGGTAAAAAAACAGCCATTTCTTGATGGACATTGTTCACAACAACGCGGAGGGGTTTAGCCTTTTTGGTAATGGCTGAGCCGATTTCGCGCCCATCTATGGCAGTTATACGAAGTGGAGGACTAGGTAAGCGTAGCTCTCTCGCCAGAAAAGCATCCACCAAGTTTAACACGGAACCTGAATCCACATGGGCAGAAAGTGCACGCATTAGAACCTGTAAATGAACCTTCACAGAGAAATAACTGCTCTTATGGACAGCATGAATGGGCGAACTTACTTGAGGCTTGCATTTGTGGGCTAACGCATGGCACAGAGGGCGTAGATGACCTGACTGACCACAGAACATACATAGCCCCAGTTGCCGGCGCCGTTGCTTTTCTGTGCCGCTGAGTTTGTACGCACCAACCTGCATCGGTTCGCTGTCAATATGGCTCATGTGATGAGTGCACGGTGATGGGGTAATTGCGCAAAAGATTGTCTACACGTATTGCACGCTGAATAAACTCCGTGTAAGAGTCACTCTCGCCACGACACACCAACTCGGCTTGTAGCTCCGCTCTTAGCCCTTCCTTGAACAATACTTTTAATGCAACATCATTCATCCCGCTTTGTGCTCCTAGTGTACAAAAAGCAATCGCATAATCTGCAGCATAATACCTTGCTTCAGGCGCATCAAACGGGTAGCTACATACAGACCTCCAGCTGGGTGCTCGAAGACCTTCTGCAGCTGGGAAATGAAGTATTCGAATGACGTGCGTATGCGCTCATCTGATTCCCACACAGCCGTTGCCCACTCCAGAGCGCGATCTCAAAGCAAGGAAATGAGAAAGGTGCAATTCTTGCTCTCCGTAGAAAATCGCGCTGCCTGCTCAAAAAGAAACATGCAACATTGATGCTGTAGGTAAGCTGAGTGAAACAGCCGGTTGATTCTGTGCTTTAGCAGTCAAGGTGAGGGCGCGCACCTGATCTTGCAAACCGCGGATGATTTGGGCTTGTGAGTTTAATGCAGCAAGTAGATCATCCAAGGTTCGGATCTCCGCTGGATTCGAAGTTGGCGAAGTATTCTGTAATGAGCTGGTAGCAGACAGATTAGTAGAATCCATAATGCAGAGTTTAAATATGGCTTTATTGGGAAAGGGATAGGGAAGGCAAACAAATCCAAATCGAATAGCAATAGAGTAGTCAAAAGGTATAGCAAAAGTCAAAAGTCCAAAGAGTAATCCAAACATGAAAACTAGAGAATACGCTCAGTAAGGCCTAGGGCAACAATATTTCGCAATCACTTCAGAGTTCCACCTGCTTATATATGTGGGCCACGCCCAATGGCTGAAACAGGAAGTAGAGCTTCTAGTACTCGGGCGAAGGCGCCCTCTGCAGGTGGTCCACCAAAGGCATAATCCTTACAAAATGTCAGCCTTCTATTACCCTACTTCCCTTGCTAACTCTGCTCTGTGCATTTTATTCGATAGTATTTGGCATCAAATGATTATACAGAGTGAGGTATGGCCGACCAGTACCTCTTTATTTCACCCATTTCTAAATATTATCTTGCTAAAAACAATGATTGGGAAATATTTTTATTATTATATAATTATATAATATTACTTTCAAATGTCAAAATACCATGCATTGCTTAGGCATTTGTTTTCTAACTATTACAATTTGGTTCTTATTCAAGTCAGTTTTCTGCTTCCAGCAAATCAACTTTAAGGACTGTTCATAAGCTGTCTACATCACTTGATGTATATCTCGTTATAATGATATAATCAATTATAATCACTTCATGTGTCAGCGGTTTTATTGTTATGGCTGATCATATATATACACAATAAAGACCTCATTAAAATCATAAAGACCGTTGAGATATGGATAGGTATAAACACACTCCTTCTATTCAACCCAGGCTACCCTCTTTATAATTGATGCTAGACATCTCGGCTGCTGTTACAATTAGTTTTTAATGCCCCATACAACAAGGAATGCATCTTCAACATATTAACCAATCTCTGCTCACAAGGTGAACAAGCAATAACATTCAAGTGTGACCCAGAATGACTATTAACTCACCTAATTTATTTTTAAAATGAAACTTTGCTTCAGCAATATGAACATTCTTATTTTCACTGTATGCATTTGCTATTCTAAACATGTGAAAAAGACAATGCCTTCTCTTCTCATTCTTGTCTTCTCATGCCTGCTGTGCAAAAAAAATCCCAAAATTGAAATTTGGGTTGATTCACACAAGCTCTGCTTATTAACTCTGCATATGCTGGCTCAACTGTTAAGCCCCCATAAAGTTAGTTCAAGCCCCAGGACTACCAATCTACATTTGAATACAATTAAGTAGATTTTGTATGCTTTATTTCAGTCTGTTATTTCAATAAAATATTTTGTACCTGCATGTAAAGATTGGTTCTGTTTTCTGCTCTCTCATTAGCTTGCTGTTTCCTTCACCAGTAAAGAGATCTGCTTTTATGATCTGCTCTCTAAAAAAGGGTTTAGCTGTCAGTATAAAATCTATAGTCTGAATCACACTCCTGTCTGCCTTCATTATTGGTATGATCCTGAGAGACCTGAATACGCCGTGCTCAGTTTTGGAGATGTTGCGGGGCAGGTAAGCTTTGAAATTATTTTTTCACCAAAAAACGCTTTATGTTTTTGGTTTATCCCCCAAGTATCTACAATCACGTATTTGTATTCTGCCTGTATACACAAGCCTGCTTTGAGTATGCATGCAGCAAGCTGAATATGGCCCTATTTTTATGCGCGTTTCTTTTATTTTCAGAAAGCAATGAAGGATTGGATTTACAATATTATAATTGAAAGTAATGTATAGTGGTTTATAGGAAAGCATATTATTATGGTTTTAAGTATGATTTTGTTGTTCCTCAACAGTTTGAATATTCTGTTCACACTCAGTGGTTTAAACTGTCTGCTGACAGAAAGAAAATGCATGGACAGGTTTCTGAAGCTGAGCATATATGGTTATGTTTGCATATTCTGCAGACACTCCTATAGAGTTTATCTCAAGGCTATTTCATTTAAATAAATATATCACAGTTAAGAATGTAGGCTTTGCTTAATTGTAAAATAGTTGCAGTATGATGGTGCTGGAATTTAAACTTGCAACTTTCTGAGCAGCAAGAAGGTCCTGTATGTGATTCAGGGGCCAGGGGCATGTTCTTATGCTTACAT
This sequence comes from Pseudolaguvia tuberculata, assembly GCA_026260255.1. Taxonomy (NCBI): domain Eukaryota; kingdom Metazoa; phylum Chordata; class Actinopteri; order Siluriformes; family Sisoridae; genus Pseudolaguvia; species Pseudolaguvia tuberculata. Next base: position 2,497,788 of record JAOTRA010000025.1, on the reverse strand, counting down.
GTGTTTTCTCCGGGTACTCCAGTTTCCTCCTACAGTCCAACACGCACATTAGGTTGATTGGTTATGCTAAATTGCCCATAGCAGTAAGTGAGTGTGCCTTTCACCCCTGCCTTTTACCCTATGTGCATTGAGATTTCCAGCAGAGCCCTGTGACCTCGAATTAGGTCATTTGCGAGTTAGTTTTAAGGGTTATTTTATAATGGCCTGGTGTTATAATGTTGTTTCTGGGGTTTTCTTTGAATTAAAGTTTTCAGACTTTAGTCCTTGAACTTTCATAAGCCCGAACAATGCCACAAAAAAAAACGTTTTGGGGAGGGCCCCAGAGGAGACTTTGTGACATATGTTGAATGGGTACTGGCATGCAATGGATCTCCGTTCACCCTAGGCCCTGTTTCTGTCATCTAGCCCAGCCGAGGACCTGTCCTCCTCATAACCCTCCATTGCCTCTGCCCACCCCAGGTGTAGACTAACACCCAAAGTTATTGCTTATTCTGTAGCTAATGCTATTGTTAATACTACTGATAATGCTTACCGATAAAGCATCAGTTCCTTAGTTTGTATTTTGGTTTTCTGTAGTTTGCCTTTTTGTTTAAAAGCTCCACCACTGTCAAGCTGCCACGGTTAGGTGCTTAATCAATGCCCTCAACCATGTATGCACCAGGGGTGGTGTAACATGGCTACCTCTGTGCTCTGACCTCAGCTTTGTAACAAGAGAAAAAAAACTGTGTTCTATAGAAGGCAAAAAAATGCTTCTGTTATTGATTGCCTGCAAAGGTCAGGTTGAACTAGAAAGGTAATTAAATGGCCTGCCTACGCATTACTGTCCAACACTTAGTTTTCTGTGAAAAATTTCTTTTACATGCGCTTTTCATGTGTTGAGCTGGAAATTTGTAAGATTGTTGATGGTACTCCTGTACAGAAGATATGCGTATATTCTTCCTAGCATATAGACAACTATCCTTAAGAATTTTTTACATTTTAAAGTGTTGTATTCTGTGAGTCTGTTTGTCAGATGAATGGGATATGTTTTAGGTCTGCTGTGAGCTCTCTGTTTGAGAGACCAACGACAGGTGTGGAACAAAATGCTACCATCAATATCAGGTGGAGCGAATTACAGCAGAACCATCATCGCAGCTGTTACATTGTCACGCATAGTGAACATGCATTACACTGGCTAAGGCATGGTAAGAACCTTGTTGCCTGACTCTCCTATCTGTTGGTGACTAAGCAAAATAGCCAGCATCTTGCTAATGTATTAAAACTAATAATTGTGTTCAATTCTTTTTCAATTCAATTTAATTTGTAGTGTCCTGGCCATCATTTGTTAACTTACCCTAAACACTGGCCATCATTTGTTAATCTACCCATTTACTAACCCTAGTTTCAGTATCTACAATCCTGTCTGCATAATTTTGCATATCCTTCACATTCTCTAGGTGTTTCCTAGGCATTTTAGTTTCCATCCAGCAATTAAAGACCTTTAGGAAGAATGCCATTCAAAACTGTCTGTAGTATGTGAATAGGTGTAAACAACTAATTCACTATTATGCCCTGTTTGTTTTTTCCACTTGCAGTTTTTATTGAACAGATGAATTGATGAATGGATAAACTGTACTTTGCCTGTTCTTCTCGCGTATGTGTGGGTTTCCTCCATGTACTCTGGTTTCCTCACACAGTGCAAAAACATGTACATTAGGTGTGTGTGGTTGTTCATCTATGGTTGATCTTGTGATGAACTAACAACCTGCCTTTTACCCTATGTGAGCTGAAATAGGCTCCAGAATAATCAAATAATTAAACTTTTACAACATTAAAAATAAAGGTTCTTTTGTTTTCTGAGATCACAGATGGTTGATGCATACCACTCCTAAAAAGTTTCTATAATCACATTTTGATCTACATGCAGTAGATTAAGACTAATTACATTCAAAGATTAAGGCACACTGGCTTCTCACAACTTCAGGATTCCTGCTATGATGTGAAGCTTCAATTTTTATGTGTTTCTTTGGTAGATTTTAGGTTGTTACGCTTTGTTTAATGATCTACCATTATTGATCTGTTCGATGATAAGATTCAAATGAAGCTCTGCTATCTGCTTAATTAAATGTTATCTGATCATGTAATTTACACAACAAACCATCTCAGTGTAAAAATTTGCACAAAAAACATTATCACAAAGCAGCTTTTAAAAAATATAAAAATAATTACAGTGTCTTTTTTTTGGAGACGACCCAAGGTTGTCATCAGAATACAGGAATATTTACAGTTTCAGACACCCAGTTTATCATCTATAAGATTGCTATAATATCAAGCTTGATGACTGTTTTTATTTTCTTATCGGTATATCTTATTATTATTTATTGGAAAAATTTGAAAAAGTGGAAATATTTTTGTGTTCATACATAAGCATATTAAGCTAAAAGGTGTATTTATTCTAGTGGCTCATCATTTGTGTGCTCATCATTTGCACATGTGCACACAAATGCACATGTACATGTCTGTCCTGCTACTGTTCTCTCATGTACACAACAATTCTCTTTGCACTTTCATTTATCATTTACATGCATATTTACACAGTGGCAACCCAGTGCACATAGGACGAAAGCCCACACAAATACAGGGAGAATATGCAAATTCCACAAAGAAAAACTTCTTGACCTGGAATAGAATTTCGGGATCTTCTTGCTCTAGGAAAAACATGCTAACCACTACACCATCCGAAAGGGACACTTATAGGGAAAAATTATTATAAGATAATACAGTGCCTTGAACGTGAACGTGAACATTTTTACAACAAACCAAACTGTTTTATTGTATAATATAGATTAAATCATATATCTAATAGATCTATAAAATAAAGCCATAATAGAAAAAAAGGAAAAAGAAATGTAGTGCTTCATAGGAACAGACAAAAGGTACAGGGCTGAGACTGGCAGCAGTAATCATGGCTTAGCACATGCACCCTAGGATTAGCAAGTAAACAAGTAAAGTTTGCTTGAACACAGTGTATTTTCCCAAACTTTAGCTGATTCCTTGATCCTACTTTCTTTATTCTGTGTCTGAAAACGTGTTGGAAGTCTGCCAGCTATCTTCACATGCACTGTAAGAAATTCAAAAGTGTTTAGGGGCGTTCATAGAGTTGGAAGAAATTCTCCAGCTTAACAAACATAATGCATAAACAAAAATGTTTGCATTTCCTCCGGGTACTCCGGTTTCCTCTCACAGTCCAAAAACATGATTAGGTCGATTGGTGCCCACAGGAGTCAATGTGTGAATGGTTGTTTGTCTATGTGTTGCCCTGAGATGGAATGGCGACCCATCCAGGGTGTACAACCAGCTCTTGCCCTATGTGCGCCGGGATAGGCGCCAGAAGACAAATTAGAGAATAAGCAGGTAAGAAGATGAATAAATGAATGAACAAACAAATGCTTAAATGCTCAAAATACAATAAATTAAAGTGGTTGCATTTCAAGTGGCATTAATGACACTGATGAAATTACAAGCCTCATTATAGGGAGAGGTAATGTTATTGTTGTTACTGTGTTTTAAGTCTGTTTTAACATACTTTGTCTTATTTTTTATTTATGCTCTACAATTACATTTATATTTAATGATAAACAATATTTGGCTAGTTGCATGGGTCTCTTGGTGCGTATCCCAGCTCACAAAAGGCAAAAGGCAGGGGACACCCTGGACGAATTGGCAGTCCATCGCAGGGCAACACAGACAAACAACGATTCACACCCATTGCACACCGATGGGCTATTTAGAATCACCAATCAACCTAATATGCATATTTCTGAACCGTGGGAGGAAACTGGAGTGCCTGGAGGAAACCCAGGCAAGCGCGGGGAGAACATGCAAACTCTGCACAGAAAGATTTCCGGCCCAGTAATCCAACCCGGGACCTTTTTTTTGTGAGATGACCATGCTATCCACTACGCCACCGCGCCGCCCCAATATTCCATCAAATGATATTTAACTATGTATTCTGTACTTTTTCCACCTCTCTTTTGTCCTTTCTGAAACTCGCACATCTGTCCTGTACAACCTCCCACCATTAGCAGTTTACTCCACATAGCACCTCATAGACTAATAGTCATGTGTTTGTTATTGCTACTGTTGATACTATAGCAGATATGATGATTGGGAATAAGAGCTGAAGTAAACAAGAACAACAAACATAAGAAAACAGAAAAAAAAACATGAAAAGGACTACTTAATTGAACATTGCTGTGTGCTTCATTTCCCTCGTTGAAGGATGGATTCTTTTGAAGTATCATTGCGGGATTTTTTTTTGTGTGTGTGTGTGTGTGTGTGTGTGTGTGTGTGTGTGTGTGTGTGTGTGTGTGAGAGAGAGAGAGATATGAGACTCGTTGAGGCATGATCTGGTCTTCAGGTCTGGCAACTGCTAAAGCCATCTGTCTCTTAACCACAGTGTATATGTGACCTCTTGAGTATGAAGTGCCTGGTTTTTGATCCTTCAAGTGGAATTTCTCTTTGCCTTTGTTCCCTGTAGCCTGCTATCTTTTCAAAATTCTCATGGTAAAAAGATAAAACAGAAGCTTGGAGTCACTTGATGTCAAACCAAAGTGTGTGTTTGATGTAGTGATGTGTGTAAACTGATTATATTAACCAAAACTGGCAGTGCACGCTGGGAGTGCATGAGTTGAGACACAGACGTCCTATTCAGCAACCTGGAGGCAAAATCTTCAGAGAAGAGAGTGCAGAGTAAAGCCATTATTGATGTGTCCTCACAATTTTTAAAATTTTATTTTATCTGCAAATCATATTTTACAGTTGCATAGTACATAGCACATTGTAACTGACAAATTTCAATAGGACATTGCAATTTGCATGTCAACAATTCTTTTTTTCCCCATTAATTAAATAAATAATTAATATTTATATAACTGTATGGCCTTAATTTTAAATGAATTTTTAATTTTAAATAAATTTTAAATTTTAAAGTAACCAGAAATACAGGTAGGTTTTATTTTCAGTTTTTTATTGTATTACTATTTATTTACTAAGTAGACCAGCATAAGACAGTAAGCATATGGTTATTCCATCCATGGTGTCAGGACTCGATTAGGCTTGCTGGGTGCGTTGTTGTTTGTGTTTGTTTAGTCTGTCTTGTCATGTGAACCTACCCATCTTGTCTTATGTACACTGCAAATCCCAGTGCACACAGGGCGAAAGGAAGGGATACACACTGGACAGGTGGTCAGTCCATCTCAGATTTAACTTTCTGTTTAATTATATAACTATTTATTTACTAAGTAGACAAGCATAAGACAGTAAGCATAATGTTTGTCTGCACATTGTTGTCAGTACTTGGTCAGAAGTAATGGGTGCACTGCCCTTGAAAGCTTTTTGACCATATGCTTTGTTTGTTTATGTTGCTTGTATGTACAGTATGTCATTTGTTTATGTTATGTGATATTTATGTATTCACATACCTGTGTTTCAGTTTGGATCAGATATAAGTCAGTCAGTATATACGTCTATGGTGTATTTTTAGAGTTTATGGTCAAGGTCAAGGGCAGCGCGGTGGCGTAGTGGATAGGATGGTCGCCTCACAACAAGAAGGTCCCGGTTCCAATCCCGGGCTGGGGATCTTACTGTGCGGAGTTTGCATGTTCTCCTAGTGTTTGGGTTTCCTTCAGGTACTCCGGTTTCCTCCCACAGACTCAAAACATGAAGAAGGTGGATTGGTGATTCTAAATTGTCCATAGGAGTGAATGTGTTACCCTGAGATGGACTGGTGGCCCGTCCAGGGTGTATCCCCGCCTCTTGCCCTATATGTGCTGGGATAGGCGCAGCAGAGGTAAGAAGATGAATGAATGAATGGTTTAGGTCAAGGTCTAACTCTTATGTTGCTGTTATTGTTTGTGACTAAGTTACATCAATTCAATTAAAGTTAACATAACTGTACATCCATCCAGTCCTACAATTTATGACAATTTGGAACAGTGTTACTAACTCTTTAGTTTGAGATAACAGGTTTTATGTTCAATGTAGGTATGTTTTCAATAACTAATAACTATCACCAATGTTCCCAATAACCAAATCTTTGACACACAATTATTTGTTTAGCGTGTTCTACCCTCTATTTAATAAAAAATTATAGAAGTAAACTATTTTATCAATATACTTGAAAAATGTTTCAGATGATCCTTAATTATAAACTGGTAAATGTTAACACTTTTTGAACCTGCATTAGCTGTTTCTAAAAACTTGGCAGCTGTTGTGAGTTGAGTTTCCAAAGATCTGGATTGAGACTGTCTCAGTGTCTTCTCAGGTGAAAGGCACCAGTACAGCTAGGATATTGCTTGTCAGCTATGATTCATTATTAGCCTTATGATAACACTAAAATCACACTCAGCTGGCTGGCCAGACAGCGGCTAAATGCTTTTTATTGGCAGTCACATTTATTACCTTAATTTGAAAGAGAACTTTCTAAAAAGAGAAATGGTCAGCAGCAGAGTTTCACAAATCAAGCCAGAAAGCTGTCAAGTGCAGTTTCTGGCATAGTCAGAGTTCAACAATGATGTCATCATTGATACAGGATTGTTGAAAATTACTGTGAAGTAGTTAAGTGCATCTGGGGTTTGGGGTCAACACTGAGTACGTAGGAGACAGTAGCTTCGTTCCATGATGCCATTATTGCACACTCTAAATTTACAGTGCTAATGGCAAATAACACAAAATGTTACGGTTATGGTTTTTCAGTGGTTAAGGTGTTGGACTTCTAACTAGAAGATTGTGGGTTTGATTCCCAGTACTTATCCCAAGTTGGTCTGGATAAGTGTCTCTGCCAAAAACTCTGACTGTATTTCATAGAATATAATGATCAGGTTTTTGCCTTGAAGTTGTTGTTTCAAACCATGTCAAGACCCTATGAAACACTTTCTGTTTCTGCTTTGCTCTTTGTTTTGTTAACTGTGCACTCAAAGTTTCTCTTTTATAGCTTAGATACAAATATATATATATAAAATAATTTGTCCTTTAAGAAACTTTTCCCAACCCCCAGAATATCTACTGTCTTGTTACTAAATATACTGAAACATTTTCTTCCATCTTTAAGATTTGTTTTGACTGTGTTTAAATTTTCCATTGTATCTGTGTGTCTATGTTTAGTACGCTTCCTTGGCAATCTGGAAGCATTTGTCTCCTGCAGTATTTTGGCTCAGAGCAGCATGGTGCTTGCCTGGAAAGAAAGAGTATCGTCCTTTGCGGATCACCCCTTTTCACACAGAGAATGGAATTATGGATCTAGACTATCATCCAAGTCTCAACCTCGTCGGTACGTTGACATATATCATAATTTATAAAATCAACACCTTTTATTATGTTTAATTAATTATGTGCAGTCAATTCAAGTTGATGTACCACTCAGAAACTGATTCCAATGGACTTTGAAAAAACAAAAGTTCAATCCTCTGAGAGATTTTTGATGGGGGGTTTTGATTCCTGTGTCTTTACTGCATGAGTGAAGTTTGCTTGTTCTCTCTTTAATGGCTGGTGACTGGCTTCCATAGTGTCTAATTGTTTGTGCTTTGTGATGTCACCCTGTCCACGGATCCTTCTGGACCTCTTTCTGCAACTAGATGGATAAAATAATTATTGTAAAACTTAGCCCCTTCAATCTAAATAATTACATTGATTATTGCACTCTGAAATGTTGTACAGGTGCTGGTCATATTATAGTATATCTGCAAAAAGATTTATTTCACTAATTCCATTTAAGAAGTGTAACTTGCATAATGTATTCATTCATTCCACACAGACTGATATATTTCAAGTGTTTATTTTTTTACATTTTTATTATTATATTATTAAACTCAGTATCTCAGAAAATTTGAATATTGTGAAAAGGTTCAGTATTGAAGACACCTGGTGCCACACTCTCATCAGCTAATTAACTCAAAACACCTGCAAAGGCCTAAATTGTCTCTCAGTCTAGTTCTGTACACAATCATTACACAATCATGAGGAAGACTGCTGGTTTAATAGTCTTCCAAAAGATGACCATTGACACCTAGCACCAATGGGACAAGACACAAAAGGTCATTGCAAAAGTAATGTTTTCTTATGAAAGTAAATTTTGCATTTCCTTTGGAAATCAAGGTACCAGAGTCTGGAGGAAGAGAGGAGAGACACAGAATCCAAGTTGCCTGAAGTACAGTGTAAGGTTTCTACAATAAGTGATGGTTTGGTGTGCCATGTCATCTGCTGGTGTTGGACCACTGTGCTTTATGAGGTCCAAGGTCAATGCTGCTGTACACCAGGATATTTTACGCTTCACGCTTCTTGCTGCTGAACAACTTGAACAAATAATGCAGAAGAGGTGAACTAACACTAACCGAGCAACCTGGGCTCTCCTAACTTAACTTAACACCTGAACATTGCCACAGACTGATCAACTCCATGTCACTCTCCATTGCTACAGTAATTCAGACAATAAGAGCCCCAATTAAGTATTGAATGCTGTACATGCTCATACTTTTCATGTTCATACAGTTCAGCTGGACAAGATTTCTAAAAATCCTTTCTTTGTATTGGTCTTAAGTAATTTAGTTTTCTGACGTACTGAAATTGGGGTTATATGTTATACAAGTTTCACTTTGTCACGCGGTGATGAGTGTCTCCAGTGTGCTTTTTGGATTTATGGATGTTGTGAAGAAAGATATGTAGGACGTTGGGGTGAAATAGGCAGATGTAAAAGACAGGGAAGTGTGGAGAAGAGCGATCCGCTATGGCAACCCCTAACGGGAGCTGCCAAGAGGAGAAGAAGAATGACTACAAGCCCAGAAACTCCACACCGACAATGACAACTGGCAGGGGTCTTTACCGAGATCTCCAATTTGTCCCTTTGCAAAGCAAATGTACCAGCATGTTTTAAGACTACTTCCATAGTGACAGTGTTGAAACAATCATCTCCAATGTGCCTTAACGACTACCGCCCTGTAGCACTGACACCCATACTCATGAAGTGCTTTGACTGACTGGTCCTGACCCCCTACGATGGACCCACACCAATTTGCCTATCGTAACAAAAGGAGTACAGATGATGCTATATCCACAGCACTGCACTGCACTGCACTCTCACAGCTAGAAAACAAGAGTAGACCTTTGCAAGAATTTTGTTTGTTGACTTCAGCTCATGTACCTAGAGCCAAATTCCGTGTCCGGGGATTGGGTCGCCAAGGACCCTATCTTCGACCGCCACCCAATCCACAATGCACCGGCCCTTTATGGTCCCTTCTGCAGGTGGTGAGTCGACAGGAGGTCCCCGAGAATGACTATCGATCGGCCTCAAAGAGATTCTGGCAAACTGTCCAATGATTCATGAGAGGAAAGCAGTGCTCTGCCAACACTGTTTACAGTGGTGGTGGAGATCTGCTGACTTCAACTGGGGACATTGTTGGACGGTGGAAGGAATTCTTTGAGGATCTCCTCAATAACATCAATACCCCCACCATGTCTTCCTTTGAGGAAGCAGAGATGGGGGGCTCAGATGTGAATTTCACCAGACTGCTGGCTCATTCCTGGGTTTCAGGATTGCTCTCTTTGTGATCAAGATGGAACCAGCCGAGGTAACTACGGTCAGAGTCCCACGGCAACTTCTAGACAAGTATTTCAGAGGTTCCTAGGATTTGCCAACTTTCATAGGAGGTTTATCAGGAACTTCAGCTCTCTCACTGCTCCTCTCCTAGTCCTTACCTTGATTAAGGTTCAGTTTAAGTGGAATCCCCAAGCTGCTTAAACTTTCCCTAGTCTCAAGAAAAGGATCTCCTGAGCCCCCATCATCACGATCCCAGATTCCAGACAGTTTATTGTTGAGGTTGACTCATCTGTGACCGGGGTAGGAGTCTTGTTGTCCCAATGGAGCCTCAAGGACCAATGCTCCTTCTTCTCCCATCGGCTTTCCCCATTGGAAAACAATTATTCCATTGGCAATTAAGAGCTTCTGGCGAATAAGATGGCCCTGGAGGAATGGAGACACTGGCTGGAGGGGACAGATCAACTTTTCTTAGGCTGGAATGACCATCGCAACTTATGCGATTATTATTATTAAATGCCCGTCAAGCCTGTTGGTCATTATTTTTTTCCCGTTTTAACTTGAATTTCATTTTGCCCGGCTCAAATAATTTCAAGCCTGACGCCCTATCTAGCCTCTGAGCAGGCAGTCCCAAAAACTAGCGGCCTCCAGTGCCTGCTTGAAGACTTTACCCTTGATATAGAAGCAAGA